>CM055430.1:10354639-10767009 GCA_029228465.1 Salix viminalis | reverse complement strand
GAAAAGAGGAAGCAGATTCTTAATGGTTGAAAACATTTATGAAATCAAAAGTTATTCAAGAACAAAATGAACATAATTATTTTTTTTCATTCTATAATAATGTATTTGTCTAGATTCATTGAGAATATAAAGTTTAATACATTTATGTTATTGTTTTTGCTAGTTTCTTTTCTCATATAGATAGTTTGCACTCAAATACTACAGCTGGAAACTTTAAGAAAGCAAATTGCTGTTCATGCTGCTATCTGTGAACAACTTGTTGAGATGCATAAAACTCTCTCTGCCCAGCTAGATCTTGCAATCATACAATCCTTGATAATAACATTTTTTATTTTCTTATATTCTCAAATGAAATTCTATTTATGTTGCTCTAAATTGTATATATAAATATTCGTAAGTATTTTTTATTTATATGCTTATTAACTTTGCAAGAACATTGATTGTAATAAACTTTTTCCCCGAATGATATCCGCACACATAACCTTTAAGAATTGTTCAACTGATAACTAGGGTTTTTTTTTATATATAAGAAATAAAATAAATCCAGCAACACTCAAGCTGCTTTTATATAAAGAATATTATGAGAAAGAATTACTTTTACGTGTGAATGATATATAACTAAAATGTGATCCAATAATATTAAAATTAAAATTAGGAACAAGGGAGCAGTTACACATAATAATGAAAATCTGGTGTTCAACGATATATTACATGGTTTAGTGGTAAGAATTTGGAGTTAAAAAGTTTATTTTCTTTGTCGTTTTCATATTTGAATCTTTATGATTGCTAATATAATAATCACTAGAGACTTACATAATCATTACTTTTAGAGTTTATAGAATTAATCGAAATACGTGAAAACTATGTGAGAGACCGACATTTGGAACTAAAGGGTTTGTTTCCTTTATTGTTTCAAATTCGAGTTATGTTGATTGTTAATATAATTATCATTAAAAACTTACATAATTGTTATCTTTAGAGTTTATAGAATTAACCGAGATACGTGAAAGTAAGTATCTGACATACCGACATTAATCAAAAAAATCTGGTGAAGAGTGCTTTTCTAAGTGGATACCGACCTAAGGGAGGAAATAATGAAAGAGAGACGAGTGGCAAAAATTAAGTGAAAATAAATGTTTGATCTATCCGAAACCACATGCTGTCGTAACAGCCACTCGGATAGCATCCTCCATTAGAGAATGCTTTTCTTTCTTTTTTGGCTTCTTTGTCCAAGACACTGTTGCGGTTTGGTTATCTACGAGCTGAAAATACAACAAAAATTAAATAAAATTAATGGTTTAAGCTATAATCCTCGCTGGCTAAATAAACAAGTTTTATTTTTAATTAAATGATATAAAACTACTTCAATAAAGCCTAGAAAAAGAACATTTTTCCAAGATCAAAAAATGATGTTGTTCGATTTCCAGTTAATTAAATCTAGAATTTAGCATGAAAAACATCTAGCATGATCAATAAAGAGCAAGTTAATTAGGGTTAACATGTAAAACTTGTATTATATGTCACAAGGATTGAGATACTTCAATGAAAAAAGAAATTAAAGAAAATCTTAAAGTTAGTTTTTTTAAGAAAAAATAATATCGAATAATGAAATTATAATAGAAAACAAGAGAAAAAAACTATTGTTAACGTCTTAAACTCATGATCAGGGTCATTAGATCAAAATTATTATACATATAAAAATTATAAAACTCAATTCTTAATAAATCAAATGTTGAAGGATAAAGTATAAAATATCAATTACATAAAGGATCCAAAATGAAAATAAATGAATGAAGATCAAAATTAAATAAAAAACTATATTATAAAGCAACTACAAAATTTTAATTGGAGGGTTAAATTGAAAAGAAAAATAACTCAACAAAAAAATGAGAACAAAGTTGGAAAAAATAATATACTGGATTGAAGAGTAAATTAAAATTCAATAAAAATTTCACAAACGAGTCAAGAAAGCAAATAATCAATAAGGACAAAAAAAGAAGATAAACTGATGGATAAAATTTAAAACAAATAATCTTTTTACTATAAATCCAAGAATACGTAGATACTTTCCATGTACCGACATATAAATAATACATGCTAACAACTTTTTATATTTAATTAATAATTAATTTGTATAAAATACCAAATTATTCTAAATAAAATTCACAAGATAATTCTTTAGTTTTAGCTTTTGTTGTTATACGTTTACTTTATATAATTATTCATTTTATAAATCGAGATATGCACTAGAACAATCATATTAATAAAAAAAAAACATCGAAGTCCTTAAAACCTTTAAGAAATGGCAGCTTTGACTTGTCAAAAAAAAAAAAAAACCCATATGATCTCCACCTCCCACAAACACATCGTGAAGAATATAACCACTTAAAGCAATTTACTAATTATCTCCAAAATACATATAGTAAATCAATCCGCCGTAATTATCGCTAATAGATACACCTTCCTAACTTTGTCCTTAGCACACGCCGAAAAATAAAAAAAGAATCCAACACAACACACAAAGACCAACAACGTTTGCACTTTCTCCCACACTGTCTTTTCACTGTTCCTTCTCCGTCTCTGTCCTTCTCTTTTTCCCGCATCATCATCCCCCCCTCTCTTACGTTTGTAGAAAACAGAAAGAAAGTCAGAAATCAAGAAAGGTCAGTGTTTGATGACTGGCAAAGTGTAGCGGGCAAGATGGACTGGGACAACAATCAAGAAAATCACCAGGACAGTCATCAAAATCAAAGAGAGTGTAGAAATGGGATTAACGGGACTAATGTGAATGTGAATGTGAATGGTAATGGTGGAACGAATATGTTGTATGTGAAAGTTATGACAGATGAACAACTGGAAACTTTAAGAAAGCAAATTGCTGTTTATGCTGCTATTTGTGAACAGCTTGTTGAGATGCATAAAACTCTCTCTGCCCAGCAAGATCTTGCAGGTTTCTCTTTTTAGCCTTCTCTCTTTGTTTTTCTTGATGGGATTATTTGTTTCTCTTTCTGTGTTGTTGTATATGGTTAGATTTTGATAGTGAGGACATAAAAGTGACAACCTTTTTACTGGGTAAAGGGACTTCCTTAGCAGTACTGCTGTTGTCAGTTTGTGCACTATTATTAGTATTTGTTTTAGGGTTTTTAGTTCATGTTTGTGTCTGTTCTTTTTGAAGTAAAAAATTGTAACTTTTTGTGCTCGTGTGCAATTGGGGTTCTTTTTCGAGGATTCTCACTGAATCTTTCTCTCCAATTACTGGTTTGGTAGCGAAGGATCTGCTTTGATGAGTTCGTTAACTCAAATTATTGTATCAATTTGATTACCCTTTCTTATTCCTGGATGAACAAAAAGGTTATAGCTTTGATATCACTGCTGATTCTGAATTTGGCATTATATGAGAACATGAATGCCTCGTGTTGCTCTTCATCTTGATGGAATATGTTGATGAAATTCAAATGTTATTTCACTAAAACACAATGGTACTGCATGTGTATTGTTGAATATTAGCACCGCTGCAAATTTTGGTTGTCTTGCTGAGTCTATCATTTGCTTCTGAAATCTTATTGAGCTGGTTATGTTTCTGCTTGGTTTTGAGCTACGAAGATATATAAGTTGTTCTTGCGTGTGCTTGGTTGTGTAAAATTGCCAATACTAATATATTAGCCATTTTATGACTAATTTGGATTCCCTGCTTGTATCTCGTCACATTCATCGATTACGTTAATTTCTGGAGGTAAGAATGAGATAAACTTTGTTTTGACCTGTGTTCAAATATTGCCTTTGCCTGTTCTGTTGCAGGAGGCAGGCTGGGGAATCTATACTGTGACCCATTGATGACATCCGGGGGTCACAAAATTACAGCTAGACAGCGGTGGACTCCAACACCTGTGCAGCTTCAAATTCTTGAGCGGATCTTTGATCAAGGAAATGGAACTCCAAGCAAGCAAAAGATTAAGGAGATAACTTCTGAACTCAGTCAGCATGGACAAATTTCTGAAACAAACGTTTATAATTGGTTCCAAAATAGGCGTGCTCGGTCAAAAAGAAAGCAGTTAGTTTCATCATCCAACAATGCTGAATCAGAAGTGGAGACAGAAGTTGATTCATTAAATGAAAAGAAGAAACCAGAAATATTTCACACCCAACAGAACCCTCCTAGGGCTGAAGATCTGTGCTTCCAAAGCCCTGAGATAAGCTCTGAACTTCATTACCTGGGTATGCTACTAAATCCAAGCTTGTAGATTGCTTTGATGTTCATTTTCTTTTCTTGGTGACTGTATACCTAGGAATCCATTTAAAATTATGGTACAACTATACAATGTACACTGTTATTGAAGCTGGTCGAACAATCAACAAAGTTGGTAACTGATAAAATCTTAGGCTGGAGCCTGCCATATCAAATCAAAGCTTATAGCTAGCTAGCCACGACTTGTCACTGTTATACATTTCATTTTCAGTAATAACTAATAACCTATGATAATCCTTAGAGCGTATTGATATCTCAATTTCCCCTGTCAATTGGGTAGGCTTGTTGACCTTTCAGAATGCTCTATGTAGAATATACTTTCTCATGAAACTCTTACTTATGTATGCTCCAGCACAGCCTCAGTCCTTAATTCTGGCTGAGTCCCTCCTTATTCTTTGTAACCAAAGCAGTCCTTGTGCAGAACAATGCATCTTCCTTTTGAGTACGATAAGGCTCATTGATAGTTATTCTTTATATTATTGTGATATGATTTAGATAGGTTGAATGCATTGTTATATTATTTTTGGTAGTATTTTGGTTCTTCGTTAATTTGTAAGAGTTTCTTCTCGTGTAGGGGTAAAGGTAAAATGTTCGCCGCATGATTTTTATCTATCAAGCCTGCTATTAATGTAAAACCGATATTTCTAGCACTACAGTTCCTATGGGATTTGAGTGCCATAACTGTGATAGCAATGCTCTTATTGCTTACCTAATTAACAAATGCAGGGGATGACCACCTGACAGGAAAGATGGGGGTGCCAGGGAACTATAATCTTTACGATCAAGCAGAGGACTATGGCATGGCGGGCTGACACTCATTTTGTCTCCAGATACTAATTTGTTTGACCAAGTTAGATCTTGACTAGAATCCATGGCTTTCCAAGTGTGAGGTTGTTGGCGTGATAGCAATGAGAACATGACCTTCGCTCCAATTATGGGGTTATACTTCGCCTATAAAAGATGCCCTGTAATTCTGTCAGTTGGAAGATGGACAAACCTGTGCTCTCGTAATTTCTATTTGGTTTGTGTTAAATAGATGTACCTTCAGGATCTTTTGTATGTGTTCATAGAGTATACAAATTTGCAGAGTAAAACCAATGGTATGTTAAGGGTGTGGAGCTTTTGCTGGACATGAACTCGCAAAGCTGTCTTTTTTTTCTGAATTCATGAAGTAAAAATTTTCATCTTTTGATATCCAAGCATAACCATCTGTGTTTACTGTTGAACTGAAGAGATTGTGTCGCCATTAGTAAAATACAATCCTAGGCAGAGTTGTCATAATGCATATCCAGATTAGTCTTAACCAAAATAAAATGGATAACAAGCCAGAGAACTCATGTTTCATCGCGTGGAAATAATGGGTGTCTTTGCAAGAGCAATCTACGAGAAGATATTATCATTCTCATGTACATTGATGGATGCGCTGCTATCTTTGGGGTGAGCTATACTGTACATAACAAAGAATGACGTCGTTCAATGGGGTCAATTACAGTTGAGAGTTAATGTTTTTTCATCAATCGCTAGTCCCTAGCTGCACTTAAACGCTGTGCTGCACGTTCAAGGCTGAGTTCCTGTCTGCGTAATCCATGCCACGGGTCATTTGAACCATCATTTAGCACTCCAAGTTTTGCCAGCTGCTTTTGCAAAGCCTCCAGGTTGACGACAGGGATAGTTGTTGGTCGCCCGTGGGCGCACTGCATTGAAAAGTTCAGTCTCGTTCAATATATTCTCACACTCAAACTACACACCATGGCACATGCACACACGCAATCATTTCACCAGATATGTCATAAAATAACAAATTTAACCATTACTTACTTGAAAACAAAGAGTGGTCTGCTTTAGCTCTTCGACAATAAGTGAACATTCTGATGGTAGCAACGAATCTCCAAACATAATTGCACCTTTATAATGTAATATGAAGAAATGAATTCCACAGAAAAGCTTTCATGTCCAGGCAGAATTTAGTGATTGAAGATCTAAGAGGCAGAAAAGAAGAGAAAAGGGTATTTCTAGTGAGATAAGCAATTACCTCTGCAAGCTTTATAATTGAGCACGCGAAGAACGGATGGCGGCAAAGTTGAAGAGCCATCTGTATCAGAAAGCTGCAGATTACAATACAAACAAGAGGGGTTACTAATTATAACTTGCAGTATTGGAAGGAGAGATAAAGAGAATGGAGGGGCACTCATATGATCACGAGTGTCAATATCACCTGCTGCAGAAATTCCAAGAGATCTCCATCAGATAAATTGACCCCTAAAATGCATGGTACCTGCATGTAAATCAAACGAAATAACTCAACAGTTCTAAAATGACCAATATGTGATGAGGATTGAATCTTAAACAGGCACGTGAATTTACAACAGATTATGAGATATAATTATTCCACACAACAGCGAAGGAGTTGGGGTTATGAGAATTATTTTAACAGTAGAAAAATGTGTCAATGATATTAAACATAAAGTGGTGGTGCTTTACTGCAAGAAGTGTAATCACAGTTTGCTGCTGGCGGAGAATATTCAAATTCCTGTAAAAACAGATGTGTCCCAAAATAAGGTGAGAATAACAAAGACATAGCGTTAAAGATAACAAATGAATCCTATACAGGAAGTATAAGGGTTTGCAGAAGAAAGACATAGAAATTACTTCTTGAAGGTCCCTGAACCTTGAATATTGCAGACCCATCCCCATTCTCTTACTTGTTCAGCATAACTGTGAAGGAGCTGATACCCTATTTCAGGAAGTATCTGTCGAAATAGAATTCAAAGTTGGCACGAATTTTGTATAAAATCACTCAAAAACACCATAGACCCAAAACAGAGCCTTTAATGAAGAATAAGTGTACCAGCTCTTGTTCAGCATCAAGATAGGTAACTGTCTTCGCTTCTCCAGATAATACCTAGTCATTCAACTAGTCCTTTAGTTGTCTTTATGTATCAGAGATAAAATGCAAACTGCAAAAACATTTTTACCTTTTGACGAAGTTCTTCCAGTCGAATCCTTTCATCTGCTGCATGCTGTAAAAAAGGGCCACTGCTAGTCATGAGTGCCACAAAATAGATGTTCAAGCTTCATTTGTTTTTGTGTACATCCACGTGTGTAGAGAGTGTGGAAATCACTAAATCCATATCCATATGTACATCAATAATATACTTGCGTGCTTATTTCCAAGTGTGCTCTTTGAATAAGAAATCATAACCTTTCCTCTATCCCTTCCAAGGAGGTTCATATCAAATCCATGCCAGTTTTTATAGCAACATTATATTTAAATCATATATAGTATTACACAGCATAAAACACATCAGCTAATTATGTAAAGAATGCATGCCAAATAGAAACTAATTTTGAAGAGCTAAAAGATGCAGTAAATGGACCTGGTCAATAACAGCAAGTGTCCCACCAGCTACAATTGGGATGAATTTCTTGTCTACCTGATTAAGGACTCTGGCATCCTGAAGACAATTCTTATGAATAGATTCTGGAACTAGTAAATTTCCAGCAAGATGCAAGAACCCCGAAGAGATGTCAAGTATATTTCGCTGACTGTCAACATTGGATGACATCTTGTGATTCTGTAAACAGAAGAAATTAAAGCAAAAATTAAATCATTGATCAGAAATGAAGTTGTACAATGAAGGGGAACTTATTGCAGTGACAAAAATAACTTTAAAAATTGCAATAACACTCAACTGCAATTTGTTGGCATCCATTCCGCCATTTGATCCTACAATCTATTGACTCCTCGGTGTCCTTTGGCATAAAGCCTGAAAAAGTGAATCACTATGAAACCATAACTGCTTATCCACAAGAAACACACCAACTAAAAGGAACATTTAAAATCCATCTGCTACTTGAAAATAAATTCAATAGTTCAGATCTAGAAGTACTTTATTCATAAATCATCGCCTTCTCAAACAAAATATAATTTAACTCTATTATCATCAATGCTATCCTCAGTCTAGAAGGGCAACACCACAACTATTGCTAAAAAATGGAGATACCTTCAGGTGAAGAATCATAAGCCTCGGGGTGTTGGAAGTGCTCTGGATTCTCCTTCCTGTCCAGCATGGTATCTGGCATGTTCTTTCCAATGGATCTGAAAACCAATCCCACAAAGAACTGAGTTACATTTGGGGATGCAAAAAGGCTTAAATAAGAGGAACAAAAGAGGTCATTGTACTTGGTTCTTTGTATTAAATCTTCCTCCACCTGACTAGGCTGGAGAGGTAGATGCTCAAAGTCATTAGGTTCTGCAAAGAATTCAGGCTCATTAGTTTCTCAGAACCAATTTGCTAAAACATAAAGCATGAAACCATAAGCAGCACCTGGAGAAGTGGGCCAGTCATTGAACAGCTGAGTGTATGGTTCTTCTTTCCTCATTGAGTGACTGCTTAAGGAAATAAACCTCCTCTTTGGTCTGTAAAATGGTGGGGTTGAATTACTTCTACTGGATCGTTCTTTGTCAACACAATCTCGTACATGAGCTTTATATCCTAGTTGATTCTCTTGCCTTTCATACTCATCATTCCTTTTAGGATCTTTAGAACCTGGGTCCAAAAGGAGCCAGTCTGTCTCACCAACAGATATATCTGAATGTTGAAAAGAAAATTCATTATTTTGATCCTGCCACTGAGGGAATTTGAAGATATCTTTACTAGAATCAGCTGAATTTTTAAAATCTAACACACTGCTTGTACAGCTTGAGAAGAAATTATCTTGGCTGGAAGGCTTTAGCATAATCTCCCAGCTATCACGAAGATGCCAACAATTTCCCTTAATACCCCATCCCTTGCTCCCCTCACTTGCATTATCATCTGGAAAGTGTTCAGTATCCCAATTTTTTTCTTGAATAAAATCACTTGAAGTTACAGAACACCAATCAGACATTGATGAATGATTGCCTGAGGCATACATTTCTAATTCTAGGATAGAATTAGATGCAAGACCTTTCCCTTTAGCTATAAGCTTTCTGTTTGTTGCAGAAGAATTTACATAAGCACCTGGCAGAAGATCGAAATCTGCAGACATCTCAGCTCCATCAATATCAGGCAACTGCTGAGTACATGATGCATTGTCCTGCAGTAAAGCACAAGGAGGGATATCAAATCTCATATCACCTTTTGGGATACCCACATTTTCAGCTGTGCAAAGCCGTCTTCTTTTGTTCTTGAAGCCATCATTAAGAAATTCAAATGCTTCCTTGCCAGCAAACAAATCCCTATCAAGTGAGAGGCTTCTCTGTGAGGAGCACCCCTCTAAAATGGGTTTTATATTACTCTTGCTAAACGGTAATCTGTTTCTGAATTCATAATGATCAAGAGATTCATCTTTTGCCACGGATTCAATTTCTGGGGACTCGTTTTGCCATTCTGTGCTTGAGAAATGGCTCTGCATGTGATCACTGAATCTTTCCCTGATAGTGAAACTATCTTCCAAGAAGCAATTATCTGGCAATAAAAAATTCTTATCAGATGTCAAGAGATGACACTCATTTGTTTTGGATGATGTTGGCATGTATCCAGAGATGGATTTATTCCATGATTGGAAAGAGTGGTCACTCTGAAGAACAGATTCCTTATCAACTTGTTCCTCTTTGAATTCTGAAACATTTGAGTAGAATTCTTGAGGAACCTTATCATGCTCCCCATGAAAAAGATGGTTGACCTCTTTGTGTAGCATCTTCAAAGGGCAAGAAATGAGATGATGAGAAGACTGATGAGTTTTAACCCGGCCTTTCTTTATTGCAAATCCAGATAAATCTGCATCAAAAGAATCTAGCAACAAAAAGATATTCAGGTGTCAAGACAGATCGAACCACTTTTGCATAGAAAAGAAATAACATCTAATCTGAACAGCTTGAGAAAAATAAATGGGAGCTGGTAAACATATGTTTGGCAATAAATAATAGAATTGTACCTTGTTTCACTGATGTGATATCATTACCTTCCTGCCAGATGTCATTTTTCTGGAACGTATCTGTTGTACGAGTTGAGGATTCTCCTAGAAACATTAAAAAAGTCAAACAAACATTTAGAAGCAATCATAATCATGTGGACACCACAATCATTTAAAGCAACAAATAGCTGTGAAAACATACCAGTAATGGTGCATTCCCTCCAGAGTTGTTGAATGACCTTCTCAATGAAGGCAAGGATAGGATTCCAATCCTGGGGAAATGGTTGAAATCTCAGCAGTGCAATAACTTAAGACACCAACTTTATAATCACTCAATGACTGTTTGGCAACAACATGAAAGGTTCAAGAATGAAACAGAGAGTAACAAGCAATGAATCAAAAGATTATAGTTATGGGTGAGCTTTTAGCAGCTCACATTCGCTTGAAATACTTCTGGCTACCATGCAGAAAGCCATGTCGGTGGCCTCATAATCATACTCATTCACCAGAAAAATATTCATGGAGTAAAACATGCATTGCCAGACACTCAATTATGTTGATAAAAAACCCTGCACATCAGACTCTTAGTTGAAGAAAAGATCATGGCAGGATTGAAATACATTTTTTTCTGTTTTAGGTTTGAACTATCAGAATCCCTATACCATCAAATAAATAAATCACAATCTCAATACATGATTTCGATTTAGACATACAACACTAGTTTACCACATACTAACTCTTTAGTGTCCTTTATTCTGTTTTGTTTTAAAATACATTCCTTTTTTAGTCTAATCACACTGAGAATCTTCTGTTCACACAGCAAAGACTCTTAGCATCGCATTCTAGGTATTGATGCCACAGCAGCTGCTTATTCTCAAGGAAGAGGGGCAGTGGGGTTGGATGCAGCACTAGAGCATCCAGATAAACAGTCAAGATCTGGGATGTCAAAATTAAATGCACCGAACTTGGTGTCATAACCGGAATAGCTTGCAAAGCAAATCAGTGCACAGCAATCACAATCCATTATCAGACAATAACATTACCTTGAATTCAGCATGCGTCTTTGATGGCTCAAAGGTTAAATCATAGAGAGAGAAAGGGCAACTCAAATTTAAAATATAAGCTGGACATGGTTGAGGCCTGCTTTTCTTTCCTTTTTGAGACACACTGTTAGTCTTCTGAAGATCTGGAAACTCAAATCTAGAGGCCAGGTGATTTAGCAATTTGTGAATTGGACCTTTGCAAACAAACCGTGAATTGATATCTACCATCGTTAAGGTCAAAAACAAAATGAACTAAACAGTCAATCATCTCTAACAGCAGTTGACATGATCCAAAAAGATATGTACACAGAGATGGATACAAACATATTGGAAAGCCTGCAAAAAGAACATCAATAAATGAGATACCAGAAGATAAAATAAAGGAGAAAGGAGAAAGTAATCCTGACTAAATAAATATTGAGTGTACCTTGATGGAAAAACTACTGCAAGGAGCAGATATACAGCCAGAAAGCTTCAATAAACCATCACTGATATTCAGTTCATGAAGAGAGCTGGAATCATCAATCCCAAATCCACTCATCAACAGTGACAATGCGGAAGATGGATGTGTGCAGAAAAGCTCCTCCTCGCTACATTTGAGAAAACAAGATGTCAAAAACAAATACAACAACCATACAAACTCCAACTTATGTTTTAAAAAAAAACATGGAGAAAGAAAGAAAGACAGAAAGCTACAAACTGAAAATGTGACCACTACATACCTTTCGATATCAACAACTTTAAAGGACACCTCTGAATGCATAAGAGCAATACGAAGTGCACATTTTTTTACCAAGTGCAGTATCTTCTTAGGGCTTCAAATTCAGTGGAGCAAGTGACAAGAGCATCATGTCAGTGCAGTGCCATTCAATATGAAAAGTACTTGTTTTGAGGCAGATCAGAACCATTTTTCTAAATGACAAGAAAATGAGAATAGGCCAAAAAGAAACCTGGATTGCATATATTTCCTCCGAACTGGTTGGTTGTAAAATAAATCACGAACAACAACTGCCAATATACCAGGAAATGTTGAGAGAGATTTTTTTGAATCTATTAAAAGCATGACAAAATTTATGGGCAAAACAAACTCTACTTGCTAAATGCAATAGCCAAACAAAATAAGTATCACCTGTAGTACCGACATCTTTAATATCATCATCAATTCCCAAACACAAACACTTCGATCCCTGGAAAGAGTAGTGTTGGAAGAATGTGATTCTTACATGTATAGCAGCAAGAATGTGAACTCAAACTGACAAAATTAACCTGCAGAAATGGAAAAGTCATGAACTATTCCAACCTTCATGACCTTGCGATATCCATTCGGCCTTCCACGAGCTTTCGTCAAAACATCTAACACTGAGACATCAGCGATAGAAGACAAAGCTTCTCCCCGGAAGCCAAAGTTTCCACTGGCAACATCCATATCAGCCAAATGTTGAACCTTTGAGGTCACTGTTCCCACATCAAAGAAACCCAGACATCATCGCATGGCTGGATAATAAATAAAGATCATGTGACATCAACTAGTTATACATTTATGTTCTTCCACTATAAGTGTTCTGATTATAACACATGATTATTTTGCCTTTACATGCATCCCACCATAAAAATTAAAACCATTCTCCACTGCTCTTATATTAAAGTACTTGTAGTATAGCGAGCCTAGTAATGTTAAAAATCAAGTTTATTGCCCTAAGTAGATTTTGAATTTATATGTTCACAATCAGAGAAGCCAACATAGTTTCCAATTGAAATTTTCAGATAATTCAAGATTTGAATTCACCGAGAATCAGATGCTATTGATATTTTATCCTTATACAAACATCAGCTGCATTTTCCCAGATAATAAATTTCGAAACTTTAAGGTTAAAAACCCACATAAGAAACATGATTTACTCTATTCATATCAAAAAGAAATAAAAAATAAAAGCAAATTTGGCTACCGTATCTTTCTCCCAGTAGCACCAATCCATCCCGTGAAATCCCACATCCTGCAAGCAAGAAAGCACGCAAATTACAAACACAATTAGAACTCAGCTAAGACATTCAATATAACCTTAACCTTGAAAAAGGAAAAAAAATGTTTAACAGACCATCATCAGAAACTTTCACATAGCACGTCCCAACAGCCACGTAAACCGAAATCTGAAACAGCATAACAGTCATCACTCCTCATAAACACCACAACATAATCCCATGATATGCATTAGAAAAATAATAAACAAATCACATGAAAAACAGACCTAGTGCCTTGAATTGCATAGTGCTAGCTCCCTTTTTTTTTCCAAAAGCAAAAAGATAACCATCATTCCTCACAAACCCCACACTTTCTTTAAAAATATAACATAATGTCCCTCTCAAATTTCCCATAAAAAGGATATCAAAATCTCCACAAGAAAAACAATATTTGCCTCTTGAATTGCATGAGGTTGAAATCTTTCTTACATAAACAACAATAAAAATATCCCAACACTTTATTAATCTTATAAACTCGAAATTCTTACATTAAATGCAAAATTGTACCTTTTTAGCACCAGCATCCAAGCTATTAAAAACAAGCTCCTCTACAACTCTTGTTAAATCAAACACCAAGATCCCTGAACGCATTGTGCTGCGTACTGACACTGGTAGTCGCTTAATTATCCCCATGAGAAACTATATGGGAGAAATTAACTTGACTGGATCAGATAAGTGAATCTTTGAGTGAGAGTTTTGAGAAACGATGACGTTTAGAGAGAATTCACTTTGCGGGTTTTGAAAAAGGGCGGTCTTTTGTGGGTGGTACATGTTAGCGAAGATGACGCGTACTCCGCAGAGAGTGACGCGGCTGGGGGTCGGATCGGATCAGCACGTGAGGTGACTATTTGTTTTTTTTTCTCATTTCTCCTTTTTCTTTTTCTTTTTCTTTTTCTTTTTCTTTCTATTATTTGGTTTTTCATTGTGAGTTTGATATTTTAATAGATTCTACTTTTTTATTTTTTTATTTTTCCCACTTAAAAAATATCAAATTCATATTTTATTTTTTTAATAGTTTTTTACATATCAATATTAAAATTTGAAAAATATTTTTAAGAGATATTTCACGTTACAATATCAAATACGCATTTAATTATATTTTTTCATGTAAAGATTAAACTTCTCTCACATTTAGCCATTAATTCATTTAAAAAAATTGTGAGGAAAAAAAAAGTATTTAAACCATGTTTGTTGATCACCATTTATTTTTAATTAATTTTGCATCTTAAATTTGTTAGTAGTTATAATCTTATTTTATTAAATCTATTTTTAATGAAGTCTCATGGACTATCACACTACTACTTCTACTTTCATGAAAACCCTATATTTCTTAAGATTCAATCATTGGAGGAAGATTTTGGTTGAGAGTGTAATACATGTTGTTTTTAAAGTAAATTTTCATTTATAAATATATTAAACTAATATTTTATTTTAAAAAAAATTAGTTTGACATGATCACATCAAAATAATTTAAAAATATTAAAAAATACTTTTCAGTAAAATAAATCATTTTTTCAAAAGCTTTTTTTTAATCTACAAATGTTTCTTTTTTTACGAAATACAACAAAAACCTCAAACATGATTTTATCCATTCTAAAACATTGGCCCTCCTACATAGAAATAGATTTTTTTTCAATCGATTCTTACACAGGGTCATTCGAGTTAAATTATTCATTTGCCTATTTTTTTTATCACAACTTATATTTGAATTGAAATTTAAAATAATAATATTTGTCATAAAGAACATTTCAACAAAATGATTGAGATTGAAAGAGAGAAAAGAAAATAGAAATTATCATTTAGTTTTCTGGTGACTAAGAATCTTAACTAGTCTTTTGAGATTTCAAGTAAAAAAAATTAGATAATTTTAGGGAAATTAAAAAAAATGCATATTATACGAATATTTTTTTCTAGACTAATATATGTGTTTTTATAAATAAAAAATGCAAAATAAAAACATTATTATAATATAATTAAAAGTGATGGACTTTTGCAAAGATCTTTCATCAAGTTAATAATCTATTTTTGCAAGTTAGTAAGCCAAATTATTTTATCCTTTAATAATTTTATCAAATTTCCCATTTTGAGGCCCTTATTATAAGGGATACCTAAGAAAGGTTCTAGTCACTAATGTGAGGGTAGTGAATAAAAAGCATGTATAAGATTCATGCAAACAAGATAAATTATACTATATATATTATTAATAATGAACAATAATCATATATTAATCAATTTAGAATAATACTCATAACATAAATGAGTTTTTTTTCTATAGTTTTTTTCTATTTTAGTTGAAATATATTTATTTATTATTTATATGATCTTCCATTATATTTCTTAATCCTCTATCATTTCAATCACCTTCATCTTTTTTCTTGCTTTTCATTCAACTCTTTAAAATTTTACTTTTTTCCATTATATTGCTTTTTTATGCCAAAGTATAATATATATATATACACACACACACACACACACACTTTGGCATAAAAAATAAAATCAGATACAAATCTAGGAAGTGACCGAATTTCATTAAAAACACATATTTTTAAAGACTATATTTTTTCTTAAAAGAAAATGGGATAAAACATAGGGTTAAAAATGGTTATGAAAACATTGAAAAATGAAATCCAACTCCATTATGTTTATTGTTATTCAAACCTCATAGTTAGGCTGGGAACTGATATTGAGAGAGAAAAAAATATGACCTGTGGAGGAGGCTCATTGGGAATTAATTGTGGCAAATGAAGTTTGACTATTTAAGTCTAGTTGAGTTTGATTTTGAAAATATATTCTGTTTAGAAATATATTAAAATAATATTTGTTTATATTTTGAAAATTACTTTTAATAAAATGATCTAAAGACATTAAAAGATTTAGTTAAAAATAAAAAATAAAAATAATTTTAATTTTTTTCAAAAATGTTTTTTGAATTTAGTGTCAAACACCCTATTGTTTTATTTACAAGAAGCCAAACATTGTGTCTATTTACGACAACACCCTTCAAGGGCAGATTATAAAAGAACAAATTAAGCCAGGAAAGGGAAAAGAAAAACAATTCTGGCCACTTGTAATTGCTATCTGAATTGAATCTAACTCACTCACACATGAAATTCCCTGTAGCCCCACCAAAAAAGTTTTAATTTAGGTTAATATTTCTCTCACTAACAACAAAGTAATATGGAAAAACTATGAGGTATTGAATTATATATATATATATATATATAGTGGAGTTGTTAATTAATCAAATTTCATGATGCATGAAAATGACCCAAAAATAGATCAATCATGAGGGGAAAAAAGAAATTTGACCCCTTTTTTATACTAGTGAGTGCTTGATTTTGTATTTGAATCTTAGATTTTTGTTTTGTTTTGTTTTAAAGAATATTAAATTAATTTTAATATTAAACACAAAAAAGGTTACAAAGAGGAAAACAAATATCCATTTTTATTGTGTCTTCTTGCAGTTCTAGAGAGCTGAAGAGCTTAACCACTTCAAAAAAAATTTAATTAAAAAAGAAAAATTACCCATCTTTCTTACATAAATCTTAACATTTTGTTACCTTAACCTAAACAATTATATAAATAACAGGATCTTCTAATTTTCCTCTCTACTGGATTTCTTCCTCACCTCTCTCTATCTCTTTCTCTCTCTCTCTCTGCAACCAAAACAGAACAAAAAAAAAAACCCTAATTTTGAATTCGCCGTTTCATCATTTCTTTTACGATAAATTGAAGTGATCAGGTACTTAACCATTTAAATCAAGCACAGGCATCTGATAACAATCAAAGCTTTGTGTGTTTTTGCTGTTGAATCAATGCACACGGAATTGGACTCTATTAGATTTGCATAATTCAATTGAATCAAGCTTCTAACATTGTGAATTGCCTCTTATCTTGCTTTGATTCCCTGTTTTTGATCATGGTTAGCATACAAATTGAAGAATCCATGTGTTCTTATTAATGGATTCTTGAAAGCTTTTGACTTTCGTGTGCATGGTGTGTGAATTTTAATCCCTTTTGGATTGTAGTAGCTTGTTGATTGGCCGTGCTTGGTTGCAGGGAAAGACCAGAATCTGAAAAATATTTTAAGCTTTTGTGTTATATGGATTGCTGATTAGCTATATTGTTGTCTAAGATTGTTGCATAAGGTTCGGCTGAAGTTGACAACCTTTAATTTTTGCGTCTATTGTTTAAAATCTGAATTGAATCAACGGAAAACATAGGGTTGTGGTGGATTCGTTTTGTAGTTTCATTTTTGTTTAGAAAAAAACGGTGGATTGATGAATTATGATCTGGTTTCAAAAGGGTTTGAGCTGATTTTGATTTTGAGAATGGTGTGCTATGATCTTTCACAATTTGTTTCATCTAGGGTTTAGGTTAATGTGGTTGGTGCTTGATAATGAATCTATTATCTGTTTTTTCCTTTCTTTTCTTCAAGCAGGAATGTAGATGGATTTGCTGTAGCATCAGATAGAGAATTTCAATAATTTGCTATAAAGACTTCTATTGGGAATAATGGAGGCTAACATATGTGACATCAATCACCTGGATGCTGATGTCCTTTTGCCTCCTCGAAAGCGCCTGCTTGCTGGATTCAAGAAACAGAATTCAGATGGCGATGGTGCTTCACGTCCTCCTATAGTTGCATCCTCTTCATCTTCAGCATCTCCTCCTTCTCCATCTCCTCCGTCTCCTCCTTCCTCAACACCTTGCTCTCCTTCAAGTGAATTCCAGACACGACTTAACAATCTGTTGAGCTCCCGTTTAAATATTAGTCGCAGCCTTTCACCTGAGCAGGTTGTAGAGGCCTCAAAGTCAGCAGCCGAGGCTGCTGTTAAGGCTGCAGAGGCTGCAAGAGCAGCAGCTCAGGAAAAGGCTATTATTGCAGCAAAAGCGGTGTCTGCTGCCAGGAGTGCTTTAGCCTTAGTTGCATCATTTCCTGAAGAGGCAGCTAGCAAGGATAAATTCCTCAAAAAGAATAAGTTGAAGAAGCATGTTCAAGTTCAGCTCTTGTACAAAAAGCACCAACCAGTTGAGAATTTCAGGGATGATGAAAAATTAGCTCGTAAGTTGCATCGAGTTATGAATAGCTCCCCAAGAATCTCAAAGAATTCTTCCAGTTCTGACTTGAAGGGTGGTCATAGAAATAAGAAGCTTAAAAGCTCACCAAGTTCTGAAAGAACTAGGGTTTCGAATGGAAATACAATGTTTGGAGAGAACCCGCCTTTGTTTTGCAATGGGCATGCCATAGCAGGTGAGTTGGATTCTGATGACTCCATCCAGGAGGCGCGCCCAAATATCCCGGATGAAAAGGCACTGAAATATGAAAAAACTGGCCATTTAGACATAGATAACTGGGAAGCAGAGTCAAGTCATTCCAAAGAGAAAAACCGGGGTGATCCAGGTTCCCCTAGTAAAAAAAGGGGAAGAATGAAACTGAAGAAGTTGCCTTTAAGCATTTGTAACTCAAAGGATCAATCAAACCCCAAGGAAGGTAGTCTTCCTAAAACCCTCCCATTGAATGATAAGACTATGGGCAATCCTACTACTCGTAGCAAGCATTTGTTTCCAATGGAGCCTTCCTCTGGCACTCTGGCGCAAATTGAGCCTACACCAATGTGGAAATGCCAGGAGTTCAAAGCACCCGCATGCATCAAACAGAATAAAGTCGTTCAGTCGTAATCCACGAACCCTCTTTGGTAACAGCTGATGTCTAATAGAAGTTGATAGCTGAGGTGGGATTTGTGATGCTCTCCTCTCTTTTTTTTTATAGAAACCGGTTATTTGATTTTTCTTTTTCTGATTTTCGGTTTTGTAATGAAGTTGAACTGATTGAAATGTAAATTTTTAAAATTCAATTACTTGCATCGATACTTTCAAATTCAAAACCACTGTTGCTTTAGATAGCGGCAAAACATCGAGTGTTGCAATACAAGGATGCAATAAATTAGACAGTGAGTTTGCTAGTTTTTTGTTTCATAGCCACCCTGTTTTATCATTGATGTGAATAATGATGATATCTTTTGTTCTTTTTATAGCATGTTCACTCCTTATCAATGCTTTATTCTAAAAGATATGCATGATATTTCAAAATGGAAAATTTTCGTTAATATGAGTTTTAAATAATAGATAGATAAGAGGAAGATTGAGAAATTACTCAAAATGATGAAGAATTCTGTGTATTCAATGAATGCTCAACACAGGTTCATGTCAAAGAACTCCAGGGCTCTGTTAATTATTTATTTATTTTTATGATTCCAATTTATTGCAAGGCAGCCGTTCCAAGAAAGAGCAACCTGTTATGGGGCTAAGAAACCTGAATTCCCTTTCAAAAATCAAAACACTTTCTTAAGACCTTCCTTTCCATTGTTGTCTTCCGAGAGTCACCAATTCGTCACTCATGGAGCCCACATGATGAGACCATCACCTTCTTTTCTAGTCAAAATTTTAACTTCTTAAGCCAGTCGAAGTTAATCAGGTCTGTTAAACAGGATTCCCACGATGTTGTTGGCAAACTAGCTGTGAATTTGATGAAATGGATATTGTGAGAGTGTTTGAATGCTGCGCACCAACTGGCTGGCCCAGTTGGTAGTATGCTCTTTCAAAAGGGTTTCTCGACGTTAGGTAAAACACGAGTTATGCATGCAAAATTGCAAATCTACACCTGGAGAACAGGTGACTTTTCCTACTGTTGATCTACCTTGGCAATGACTGCTGTATTTTCATTTCTTAACATTAATCCCCTCGAACACATTGCTTTCTTTTTACTGTTTTGCCATTAGTCACTGTCCAAATCGCCTTCACACTCATTGCTTGTTAGGTTTCCCACCTAAAGAGCCATTCCATTCCATTTGTTAAATGTCAGGTTTCACTCTCATTGATTTAGCACAGCAGCATCTTTTCCTGTTGGAGTTTGTAAGCTGCTGGTCTTGATCAATGGTGGATTACGTTTCACGCAAAGAAAAAGCTTCTTCAAAATGGTATTTAGTTTCTTTTTTGACAAATAATGTTTTCTATATACTAGATATAACCATTTTTGAGATCATTCTTTCATTGAAGGCATTGCTTTCAAGAAAGGTGATGAACTGGAGGAAACGCAAAATGTCAATGGTGGATTAATAACAAGAGTACCATGTTATTGTTATTGTTATTATTATTATTATTATTATTATTATTATTATTATTATTATTATTATTATTATTTGTTTCTATGCGGCTCCTCCCATTTCATTACAGACGGCCCTGATATTCGTTAGCCTCCTCTTTTCTTGGGCGGTGTGTTTGGACAAGAGAACTATGGGTACAATGCCGACCTCTCCTTTATCTTTAGCAGCGCGTGTGTGCAACGGAGCTTGTATGACGTCAGTACCTTTTTGTTTTCTTCTAAATTTCTTTTCTATTTTCCTGCCTAACCCTTTTATTTTTTAATTGCTGCTTGTTCTATTTGATATGCTTTTTTAATTTTATTTCTTTTTATGATTTCATCATCTATTTTCCTGCCTTACCCTTTTATTCTTTTTTTTTTGGATATCCTTGTGGAACGGGGGAACCACATGACCCGGAAAGCGCACTTTGTAGGCCCAGGGCATGCGTAAACCTCCGGCTGTCTCAGACTCTTACTAAGGGGACGGTGACTCACAGAAGAAGCTTCGCCCTCAGGTTTCGAATCCAGGACCTGGGAGGAATACCTCACGCAAGTCCCAAGCCTCCACCGTTGGGCTAACTCCTTGGAGTCCTTACCCTTTTATTCGCTTAGGGTTGCTTGATTTTTTTTTCTTACATGTTTTCTCGGTTTTATTTTTCAATATTTATTTAATTAGACATTGAGTTTTGATATTCTTATGGCTTGGTTTTCTGTAAGATTTTTAACTGATTTTGAAAATAATTTAGGTTATCTCATCTCTTTTTAATTATTACTATTTATTAAATTTAATGTTTTTTTGAATAAATTAAATGAATTAAACAAATAAATATAAACATGAGATGCTTACTTCTTGATATTAAATGAATTAAATAAATTTAAGGCTACGAAATGTATTAAAATATTTTTTTTAGTTCTTAAGAGATATTCTTAAGTATATTAAAATATCTAAAAATATTTACTATAAAATAAAATAAAATTAATTAATTTTTTTTAACATATTTTTAAATGGACAAAAATCTAGCACGGACCCATGGATAGGTAATCACTTGATATTTTTCTTAGCCGGAGACTTGGCTGGTTGCCTTGTTCTTAAATTAAATCTGACTGCATATCTGACGGCAGTTGATTAGGGCAATGGTCATGATGATTGGATTTTAGAACTATATATAAAAAAAGGGAATTTTCAATTTTCATGATGAAAGGACTTGTCGAGGAATGGAGGGTAGGATTTGACCCTTCAAAAACTTGACCACAAATGTATACGAGATCTATGATGTAGGAGTGGCCCAAGGCTGGCCGTGGATCTTGACTTCTTCATACCTTGAAGCCTTACAAATAAATTTGATAGCATTCATTTTGTTTGATTTAATGACAGATGATTTTGTAATTTTGTGGATATCTTGTGGATATTATCAAATTAATTATGGATAAATTAGCCTTATATATATAATCTCATCCTTATATATATATATATATCTTGTGGATATCTTGTGGATATTATCAACATAATTATGGATTAATTATGGATAATTTGATAGCATTCATTTCAAATTTATTTTGATAGTTACTTCAATATGACAACCAAGTCGTATACTTGACGTGTTAAACCGGATCGATTCGAGTTAGTTTACTCTTGTGTTCAATTTTTTTTCATTTTATTTACTCATTGTATTTTTTTTCATGTTAATAAACTCAATCAAGTCAATAATTAATTTTAAAACATTTGTATCACATGAGCATCATGTTTTTTTATGCTGATTTGTTTTTTAGACAGCTCATCTATCCTGTAATTACTAATAAAGAAGAGGTCTTTTAATAATCACAATTAATTTTGTTTTCGAAGATGGCCCCTGTTTTCTTCGTTAGCCATTTAATAGTTAACTGTCATGGTAGGTGTTTAATGCTATGATAATGTCATTCTTGCTGCTCAACAGGACAAATTTATATTATAAAGCAATGTGTAGCCATGATTGTGAAATGAATCTGACTAATCAATGCAAAGTTATGCGGACACAATGGAATGGAGGCCATGCTGAGGATAACGTCATTCTATTCACCGCTACATTGTATTTGATTTTGGTATAAACCACGCGGTGTCCTAGACACTGGTCCAGACTAATCCACATTCGTACTGGGTGGGCCCCGAAGGGGTAAAAGTGCTCCCCAAATGGTCAGCTCCATACAAGAGTAGGGATTGAACCTCTGACCTCTCTTAAGGGACGAGAGCGCCCTCACCACTCACGCTAGGACCCCTTGGGTCCACTACACTGTATTTGATTTTGTTATGATAATCCCAGAATGAATCCTTCTCTCCCTCGTTCCATCAAATTATTAAAAGAAATCAGTGTGGCTCCTGCATTAATACTGCCTATGATCATTGGCAATTTGTATCCCCTGCATAAGATTTCGAAGAGAGCAAGGCGACACACAAAAGAGAAGAGAAGAAAAAGAAAAAAAAGAAAATTGTCAAGAAACCATCTTATTTGAAAATTTAAGCGGTTAGTTGAGATCCCTTAATATAATTTATATTATTTTCTAACACACCTCCTCAAATAAAAACTCTTTGAGTTTAAAACTTGCACATGTCCACTCTACTTTATGTTTGGTTTCATCAAATAAAATGAGGATGATGAGATTCGAACTGGATCAACAAGACTCTAATATTATATCAAAATCATCTTATCTAAAAACTTAAACTGTGTTAAATGAGATCCCATAATATGATTTATATTATTCTGTAACAAAAAATAACCATCCGCTCAAACAGGAGATCTAGAACGTGGGTAAAGCAGCTATATTATGTAATTTTGGATTTAGAGCCTGTTTAGGAGAGCTGTTGCGGTAGCTTTTCAAAATGCTTTTCATGCTGAAATACATCAAAATGATATTTTTTTTATTTTTTAAAAATTATTTTTGACATCATCACATCAAAATGATCTAAAAACATCAAAATATATTCATTTAAAATGAAAAAAAATAATTTTTTTAAAAATAGCATTTGAAACGCGTCCTAAACAGGCACCTAGTTTCTCAAAAAAAAAAAAAAGGAATCAAACACAAAATCTCTCCTTCCATGAATGCTCCCATGCAACAATCAAACTACAACTACTACTCTTCTTACAGGGGCATTGATTCTCTTTATGGCGCAACCCATTCGTGACTAACATTCACGTAAGAACCAATTACAGGTAGAAAACATAGTATGTGGGTATTAAGATTAGCACATGAGCCACCCTTGTTGTTCCTGCAGTTAATGTCTCTCGTTCATGTCAATTCGTTCCTCACAATAATAGTTGCTAATTTACATTGTAGTTAATCAATAATGAAAAAAAATATTAAATCTTATTGAATATAACAAACCAAAATAACAATCAATATTCATACAGGTGGAGGGTGGGACTTGAAAATCGTGAGACCTCCTACCCCTTCATCACTTACCCACCTTCAGATTGCTCACTCCGACACCCAACTTTGCCACCTTAGATTCACTTTTTGTCTCATTCTGCGTAGTAGACCTTTTGAAATTGAGCCATGGGTGTTGCAGGCACTGCTCAGCAGTCGGTCGCTTCTCTGGTGTAAAATCGAAAAGGGGACAAAGAAATTCCGCAAACTCCCGAGCATCATTTTCAGAGAACTTGTATTTTTCAGCCAGCAACCGATCAAGTGACCAAAACTTCAGCCTGCGAATCCTCTTAAGATCCCCATGCCTGTCAAAATAATCCTTGGACAGAGCTCCTCCAATGGCTATCTGCTCATATTACAATTAAAAGATAAATGAACGAGTATGAGGTAACTAGAAAGCTGTAGGAGGCTGTTGAGAAACTATGTGCCTACCTTTCTAGGCATCTTTCCAAGGAGTTCCATCATAAGAGCAAGGTGATCCTGAAACCCTCACAAAGAACAGTTTCATTAGCAGATTAAATAAACAACTTCAGAGATACAGTACTCCAATATATACATGGTTAAGCAGCAAACAGTCTGCACTTTGAACCCCATGATTGCTTAAACATTTACAATGTGAGTTGCGTGAATAAGAAAATCACTGCATGTTTTTATTCATAGAACCAAATGTGATTATAGGTGATTGGCAATCAAGAAAATACATTCAAAATCAATCTGGTATGATGCATCAATGCAAGTATGCAACAGGCAGGTTTATCAAGAAAACCTCTCTCAAGGGAAAAGAAAAGTTCAATCTGGAAACATGTTATTCATTCAATTGGTCTCAAACAATAACAACACTGTTATAGTCTTGGTGCATGCTATCTTCCCAGCCACATCCAACATCTTTGTGATGTGTTTTACCCCCTGCAGACTAGTAAAGAGGGAATGAAAGGCGGGGCCTGCCTCATTAGATTAAGAAATGGACAACATATGAGAGCAAAAATACAAGTCACATTGTCACTAGTTTACATTAATAACCTCAACACAGAAGGCGGGTTGTATTCAGTTTTATACCAATTTCCTTAAAATTTTACTATATTAGTATTTGCTATCCTATCTTACAAGATCACATGTCATGCATAATTCCCATTAAAGCTTTAAAATCCAGTATGCCTTACCCACCTGATAATTCCAATTTCTGACAACTATAAAATCCAGAAAAAAACTAGCTTACCTCATCTTCACTATAGCCCTCTCCATCCTTAGGAGCGAACAACATGTCCCCAGTTGCAAGCTCAAATGCCGTGCAAGCAAAAGACCACATATCAACAGAGAAGGAATACCCAGATCGCAATATGACTTCAGGAGCTCTATACTGTCTGGTTTGAATTTCTTCTGCAAACTGCTTATCAGCCCAACATGCATTTCCAAAATCAACAATCTTGCACCTCACATCAATCCCATCAAGAGATCGCTCAGGCTTTTGCACAACTCCTCCCATTGAAACTCTTCTTCCAGATATCTTAGCAACTGCCCTCTTTGCTCTCCTTTTCAACTTCTTCTCGATGAGAGTCATAGTGGAAGTACCATTAAGGTTTCCCTCAGGCCTTTCCAGGATTGGTGTGAGCCCAGACCTAAATGGATCTTTGGCAGGATCAATGGTGGAAAAGAGAAGAATGTTTTCGGGTTTCAGGTCACTGTGGATTATATTAAGTTCTCTATGCAAGTAATCCAAACCTGTCACAATGCATTTACAGATCTCTCTAACTTTATCCAATTCAAGTCCTTGGTAACGATTATGCCTGATCAACCTCAATAAACTGTCACCAAGAAATTCAAGGACCATGCACTGATGCTGCCCATTTGGCCCTGCATGCTTGAAGTGGTCAATCAGTTGCACGACACACATTGAATTTGAGGGGTCACTACTAGCTATGGCTGAAAGGAGTTCAATCTCATGAAGCGCAGCTTGAGCAAATTGTGCTGCACTTTTCTGGATCTTAAGAGCAACATATTTCTATAAACAGAAACAAAATTACAATAAGGTTAAAACAATTAAAAACAAAGAATCAACAGAATCTCAAATCAAGCTAGGAAAATCATAAAAGAAGAGAAAGAGTTCCAGTATTTTCATAACAGGCAATGATTCCAACGACAATAAATACTCGTGTGTATATATGTATATGGTTCATTGAAACAACCGGTACTTTTTTTCTTTTTCTTTTTTGATAAATATAAAACAGCAACAACCATCAAAACTTCAACAAGTTAACGGATTGATTCTTCCATAATCGCCGTTTAAACCCACTTCATAAAAAATTATTAACCTATATTGTATTTTCCCCCACAAATAATGAACTTTGACACAGTTTGACGGATATTTAATCAAAATTGAAATAAACATAGTACCATTAAACGAACAAATAGCAGTCCCATTGATCTCAACAAATAAAAGACACCCGATTGATCTCATCAAACAAAACAAATCCAAAATATAAACATAAGTAGGAAAACAGCAATGAACTATAGAGAAAAAAAACATTTCTTCAATGATGATCCAAATATTATTAGCTTTTTTTTATAAAAAAAAATGAAAATTCATTACTTGAGCATTTCTTTATTTAAATAAAAGGTGCAACAACTCTAATTAATTTAACTACCGATGATCAAGTAAAGTCCAATGATCAATAATTGAACAATCTTCATTAAATATGAAATAATCATAAGATTCAAATCTAACGAAAAATAAAACAGAAACAGATCCGTAACATACAGAGGATCGAGTATCGTAAGCGAGCCAAACAGTAGAAAACTGGCCCCACCCCAGCTTTCTCTGTGCAATATAACGGCCACCGGAGAACTGATCGCCAACTCTCACCGCATGGTAGCCTCCTTTACGGTAGGAATCGATTCCCTCCTCATCTTCCTCTGATGCCGACGACGACGAACACGACATCGTTACAATCAATCAACCAATCAAAAAGTAAATCAAATCAATCGGCACCGTCTGATTTTACCAAGAAGAAGAAGAAAGAAGTGAGTTGTCTCTGATTTATGATCTGAATTTATACTGTTGAAGAAGCTTTGATGGGTGTTTTTCCAAGAGAGTCTCCACTTTTTTCTCTCTCTGCTCTTTTTAAGGGTGTGGGCATTTGTAAAATTGGGCTTTTTAAAGTGGATATTTGAATTGCCAACTTTACCCTCCCTTTTTCTGTTCCTTCGCATCTTGGCGAGTGCTTGTTGGTGGGGGTGGGTTGGACTAATCACATTTCCGGGCTCGGGTTTCTCCTTGGCTGATCACCCTTTAGCCAACTGCCTCGCGCCTCCCTCCTCCCTCTCTTCTTGTTTATACAGTTAGATATTATCTGGATCATATATTATTGAATTCTTCAATAAATATTCCGCTATAAATATCAAAAATATTTTTTAAATGTATATTATTTTAATATATATCTAAATAAAAAATATTTTAAAAACAATTTGTACCTTTATATATAGACTTTACTGTATTCTAATACTTTTAATATTTTCTAAATAGAAAATATCTTAAAAGATAATTGTTGTAAAACACTGCTACTCTACTGTGTGCTGATATTTCTTTTTTCTTTTCATTTTTATTTTTGCATCTTTTAATTGCGCCATGGATCTTGGATGTGCAAATACATATTGTTAATAATAATAATAATAATTAAAAAAAAAGAGTATCATGATTGTTGGGGTAATTACCTGGCTATAATGAGAGGCATGTGTGTGTAGATGTACAAAGGATGTTTTACCTTACTTGATGCGTGCTTCTTTATTGATGTCACCTGTAGGCTTATAACCATCACCTTTTGTCCTCACCATAAATGCCTTTTGTCTGAATTATGTCGATTTTATTAAGATTGTTTTGGATATGGAAATTACTTATTTATTTTTGAAAGTGCATACAGATTTGAGAATTAGAAAGTTATAAGAACCATTTTAAAGGTGAAATATTTAGAATGTTTGGTATGAGATTAAGAAATTATGTAAAATAATAGGTTTTGATTGAATCATATCATATTTTAAATTAAATTATTAGATATGTTAAATAATATAAGATTGAAGTAACAGGAGAGAAAAGCAGTAGCAAATTAACTATATATATATATATATATAGAACATTTAACCCCTTTTCGGATTTAAATATTAATTTCATTTAAATACCTTTCTTTTCCTGAAAATATCAGACAAAAACCAAAATATCTTCAATTATCCTTGTTTTTTTGTCAGCTTCTAAGGATAAAATAGATAGTTTCACTGCATAAATAAATATAAAAAAGATCAGAACACCTCCAAACAATCTACAAATATCACACAAGTTCTAAAAATATCTAAAATACTCCCTGGTATCAAGAGTTAAATTTTTTGACCCGAGAAACAAAATAGTAGTTTTACTTTTGAAATACACAGAGATCAAACACAGTAAAATATCGATCCCTTTTATATTATTTATAATTAGTGAAAATGGGGAAAAGAAATCCTAGAAAAAAAAATTAGGAGGTGGTAAATTATATTCAATTGAGATTTGGCACCATTATTATGATGTGAAGCACGTAACTTCCCTATCACAATCCCGTCAAGCATTCCTTGTCTCGTTCAAATAGATTAGCCTTCAAGTCTTAGCAATTCTTTCCTATCTCAATTTCACATGTCCAAACTGCATCGTTTTCGCTCTCCTTTATGCCTTTTTTCTTTTCTTTTCTTTTCTCTCGAGCAAATTTCAAAAAAAAAAAAAATTGATCCCATATTGAAAATACAAATAACAAAAGGATTAGAAGATGACACAATCCATCATAATGCAGAAGATTTGATTATTTTCAATTTTATCATTTGATTGAAATTAATAATATATTTGGTTTTCATTTCGACCCTTATACTTTTAATTTTTTATTTTAATTTCTTTATTTTTTATATTTCTTATATAGTCTCCTTTGAGTTTTTTTCTTCGAGGTAGCTTAATAATTTTTATTGTTTTAGCAGTAATAATAATAATATTTTTAGATGTTAAGACTTCAATGTTGCTGTTGTTATAATAAGGTGTTTAATGTGTTTCATTATATCAAACCTTGCATGTATAGATGTTATATTTTATTTTTAAACTAACAAAACCTATTAATTATTTCAATCCCAATAATTATAAAAATTGTTACTTAGCCCGCAATGTAGTGCGGACAATTTAACTAGTTTTGACTAAAAGAGGTGAAAACTCTTAGCAGAGTTATATGATTATTATGGATAGGATTAATCAATGAAATAGTTTAAAAATCATGATGATCTAAATAAATAAAATGGTATGCAAAAATTAGATTTTGATGTAAAATTATATATTTCTAGTTTTACGATATTTATCATATCTCTCAATTTAACCGTTGGATTATGATGGAATTGTACGATTAGTATTTTCAAATATATTTTCTATCATGGATTATAACTTAAGAGCAATTAGAGTTCATAAAAGCCGATTGTATGAAAATAATTTGAATTGGGTCAATTGTATGAAGAATTAGAAAACCCCTAATTCTTAGATTATAGGGTTTATTAAATTGAGGAAAAGAGTATATTATTAAAAATTGATTAACAATTACAAAATGAATGTTATTTAGGGTGAAACCATAGAAAAAAAAACAAACTAAATTATAATTTTTTTGGCATTTTACACTAGTTTTAATGTAAAATTCAAGGGTAGTCATAGGCATTTATGTAAATTATATTCATTAGATCTAATTAAAATAAAGTTATGCACGAGCCAACATGGGATGAGCTTGCATTGTTTCGACAATGGTGCGAGGTCATTCGCCCATTAAACATTGCCTTCTAGTGAGACATTTGATAGGTGTTGACATCTTTAATATAATAGGATGCCACGTGCCCTAACATGCATTGGGGTTGATGTTGATGATTATTTTCTCTCTCCTCTCTATCTGTATTAAATTTTGCGTTAACCCGCTTCTAAAACACAAACTAACCCCTGCAATTTACCCCCCTTGACATTTGTTCTCTGGAATTTTGATTAATATCTTTTTTATTTTGTATCATCCATAAAATTACAAATATTTTTTAATTTCACCTTATTTTATTTCATAACCTTTCACATTTAGCCCTTATTCATTTGGTTATTTTTTTATTTTTTTTGAATAATCTATAAAATTGAAATTGAAATTATTTTCCAATTTTCACCCCTTTTTAATTTTTGTTTATCTTTTAAATTTGGTCCTTATTATTCTGATTTCTATTTATCTTGTTTGAGATATAATTTCTTTTACAGATTCATCCTCTATGTTTTTTCTTTCAAATTTAATCACTATTTTTTCATTGCTATCTTTTTTAAGTTAATATTTTTCAGAACGATTACATGCTTTCAATATTAAATTTGTTGAGGATTAAGATTCTTGCTTGAATCTAGTTTAAGAATTTCATAGATTTCAAGTTTAGAGATTATCGGGCTTACAAGGTTTGTTGAGGTTGCCTTGTTTTTTCTTCTTTTAAAAAGCTAATATTTTTTATTTACAAATTAATCCTCGATGAGTTTCTTAGAGTCACATGTTTTTAAAGGTGATCGTGATTTGACTTTTATTTTTTTTTCATTTCTTAAAATAAAATTATTTCAATTTCATCATTCAATATTTTATTCATTTAAAATTGGTATTCCTATTTTTTATTTATTTATACTGGGTTATCCTAATCTTGTGTCCATGATTGTGAGATTTACAAGTTAACTCGGATTAACTAAATATTGTTTTTTATTGCTAAGGGGTTAATCGGGTTTATGACTAAAGTCACCAATTTTAAAGATAAATACAAATTGATTTTTTGGAACAATTTTTAAACTAAATTATTTCAATTTCATCATTTAACATTTGATTTATTGAAAACTGATCATCACACTTTTCATTTCATTTCTTTTGGATTGGGTTATCTCTATCATTGTTTTCCTTGCAATTTCATCATTAACGAGTTTATTTCCTAGCAAATTTTATTTTTATTGCTATCCTTTTTCCTTTAGTAAGATTTTAAAATTGATGTTTTTTTTTCCCCACAATTTCATCATTAAAAATTAAATTGGTTGAGGATTAAACTTTTTGATTAAACTCACTTAAAAAAATTCATGGTTTTTATGGTTGCATGGTTTTCAGGTTAACTTTCGATAAACTCATGTTTTTTTCATTGCTTTTTATTTTAAAATTTTGTTCTTGAATATTAAATTGTTTGATAATCAAGCATCAAGATACTATTTAATTTGATTTCAAACATGGTCATCCTAATGTCATAACTCTGTCAGAGATTTTGTATTTTAAATTGATCAAGATCAAGTTTTTTCTACTTTTTTTAACTATATCTTTTTGTAAAACAATTTCTTCAAATATTTTATGTTTGCTAAAGATTGAGGTTGAACTTTTTTTTGGGTGGAATTATTATTTTTTATTTGATTTATTAGGAATCAATCCTTAAACTTTTTTTCCGTATTTATTTTTATGAGATTACCCAATCTTATTTCTTATGATCATAAAATTTATGAGTTTATCTGTTTTAATTGAGTTTTTTTTTGTTGTCTTGTTTTATAATCTAAATTGAATTTTAACTCTTTTTACTTATTTTACTATTTTTTTCATTTTAATTATTGTTGTTGTATTTTATTTAATCATATTATTTAGATTATCGATGGAATCAATGACTTTAATTTTATTTTTCTTGTTTCTTTTTTCTTTTTTTCACTTTGAAATTTGTGTTTGCTTAACCCGCGTCATATCACAACCAAAAATAGTAGCCCACCGGTGGAATGTTTTAGAGTAATGTTTTTAGCCTTTTCAAGTTTGATGAGTTTTTTTTATTAACTTAATGTTTTTTTTTAAATTAATTTTTATTTTGACAATTCAAGGGACAATTTCGTCAACATAAAAGTGGTATATATATATATATATATAAATTTATTTTTTATTTTCCTAAAAAAATAGCTATAACAAAATACACAATCTAATATATATATATATATATATATATATATATATATATATATATATATATATATTTGCTACTTATTTTATTGTTTTTTTTATAGAAATATTCTAGATAAACATTTTAATTTTAATTTTTATGGAGTTATCACATATACACGATGATGATTGCAAGATTAATTAATTAAATCAGTTAACTTGATTTAATTTAATATATCAACAATCAATTTATTCTAAATTATTTTTTGAAAAACTAGACAATGTTATTATCTTATCATTGAAACTACACGCTTGGATTTGTTTTTCAACCGGATGTTTTTTTTTTTTTTGTTTTTTTTAAAATATAGCGAAAAGTAACGTAATGTTATATCTGCAATGAATCAATAGCGTCAATTTGTCCTGTCCCATCCAAATATGAAACGACATCGTGTTTAGACGAACGAATAGATTGGCGCCACGTAATCAATTGTTGCCCCTTAATTTTTTATTTTTCTACACCACTCTCTGTTCAGGCATCGATACTTTTCATATAAATCTCCATTTATTCAATAATGAAATTGAGAAGGAAAAAAATATATTCTGAAAAAGTGCGAACTTGATCGAAAGAGTACCAAGAAATCTTGCTTTCGGAAAGAATTCGGAAATGGCGAATAATACGGATCTATTCGATACGTATTTTAGAAGAGCAGATTTAGACGGTGACGGTCAGATCAGCGGTGCTGAAGCCGTCGGTTTCTTTCAAGGCTCCAGTTTGCCTCAACAAGTTCTCGCTCAGGTTCCTTTCTTCTCATTGTTTTTTAGATTACATAATTTAGAAAGACTCCGATTTTTTTGGATTGGTTATTAAGAAATGTTGATTTCCATACGGAAATGAGTATTGGTTACGATAGAGAGAGATGTAACTTAGATCAGGTTATTTGATATCTTTTTTTATATATATATAAAAGTTTGATATATTATAGATTATACATAAAGAAATGTTGATTTTGGATAATGGTAATTATCAAGTAATGTTTGCAGAAGTGATTTCTTATTACTATTTATTGTCTGGTTGAGATCATTGAAAGAATTGCAGATGCTTAGTCTTCGACTCTTAGGTCTGCTGTTTTTGAGAGAGAAGTTGATATACTATGTGAATGGAGGATTTTTAGTTGATTCTAGAAGTAAAAAGAGTTTAACTTTAGGTAGTATGGTAGATTTTGAACTCAAAGTGGAGGTTATTAATTTTTTTACAGGGTTGGATTGTGTAAGAAACGGGTGGTTGTTTTGGGTTTGGTGGATTTTTTTGGATTTGATCATAGCATGCGGAGTTTTGTACTCTATATCTTGCTGTTGATGTATCAACTTAGTTTCTTCTTGTGCCATGTTCTACTTGTGCTGAAGTTTGCTCGGCTCCTAATGTTCATGCTCATAATGGATATTGCATGTCTAGAAGAAGAGTTTTTGATTTGCTGTTAGGTATGTAAATGCAGTAGAAGAACTAGTTTTATTGTCAAAAGACAGATAAACTTGTGTAAGTAATGAGTTATGCTTGTTGCAATGATTCTTATTATTAGTAAATTTGCTGTCTGGTTGAAATAATGTAAATAATTGAAGATGCGTGGTTTTTGATTTTTAGGTGTAGTGTCTTCCATAGAGAACTTGATGAATTAATATGTGGAATGGTAGATTTTTAGTTGATTCTAGAAGTTAAAATGTTGATATGCTAGGTATTTTGAGGTTGGTGGCTTGTTGGAAATGTTGTGTTCATTTTTGAATTCTATTCTGGTGTTTGAATAACAAGCAGTGTTTTTATGTAGGATTGTGCAAGAAATGGGTAGTTGTGGCGGGTTTGGTTGATTTTTGTGTATATGATCATAGCATATGGAGTTTTGTACTCTATAGCTTGTGGTTGGTGTATTAAATTTGTTTTTGCTTAAGATTGAGTTGAATAAGTTTCTGAAATTCATGTTGATAATGCATGCTAGATATCTGGAAGAAAACATTTTGATTTTTTGTTAGGTATCATACTTGAGGGAAAGAACTGGTTCTGCTTTTAAAAACGTTGAAAACCTGTGTAAATGTGTGTGGAAAAATCTAGAAGTTTCCTTCTTTTTGGAATGATTTTACATTTGGATATTCACCTATTCTTTTTTGAAATGACCTTTATATTGGGGTCTCAAATCTCTTTGCATTAAACTGAGTGTCTGGGATTCACTTATTCTCTGTGCAGGTGTGGATGCATGCTGATCAGAGGAAAGCAGGCTACCTTGGTCGACAAGAGTTCTATAATGCACTTAAACTTGTTACTGTAGCACAGAGTAAGAGAGAGTTGACCCCAGAAATAGTGAAGGCAGCATTGTATGGCCCTGCTTCAGCTAAAATTCCTGCTCCTCAAATCAACCTAGCAGCAACTCCTGCTCCTAAAACAATGGCACCTGCTCCCCAGCTGGCTGGCACAACACCAGCATCATCGCCAAATGTTGGCATCAGACCGCCACAAGTTCCTGGAAATGCAGCCATAAACCAGCAGTATTTTCCATCCCAACAAGGCCAATTTACAAGGCAACCCCAACCCCAAGCTATGCCTCCTAATTCTGCTTCCCATCCGCAACAAATTCTTGCAAGTCAAGGTATGCCCAGGGGAGGTACCGTGGCTGCTCCTCGCCCCCTGAATTCAAACATCTCAACAGATTGGCTTGGTGGAAGTGCAGCTGGCCTGACTTCACAAGGTCCCAGTAGAGGGGTTGGTCATCCTGCAACTAAGGATGGATTTGGGAATAGTGCACCAGGTTTTACGTCCTCTGTTCAACCTCGACCACAAATGACTGCTGGGCAGATGGCAGCCCTTACACCTAAACCACAAGAAGCAGCCATCACATCCAACCAACCAGCAACTAGGGACTCTAAATCAGTGGTTGTTTCTGGGAATGGATTTGCTTCAGACTCACTTTTTGGCGATGTATTTTCTGCCACTCCTGCTCAACCAAAGCAAAATTCCTCACCCGCTGTGCCTTCTACAAGTAGCATATCTGTGTCGTCGGCTCTTGTTCCATCTGTTGGGTCCCAACCTTCAGTTAAGCCAAGTTCCTTGGATTCTTTGCAGAGTACCTTTTCCCAGCAGCATGTGGGAGGGCAATCAACAGCAAGACCAAACCAGCAGGTTCCACCTCAAAGTGTCACCTCTGCTCCCTCAACTGGTTTTTCTGCCGGAACTAGCAATGCAGCTCTCAGTCAATCTCAGCCTCCATGGCCGAGGATGACTCAATCTGATATTCAAAAGTATACAAAAGTGTTTGTGCAAGTTGATACAGATAGAGATGGAAAGCTTACCGGAGAACAGGCGCGCAACCTTTTCCTGAGCTGGAGGCTACCTAGAGGTAGAATGCTGCACATGTCCTCTTTTATAATCGTTCTTAAACTATGAAGTTTTGCCATGAGCTCTCTGGTTTAAAGTATATATCTATGATGGACAGTGAAGGCACAAGCTACAACATTTGTAAATCTAATGATGGCCTTATTTCTGTAGCACAGTGTTCTTAACTTAAGATTTTTTACATATATCAATGGTGTTTCTTGCCAGTTTAGATTTTCCCATTATCTGGGCAGGAAGAAAGGAATCACTATATGAAGCATGTCTTGTAAATAGTTGAGTCACACAATTAAGAATTCAAGTGTTATTTACTTGACATTTTTATTGAATCCTATGCCCTTTCTTTTCATAATGTGTTGCGATGTTTTGTAAGTAGTTTTGAGTTTGGGAATTTTTCAAAGGCTAATACTTCATTTCTTAATCAAATTTCATTAATTTACTATAATTCATGATGTTTCAGAGGTGTTAAAAAAAGTTTGGGATTTATCTGATCAAGATAATGACAGCATGCTTTCTTTGAGGGAGTTCTGTACTGCTCTTTATTTGATGGAGCGCTATAGAGAAGGCCGCCCTCTTCCTGCAACACTTCCAACCACCGTCATGTCCGATGAGACTCTGTTGTCTGCCACAAGTCACCCTGCAGCTTCATATGGCGCTGGATCTAGGGGACCTGCGTCTGGTATTATCTTCCTTTATCAAGCCATAAACTTTCACTATTCATTTCCTTTCTCTTGCTTTCAATGTGGGTTCCTCTTTTTAAGTGGAAAAACAAATCTCAACAGGTTTGCGGCAACAGCAAGTTGTGAGTGGTGCACGACCTCCTCCTGCTGCCGCTGCAAGGCCACCGAGGCCTCCCACTGCTGCTCATGCTGATGAAAAACAGCCCACACAACAAAAGCCCAGAGTTCCTGTGCTTGAAAAACATCTTGTGCATCAACTCAGCCAAGAGGAACAGGATGCTCTCAACTCAAAGTTCCAGGAGGCATCTCAAGCTGATAAAAAGGTATTTCTTGTTCTTTTTGTGCACTCATGTGGGACTTGTTAATTTTGTACGGTCCACTTGGTATCAATACAATAACATGTCTAAGTGAGACAAGTTTGTTTTCATTTGCCTTTAAAAAGCTTTGAGTTGCATCAAGTTATAGAATGAGGATGAGAAGCATAGATGAGATTATTGAACTTTATGCTCTTCTTTGAGTGCAGGTTGAAGAACTGGAAAAGGAAATAATGGATTCTAGACAAAAGATTGAGTTTTATCGTGTCAAGATGCAGGAACTTGTGAGTAGGCTCCCCCATTTCGTTTTTCTCCTATATGACAGTCATTGTCCTTTATATATGATGTCCTTTGCTAGTATGTAAAATTAGCTTTAAAGTATTTGGGTTGAACTGTTTTTGCTGCATCTTGGCTTTCGTGTTTTGACTATTGAGTTTGGTTTTGGAGGCAAGGTCCTCAAATCATTCTTTTTTGACTGCATTGACAACTGTTTGTGCTGATTTGTTGTGTTTAAGCTGAGTGCATGCTCGTTTCATCATTTTATTTGTTATTGGATATGTCAAAAATGCACAAACTATAGCATAAAAGATTATAAAGCCATGAATATGCTAAAAGCTCAAAACAAAAGGTATTAGTTTGTGGCATCTAAAGCGTTATTAAGAGTTGCGGGTAGAAGTGTTAAAAACCCAAGTAGATTCATGCTTGAATCACTATGCTGATAAAGTAAAGAATTGAATCAGCAACTCTCTTTTGTTATAGTTTAACAACCTCAATTCCCAAGGGGATGTCGCAGTGCTTAATACTTGGGATTTCCTCTAAAATGTCCTAGGTTCAAAAAGGTGAAGAGTGATGGACTAGGGATCGTTTTCTGTTTTTTTTGGGGGTGGGGGGGGTGCTGCCCATTGGGCGCCTCTTGTTGAATCACACAAAAAAATTAAACCTGCTAATTGAGTGAAAGAAAACTTGGACAGTTTCTTTGGGCAGCTGATCCTGTCACTGTTATTTAAGATGCATGAATCAATTTAATAAAGAGAACGAAGGTATTTGGCAATATTTAAGCTGTCTACTTTGTCTTGGGGTGGTTGAGTGAGAGAGGAGGAAGATATATGTTATTTGCTGATATTCTTACAATCTCCTGTTATTTGGCATCAGATTTTATATAAAAGCCGATGTGACAACCGACTTAATGAGGTCACATCAAGGGTATCTTCTGATAAGCATGAGGTATCTCTCTTTTTGTGATTTGTTTGTATTTTTTTAATTTTCCATGTAATATCAATTTCTTATTGAACTAACAGGTGCAATTGTGTGTTTCAGGTTGAGACATTGGGAAACAAGTATGAAGAGAAATACAAGCAGACTGGAGATGTCGCATCCAAACTAACCATTGAAGAGGCTACATTCCGTGATATTCAGGTAATTTAGGAACTTTGGTTGTGAGTTTTATCTAATGTGCTTCTCTTTTCCTCTATATACACTTCTTTGGATGCTAAACAAACTATTATTGTATCCAATAACTGTAGGAGAAAAAAATGGATTTATATCGGGCAATTGTTAAAATGGAAGAAGGTGGAGCTGCTGATGGTGTATTGAAGGTACACCATAATAGTCATTACTTTCTGGAGATAGTATGAAACTTGTGTGTAAGTTCTGGTTTTACTGACTTTTGCAGGAGCGTTCTGAGAATATCCAGTCGAATCTCGAGGAACTAGTAAAAACTGTGAATGAACGCTGCAAGCAGTATGGGCTGCGCTCTAAACCATCCTCATTGGTCGAGCTTCCATTTGGTATCTCTATGATGTTATCAACCCTCTGGCCTTTATATCACATGTCCCATCTTGAAAGTTTTTGGCTCATTTAGATGATCGATTTACTTCAATTTGTCTGCTACTTTTACTTCGATGCAAAAAAGCTTGTTCTATGACCATTAAGCCAGACTTCATTGATGTCATGTTACTCTTGGGGAAATACTCCATGTGCGATCTCATGAAACTCTTTTGCATCAACTGCATTTCCAATGCCCCAAAAATGTTTCAAATCCCAGACTCCCAATTTTCTTATCTGTTTCTTTTCCTTCTCTTGCAACCTCACATTTTTATATTTGCTTTCTACATCACGGTGGTGTTGATAACATGAATGAAATGGTGGGAATGGGGTGAAAGTTTTATTCCCACTTTGCAAGTGTTTGATTAAAAGGAATGGAATATTAATGAGAATGAAGAGTGGGAATGGTAATGAAAATGAAACATAGTTTTATTCCTGTAGGGAAAGTGGGAATATAAAACATGGAATGGGAATGCTTTTTTTTTTTTAGTCTTTTTTTTAAAGAAAGATGTTATTTCTTTTCATTATATAAATTACTTTTGCCACCATCATCACTACCACCATTGCTGGTTGTAATAACATTTTGTTTCTAAAACAATATTATTGCACCACCACTCTTCCAGCAGCAGCATCACCACATCTTCCTATCTTTCTTGGTGGTGGCATTAGTTTTTTAAAATTATACTATTATTATTGCTGTAACATTATTACCACCCCACCAACTACTCCACCGCCACTGCCGCCACCAAGATTACCTTTATTATTTTTATCACCACCACTATTGATGAAATCATTTTGCAATCATTGTTCCTTTTCATTTTAAAAATGAGGCAGCAAAAAATTAAATTTCACTCTGATTACCTGTTATTATTCCAAACACAATATTGAAATTAAAATGGCATTGTGATTCCTCCATTCCGATTCCAGACCTTTCATTCATGATGACCAAATAGCCCCGGAGTCATTACTTACTCTCTTCCTCTTGATCTTTCATTAGGCTGGCAACATGGCATCCAGGAAGGAGTCGCTGATTGGGATGAAGTTTGGGACAAGTTTGAAGATGAAGGTATGCTAAATAGTTTTCTGTTGGTGTAGTTGACTTTGATTTCTGCGTTGATTTATTTATTTTACTTGGAAGTGTACATGATGCTTTCTTTTCAGCATAATCATAAGGACATTAAAGTTGTAATCAACATTGTTATTTGTGACTTTCAGGATTCATATTTGTCAAAGAGCTCACTTTGGATGTACAAAATGTTGTAGCCCCTCCAAAAGAAAAAACTTCAGTTCGAAAGGCAACTACTTCAACAGAAAAAGATTTAGGTGCTTCGCCCTCAAATGCTGAGGTGAAGGCAGAAAAAGTTCCAAGTCCAATCAAGTCAAAAGATATTGCGGATCATCAACATGAGAATGGCAGTCTAAGAAGTCCTGAGAGTCCTGGAAGGACTACAAAAGAGAACCAATCCAATGAATTCCAAGACTCCCCATTCAAAGAAAGTGGTGCAGACAATTCACCCCATGCTAAAGGGTCCCAAAGGTATGTTTTAATTTATGATTTTCACTGTGTCCCTCTCTGGAAATCTAGTGTTAACAAAAGCCAAAAAGGTGTGTGGTCATGGCATGACAGTTGAGATGGGTCTGTCCTGCTCACAGCTTTCTGAATTTATTGCTTCATTTTGATGTCTAAGCTTACTGATATGCCTGTGCAGTGACGTGGGCGGTACTGAATCTGTGCATTCTGGTGGCAAAATTGTTGAACCTGGCTGGGGTAGGTTTGACACACCTTACGATTCAGAATCAGTTTGGGGCTTTGATTCTGTCAGTGGCAAGGTATGGAAACGTGGGTCTTGGTTTTATTTGAAGTTGGCAATAGGACTTATTTCTTGGTGGTTAAATATCATGGAAGTTGTGTTAGGAACACATTGGTGCACGCATGCACTCTTGTTTGTGCGTGACACACTTTCTCAAACTCTATATATTGAAGTTTATTTTGACAATTCTAATAATTTGCGAGAAACTGAGATGTTTAATATTCCTGGAAGGGGTGGGGTTTGGCATCAGAACTGTTTAATCTCTTTGTACCTTTTCTTCTTTCTTTCTTGTTCTTTTCATACAAAAAACTGAATGGATTGATCTAATATTGTTCTTGCAGGACATGGATTTTGGCATTAGTGAATTTGGTTTAAATCCAATAAAAACAGGGTCCTCGCATGGAGATAACATGTCTTTAGGGAAGAGCCCATTTACGTTTGATTCTTTTCCAAGCACCCCTGCTCATAACCAGGGGAACAGCTCCAATCTATTTGCAGATTCTGTTCCAAGCACCCCTGCATATAACCAGGGGAACAGCTCCTATGCCTTTGCAGATTCTGTTCCAAGCACCCCTGCGTATAACCCAGGGAAGAGCTCCTATGCCTTTGCAGATTCTGTTCCAGGAACCCCTGCCTATAACTCTGGAAAGAGTCCATTTGCATTTGCAGATTCTGTTCCAAGCACCCCGGCGTACAATTTTGGAAACTCTCCACGAAGGTTGAGTGAAGGTTCAGAGGACCACGCCTTTGACAGCTTCTCCAGGTTCGATTCATTTAACATGCATGATGGTGGATTATTTCAATCTCCACGCCACTCCCTTTCGAGATTTGATTCCAGCCGCAGCACCAAGGACTCCGATCAAAGTTATGGATTCCCGTCCAGATTTGATTCATTTAGAGAAGGAGGAGACTCTGATCAAAGTCACGAGTTTTCACGGTTTGACTTTTCCAGAGAGTCTGATCAGAATCACGGGTTCTCGAGATTTGATTCCTTCAAAGAGTCTGATCAGAATCACGGGATCTCAAGCTTTGATTCCTTCAAAGAATCTGATCCTGGTCATGGGTTCTCATCAAGTTTCAGCTCTTTTGGAGAATCTAGGGATCCTGATCCTAGTCATGGATTCTCAAATATGGATTCATTCAATTCCCATGACGGCGGGTTCTTCCAATCTTCTGACAAGTCCTTGGCGAGGTTTGATTCTGTTCGTAGCTCTAAAGACTCCGAAAATAGTCACGGGTTCCCATCATTCGATGATGCCATTCCATTTGGCTCAAGTGGGCCATTCAGGGCATCACAAGAGAGTGAAACTCCACGCGGAGGATCTGATAACTGGCGAGCTTTTTAGGAGGCAGGCACTGAACATCGGAGTAATGTGAGGTTTTCTTCTGATGAAAGCGTTTATGAGACATTTCTTCCAATATTATATAGTCTGTGATGATGAATGAATGTGTGGTTGTGTGTCTTGTGGTTCTAGCTTTTGTTTTGTTCTCTTAATTTCCAACATTCAATTAAACTTCTGGCCGGTTCTTTTGGTGTTGCGATTTATATGTAATTTTTTAACTCAAATGTTTGTGATATGGAAGTCATTTTTTTTTAATTACTTATATTTATCTAAGGGATTCAATGCCGAGCAACAAAATTAGTTATTGGGACTTCTATCTGTGAAAATAATGTCGACCTTATATATTTCATTTTTCTTATCCTTACATCCATTTGTTAGTTAGTACTATTAACACCCTTAAAAGTTGACACATGTCATATACTCATATCATGTACATTTTGATCTCGTTTGTTTTGAAAATTTTACTTAGACCCCTTTAATTTATAGCAAATCCTTAATTGAAATTTTTCTATCATTGAATTTCTTTATTAAATACAATTCAGTTCTTGAATGATTTTCCTAAGACCAAGTCTCTAATGTAAAATGGTATGCTTGGTCTAAATTAATCAACTGATTTGCAATTTAAGAGTTAGGTGGATTTAAATAGGTATATATAGCCATTTTGAAAATAAAGACTTTTATTCTTTATAATATCATATTATACTATTTGAAGTTTCCTTTTGTTTTCGTACATTTCTTATTCTTTTCTTGATTTAAACCTAATAAAATCAATAAATATATATATATATATATATATATATATATATATATAAAGAAGGAAAACAACTCATAATAAATGTATGATAATACATGAAAAATTTAAAGTAAAAACTCTTGATATGGTGTCCGGGTATTTCCAATAGCCGTAGGATATTGAACGTGTTGTTTACAAGGCGTGTAAAGAAGACAATAGTCGACATGTTTATCAAACGCACCTGTAGCTTCCCCTATAAAAAATAATTAGTTTATAAGGCATGTAAAGAAGATTATAGTCGACATGTTTATCAAAGCACGCCTGTAGCTTTCCCGATAAAAAAATTTAAATATATAAAATTATCTAAACACTCCTGAGCCAGTGATAATAACAAAAAAATAATGGAATTAAAATACTCTTATGCTCCAACTCTAGTGTTTTGTTTTTGTCATTCTTGAGGGTGTTTCAATAGTTTTATTGTCAACTCAACCGTGAAAAAACAAAAATGTCATCACCATCACCTTACTGGTTTTGGCCGGGTAAAAATGTTAATTCACTATTCATGGGCAGTTGAAAAACCAAAATACCCTTGATCTTTCTTTGTTTTTTTGTGTGCCTCCAAGGACAAAATTGTAGATTTACTGTTAAAAAAACTATAGAAAAGACAAAAAACACCCCTAAACAATCAGATAATACCAACTCATATAAAGAAAAAGTCTAAAATACCCCCGAGATCAAGAGCTAAATTTTATGCGTTAAATGACAAAACAGAAATTACATTATTACAATCCACAATAATTGTATCTACCAATGTAGTATTTTCCCCCACACGGTTTACCTTCTTTAATTTGGTATTATGATAACCTCAATTTGATTGAAATAAAAACACTTTTTTTTAACCACAACCACAATATTAAACACAGAGATACCCGGCAACAACAATATTAAACACAGAGATACCCGGCAACAACAATATTAAACATTAAACACACAGTTACACCTGCTTCAGCAACTAGCAATCCACAGCAGGGATGAAGGCAATAGCAGTGCATCATAGAAATGCCTGCAGCTGCTGGAATGTACCGGCAAACTATGAGCAAAATAAACATAGGACTCAACGATTTAGCCATTGCCTTCAGCAAGCTCAAAATATGGAAACAAATTATTGCATTAGCTCATACCAGTTTATTTTATTACAACTTCTAATTAATAACTGCTCAAAGCCAAGCAACTCAAGAGGTCTTGGATGCGAATATCTCCATCAAGGAAGACCAGGTACCAGTGACAGCAATAATGACACCAAAAACCACAAAAGCCCCATCCAAAAGCAAACCATTCCAACCCAACTCTTCCTTGAACACCAACAGATGAAACAAAGCAGGCAACACAAACCCCAGAATACAGCACACGCTGCTTCCTACTAGAGACAAGAAATCTGCAAAATTAGGCACCAACAAAGCCACCAAACTCACTCCCAAAACAACCACCCATCTCAGCCATACACAATACCTTGAATCACAAAACCTTCTCTCCACCACTTCATAAACTGGATTCATCATCAATGGGAATGTAAAGAACAGGTTCACACACAAACCAATCTGCACAAGATTGCTCAGTAGTCCAGGTCCCAAATTGGTAGTGATTATATCCTTGGTATCTTCACCAAAAGCAAAGTAACCCAATACCCCAAAACCTCCATACAACAAGGAAATGAAAGCCATACATAACCCCAACACTCTTCCAAACTTGTTCTTGTCTTTAGTTTCAGTCTCCAATGGCAATACCATACCAACCCCTTCAAAGGCATAAACAGCCACGCCTAAGCCATAAAAGAAAACAGAGAACCCACCAAAAGCTTCTAAAGCTGGCCTATTTTTCAAAAATACCATCACGTCCTCTACCATAACCACTCCCATAGCTCCAAGATCAACAACATCAGCAAAAATACTAAGTGGGGCCAAATGGGTTAATGTTGGAATTGAATTCAACCCCAATTGAAAAGGAAAACAACCCCATATATACAGAGCTTTGGGACTCAAAAAACCCAAAATTCTACCACCGGATTGATGATTAACAACATATGCTAAAGTGTTAGCAATGAAAATAAGATAGCTAACACAAAACCCAGCTTGTGCAAGAACAATCATAATATCAACAGCAAAACGACCTATAGGACCACAAACAGTGAAACCCAGATCACCAAAAGATGCAATCTTTGAGAATCCTTCTAAAGATTCAAGCTTTCTACGTGTATGCACTAACAACATCATGCAATAGTAAGTTAGGAAAGCAACGGAGAAAACCATGATGGAGCCCATAACCCATCCTGTTTTCTTGAACGTGTAAGGTAAGCCAAGAACTCCTGCCCCAACTATAGCTATGAAAACATTTGCAAAGGTCTTGCCCTGAGAAGAAACTGGAGGTCTCTTGCCTAATAAAGGAGAGTCTTCTCTTGGAAACTGAGGTACCTTCAAAACATGTGAAGATGAACTTGCTTCTTTATCAAATCCCATGACTAAAAATCTGATGTTTCCTTCTGAGAAATAGTTTGGAGGGGGGTTATTTAATGGGTTTGGCTTGATTTTTGGATTGGATAAAGTTCAGCTTTTGAATAGGTTTCTAAGAGAGATTTTAGCAGAGCGGATCGTATAAAGAGAGAAAATAGAAAGGCATAGGATCCTTATGTTTATGTCTTTTAAAGTTTTATTTGATGTGTTTGTTGGGGTTTCGATCAATGATGGAAGCGACGAAGAAGCAGACAGAAAGTAGCTCTACTTATCGTCAACATTCTGTAGCTCTACATGTAATATTAAAAAAAAAATGCTTGGCCAAGGAGATCCGAAAAATGATCTTAGTAGAAATGAGCAGTAGTTGATTATGACGACTAACCCAATTACCCCACGTACATTTATGTCCACTTTTAAGCTGATTGTTAAGGGATTTTAAAAAATAAGATAATAATTTTCATTTTAGTGGTATATATGAATATATATATATTTTTTATTAATTGACAGAATTTTTTAACCTAAAATATGATTATGGATTGGATTCTTCGTAGAAAATGAGATTTCTCTGTTTTTAAAACTCACAAAAACAGCCTGTGAGGGCATCTTGTAATTGCAAGTTGTAACACATGACGAAAAGGAGTAGTCATGTGTTATGTATTTGGTTTACCAATCACTATCAGGCTCAGCCACTTATCTTGAACGCGGAGGGCAGAGCAGACCAGGGTGCATTCATGGAGGATGTCTGAATGCCCATAACTTGAGTTGATCAACAACAATTGGCCAACTGCGAAGCACACCTATCTTTTTGTGGTTTGTGGACGTATGAAATCGATTTTTCCCAATCCGTAAATTTCACGACTATATTCTAGATTCATGAACAAACAACAATACAGACATATTATCTTGTTTACCTTGAACATATCATTTACATTTTCTCAATAATCTTCCTCGTATTCAGTAATAGAAAGCATGACTTGTGTACTCCCAGAAGCATCGTACAAACCTTTCGAGAAACTTTTGCAATTTCATATGCAGATAGTTTTCGAAGCACTTCTTTGTCAACAAAGGCAATACCATCATCTTATTACCAAGGGGCCAATAATTGAAATCTCAATAGCTGATCAAAAAAGAAGGTAACAAATCAAATCCCAACAATTTTTTCTACCAGGTTGTGTACACGGAACATATTCTTGCCTTCTAACCAGATGGTTTGTTGACTGAGACAATGAAACAAAGAGTTCCATATCAAATAATCAGGAGTTATACCTTTTTCTACCATTTGTAAGAGGAGACTCGCAGGCTTTTGAAAACTCCTCTTCCTACAAAGAGCATCAATCAGAGGGCTATAACTTCCTGTATTGGGCTCGCAGCCTCTCCCAACCATGTCCTCAAGTAGCTTCAGAGCACTCCCATCTTTCCCTCGCCTGCAAAATCCACTAATAAGAGCATTGAATGTTGATGCAACAGGAAAATAACCAAGGAAAACCATCTCATTCATCAGCTCTAATGCTTCCCGGACGCACCCTTCTTGGCAAAATCCATGGATTAGGCAGTCATAGACAAGAGCACTTGGAACTCCACCTTCACTATTCATTTGATCATAAACCCTTTTAGCTTCCTGAATGGCACCCTCCTCACAAAATCCTAATATCCTCATGCTCCTATCAACAGCTCTCGGAAATAAATTTTCCATCTTCATTAGAAACTCAAGTGCTTCATTGAACATATTTTTCCTGTAAAGACCATATAAAACACTGTTATAAGGACTAATGTTACCCCCACAGCCTCCTCTTGTCTCTTCCATAAGTTCTAAGATCTTAAACCCATCTTCAATCCTCCCTCTTGAAAACAAACCTCTGATTAATGTATCAAATGTAACAAAATTACAATTGATCCCATCTGTTTTCATATCATTAAACATATCAAGAGCCGACTCCAACATTCCTGACTCACAGAAACCTGAGATCAATGCATTATAGGTGTCTACATTAGGAAGGCATCCCTTTCTCTCCATTTCTTTCAATAAACCATGACCAACTTTCACCTTTCCAAGCTTGCAAAACCCCTTTATCAAGGTGTTATGAGCTACAACATCAACTACACCTCCTTTGCTCTCCACTCTCTCTAATATCTCAACAGCCTCTGTCACGCGACCTACATCGCAAAGAATCTCCACCACCTTAGTCACTGTAACAATATCCGGTACAAACCCCAAAGAAAAACTCTTCTCTAACAACACTAGAGCTTGAACAAAATTATCTTCTTTACAATACCCACAAATCAAAACATTGAAAGTCACATCATTAGGCTCCTTTATCTCATTCATTAAGCTCCTTGCCCTACCAACTTTACCATTGTTACAAAGTGCATGAAGTAAAGTATTATAAATGACAACATTAGGCTTTAAACCCCTTGACTTGATAGCTTGCAACAGCTTAAAACCCTCACCAATTCTATTAGTCAAGCAAAGACCTTTCATTAAAATCCCGTAAGTGTAGTCATCACCTTGAACGCCACTACCCATCATTTTTTTCCTATAAAACTTCCTAGCCAAATCAATATCTTCCTTAACAAGAACATCAAGTATTGAATTAAAAATTTTCAAAGATGGATTCGTGCCATACCTAGTTACCAAGTCAAGAACTTTGATAACATCATGAATCATTCGAGCCCTTCCAAGCCCACGAATGATTGTGAGGAAAATCGATTCATCAGGGGGCAAGCCAATTGAGTTAGGCATTTCATCAAGCAAATGTTGAACAGTATGGAATCGACGAAAAGTCAGTAGCTTGTAGATTAAAGCTCGATATGTGGACTGAGAGTGTGTGAAATTTGATAGCTTTGATGCCCATTCGAAGGTTTGAAGAGCCTGTGGTGCTGATTTTTGGTCTAAAATGAGATGGGCAATTTGTTCGTGAGTTGGGACAGCAAGGGATGGAGTTGGAGTGGATGATGAAGAGGAAAATGTGGACAAGAAGATGTTTTTGGACTGGAAGATGACAAGTAATCTCGATGCTTTTGTTCTTGTGGGAAAGGGAGAGTTTGATAAGTTCGAAAGGTATGAGATTTTGTGCATGGATGGAGGAGACGGTTTACCACCCAGTTTATGGGAAGGATAATAATATAACTTCATTGGTACACTGAGTGTTAAATGGCAAATTGGCATTCAGAATTATACACTCACCAAACCAATTAACAGCAAAAAACTTCACTTTGGCTATCCTCACAAATTGCTGTTAATTGGAATTGTTATTTTATTTTTTCATTTAATATTATATTTGATTTTTAATTAAGTTATCTCACACTTATGACATAAATCGCGAGTTGACTTCTTTTTTTTTTAATATATTAAACATTATGATTTGTTTTTGTTTGTTTTCTATTAGGTTATTCCGACCTAATGACCCGAGAGGAATGCTTAACATATTAATTAAAGTTTGATTTAAGTAGTTTTATGTGTGTATTTTTTTAAACTGAATATTTTTTAATTTTATCATTCAATTTTTGATTGGTTGTAAATTGAGCTTCAAAATATGTTTTGATTTGTTTTCTATGATGATATCTTGGTCTAATGATTAAGTTTGTAAGTTTTAACATATTAACCCTGATTAAATAAAATAAATTTTTTCTAAGAGGTTATGTTAATTTTATGACCCAAGTCTTGAGTCCTTCAACATTGGATTTTTTTTCCTATTCGGTTGCCCTCGTCTCATGACTTAGGTCACGAGCTTGACGAGTTAACCTAATTGATTCAATTTGTTTTTCTTTTAGTTTTCCCCATTTTCATTGGTTAATATTGTGTTTGAATGAGAATTGAGTTTAAATTTTGTTTGAATTTTCTTTTTATTAGGTTATCTTGACCTTATAACCGAAAAATAATGCTTAACAGGTTAACCTGATTTATTTTTTATGTAATTTTTTTAATTTTATTTTTTTTTATTATAAATTTTAATGTTCAACATTAGATCTAATAAGGTCAACTGAGAATTATTTTAATTTGCTCTTTATAAATTTATCTTAGGCTCATGATTAGAGTCATATATTTGATAGGTTGACTTATGCTATAAGATTATCTAGGTCTTATAACCGTGGTCATGAGTTTGATAGATTGACTTAGGTTTTTTTTTTATGTTTTTTAATTGATTTTTTTAATATCATTATTCAACACTGGGCTAATTTAAATATGAACTTTGTTGTTTGTTTTGATTTTTTTTTATAGAGTTATCTTGATTTTATGACTTAGGTCACAGGTTTAACGGGTTAATCTAAATTGTTTTTTTTGTGTTTTTTTTAAATTTCAGTCTTCATCATTGATTTGATTATGAACTAAATTTTATAATTTGTATTGATTTACTTTAAATAAGGTTATTATAGTCTTAAAATTTAGGCCTTGGACTTGACATATTAACCTAGGTTGACCAAAATGAATCTCAATATATTGTTATTTTAATATAAAAAAAAACTTCATCTTAATTTTTTTTATCAAACAATATTTTTTACAAGTTGTCTAAATTGCTTTTGGACGTGTGAAATCAATTATATCACATTAGGTCAACTCTCATATATTTTTTTCCCACTAGTAAAAAAAAATCTAAATATTGTTTTGTTTTTTTACATTTAAGAAAAATCTAACCTAAATTGCAATGTAGCATGGGTTAATGAGCTAATAAATATTAAAGCGCCAAGGATATTCACCATAACATATTTTTTCTTCATCTTTAAATTTATTTTGTTACAATTGCACCCTTATATGACTCAATTAATAACCAATTAGAGAAAGAAAATTATTGATTGAAATCAATTTCATAAAAATAGGTCGATTTGGGTGTCATGGGGTTAATTTAGACAAGAAGAGTTCAACTAAGTCATTATTTGGAGTTTATCGTGCCTAGGAAAGGTTTTGATAATTAGGTTAAGTTTTGTTTTTAACCCCGATTTTAGGTGTTTTTTCGGGCAAAAATAGATTTATTTGGTTCTCTATAATATTTTCTATGTCCTTTTCGATTTAAAAAAAAAGGGTTTTACAGGTAAAAAAAAATCTTCTCCTTCCAATCTATGGCCACCACAATCGTGATAGTGACAAGATTCTAAGTTATCCAAGACGACGTGTTGTTGTTTTCTTTTGTTTTTTTTTAAAAAAAGAAATATATATTTCGTTAAGTTAAATAGTTGTCGCCATTGTGTAATATATATTAGCAGCCAAGTGGTAAAAGCGACATGTTTTGAGAATTTGGCTGCTAGTTCGAATCGTAAGACAACATTTAGCCTTTTCTCCTTGTCTTTGTTTCTTGTTTTAAGAGATTAGATGACTATTTTGAGAAAGTTAATTTTAGTATTAAACTTATTCTCTTTATAATTATTAATGACAAAAGTTGATATCTGATTTACTTATATAGTAATTTTAGTAATTGAAATTCAATCTTAAAATTTAGAGAAGATGTCGATTTCGAACCGGAAATTTCATTTAAATCTCTAGAAAACATTTCAAACTGATGTTCAAAATGGAATTTTCATTCTTTAAAATCTCTTGATTTATATTTCCTGTGGAAATCTCATTTTTGGATGATATTTAGATTATTGCTCAATGAGACACTTCCGAATAGTTTTTCTGTTAATCCTAGTGATGTCAGTGCTCTTGTTTATATTTATATACACATCACTACCCTGTTGCTAATTGCCTCAGATCATAAGCTCTGTTTACCTTCAGAAATTGCTCTGCCTCTGTCAGGATTTGATTTGGACTGGTATGTGAGACAACTGAAAAACCTCTCGTATTAGAACAAGTTGTTTTTGAAGTCTCTCCATCGTTGTTTTCGCTATCTATTGTTTTTTTTGGATACAAGGCAACTTCACCACCGGGTAAGCATATTTTGTGGATCCAGGTAAACGAGTAAAACCCCGTCTGTTTTAAATTTTTACAGGGGATACACGTCCTAACTCTAATTCGAGACCTCCTGTGCAGATCACAAGCCCTTTGTCATCACGCCACTTCTTTTTGGACTTGGCTACCTATCTGTGCATAGAAAACATGGAACACAAGCTGTGTCTTGCTTTCTGCTTTTAGGGCTATCAATGCTATGAAGTTATGAACCATATTCTTTCCTCACTTCCTAGTCAAACAGCAAAGTCTCCTCTTATTGTTCCTGGTTTAGCTGGAAGAGGATCTACACACTATATTACAAACACCATGCGATTACAGACATCCAAATCGAAGACAGTAATCCACTCTCGGAAAATTCAATGTTTGGAAAAATCTCTCCAGTTATTTCATAATCTCCGATTTCTCCTGTCAGCTCACCAGCCATTGTTGCTGGAAGTGGCGCTAATTATTCAAGATACCCTTGACACGGTCCAGCCCTTCAGCAGATATACTCCTCCTCCGATGGTTCTTCGGAATTTCAATCTTCGGAGGTGGATCCGGGGAGAAACAGATCACCAGAACTGTCAGGTTGTCGCATGTATTGCGCTCGAGTGCTTCTGTGACGAGAGCTTTCGAACATGTCACCGGATCATTATGCAGCATCAGCTCCTTCCGAACCATTGTGACTGCACATTGGCTGCTCATCACGTCCCACAGGCCATCACAGCCTAGTATCAGAAACTCATCTTCTTCTGTCAGGTTTATCTCCTCCACCTCTGGCTCGGAACTCAAGGGGCTTTTCGAACCTTTAGGGCCTTTAATGTGCCAATCTCCGAGAGCACGCGCCACCGACAGCTGGCCATTAAGGTAGCCATCATATATCACCCCTCCTAGCCTCTCAATTCTTGTTCTCTCGGAGGCGCAGCTGGGCTTGTGGTCCTTCGACAGCTCGATCGCTCTTCCTCGTTTTCCCAGCACAGCTCTTGAATCACCGGCGTTGGCGACGAGCATGGTCCTGCAAGAATGCAGTATCACGCACAGACTCATTTCTGGAGCTTTACCATCACCAAAAAGATTCGGAAAAGCAGTGCAGTTTCTCACCTTCCCAGTACAAGGGCCATCAAAGCAGTGGTGCCGGAGGAGCTATCGATGGATTTAGTATCGGAAAGTGCGTGATCAGCCTTCACAAAGGCACTCTTAATTGCCCTCTTCATGCCTGATGGAAACTGGGAGTCTTCAACAATGAAATTAAGAATATTCTTTCTGGTAAATGAGGCTGCATCAATGCCACCATGTCCATCAAACACCTGCGGAAATAAACAATGCAAGTGCACCATCTTAGCGAGCCCAATGATTTACAGGTCCAATTGTCAGGAAATCTACACGGATGCCTCTCATGAACTGTTTCATTCCAGGTTAGGATCAAACCAACTTTTGGATTGATCAGTACATGCAGAAAATAACCCAAGAGATGGACAGGAAGATTAGCCTAACAGCAACTTACACACCCCATAAAATGCACCAGGAGAGGGAAAATCTGCTGATGTAGCAAGATGTTTGTGTAGATTATCTACGCATATATGCTCATCCTCCATGTACTGCTTTGGTCCCTTCTCTGTCCAGCTTCCGGAGCGAAAAATAGGTAGAAATGCAGAATTTTCAGTTGATGGTGAGATTAGTCCCAAAATTTCCTACATGGACAGTAGTAGAAGGGCCATCAGATGAAATTTACGTTGTGTATATGGATCATGCATCCATACATAAATGATCCATCAAACTTTCCACCAAGCAACATATATTCTTCTTAAGAACCTAAACCTGAACGTTCTTCCACTTGTGCACATCCTTTTTGTAAGAGGCTAAAGAAAAAAGATCGCTATGGATTAATCTTCTAGTTTCAAGAATATGTCTCCTTACATCTTAACATGAAGAAATGTTTTCCAGGAAGTGTTTTCTAAACCTTAAGCAATTTTGCAGAAGACAATTAAGCCTGTAACTATCAAACAAAGTTCAAATTTTCAGGCTAAAATCATATGACCATCCCATACAATCACTTGACTGAATGCATGAGATCTAAATTTATGAAGAACAGGGTTTCCTATCATGGATAGGAAAGAATATTAACTTATATTAGAACCTCATTCAACTAGAACATGATGGTGATAAATGAAGAGTGGATAAGAAGAGAGGTCGACTCACAAAATCTGTACAAAATGCAGAGCTGCTACAATGCCTGACCATTTTGATGTTTCTTGGAGGTTTGCCAGCACTCTGCTGGTTCAAACTGTCCAAATTCTCATCCTTTTCATCTTCCATGGCAGACGCACTGCCTTTACTCGTACCACTACACCCCCCATCCAATCTTTCTATCTGAAGTGAAGCACAAGTCCCTTGAACCATTCTCCAAGTCTACTCCATCCTCAATTTTCCAAAAAAAAAGAAAGGAAGATCAAAATAAAGCCCGTGAAGAAGCCATTTTTAGATATATTCAAAGAAACCCCCCCAAGACAGCAAAAGCTGTCCATCAGCTGGTTCAAAGCAAAGCACTGGATCCAACATTCAAATGCTAGCTAAGCTACCAGTAAAAAACCTTTACACCTCTCATTTTCTTAAATTCTTGAAGGAATTCAGCACAATTACTCAAACTTTGACAACATAGATCAAGATTAACAGAAACCCAGATCAAGATTTAGTCCAAAAAGAACAAGTTGTAAGCACTTGAAAGTTTTGCACAATGCATGAGACACAACAGGAGAAAAACAAGAGAGGAAGCACATGAAAATAGGCAAGGGGAGGCCATTAAGAGGAAAGAGAGGGAGATCGCAATTATGTGGTTGAGTAACTGAGGGATTCCAGCTTCTTACGGTAGCCATTAGAAGGAGTTGAAAGTTGAAAAGGAATGGGGTATTGACACGTGTTCCTGCTCTGCATGACTTACGAAATCAGTTCCCACAAGATATCTTGACGCTAGGCAGGCATGTATAGATGATGACTAGAGATGACAGTGGAGATTGTGAAAATTGCATCGTGCCAGCAAGACAGACATGAGGGTTCCGACCATGCTTTGGCTTTCTCTTCAAATTTTATAAAAATAGTATGTCTTTCGTAAAAAACACAAAAAGTGGATTCAAGCTTTTCTTTCGAAAGGTCTCCATTTCTTCTTTTTCTTGACAGGTTATCTTATTTTTATACTCAGATCAGAGACCTTTATCAAGTGGATACCTTAAAAATATAGCAAAAGTAGGATGATGACGAGATTAGGGGTGTCCTTAATTCTTCTTCTTCTTCTTTCCTTGGAGATAGCAAAAGTAGGATTTAATGTCTTCCATTCTAATTAGTGGTTGTTTGGCTGATATTATTTTTTAAAATATTTGTTTGTCTATAAATATATTAAAATAATATTATTTTAAAAAAATTATTTCTAATATTAATATATCAAAATGGTATAAAAATATCAAAAAAATAATTTAAAATAAAAAATAATTTTTTTTAAAAAAATATTTTTGAAACACAATATCAAATTGCCAAATGGGCACAAAATCATAGAATGCAACCATCAAAACTTGTTTTTGATAATTAGATGTTGCAAGTATGCTTTCAATCCCCCCCAATAATTTAGATTATAGTCTCGATCAATTAAATAAATTGTCTATATTTGATTTTTTTTTAAATCAATAATACCAAACAAGAATATATATATATGTATAGAAAAAGAATAATAACACAAAACATGGCCAAAATATCTTTATCCAGGAAAAAATAATAAATTATTTATCTAGATGTGCTTAGTGATTTAAAAAAAAAATTAATAGAGAACAACATGCACATAAGATTTATTTAATAAATAAATATTATGTAAAGTTGAACATATTAAAAATATCATATATTTTTTAATCTATATGAAATATACATATATAAAAATTACAGATGAATTATAGTGATATTTTAAAAAATTAAACATACCCACTATAATTAAAAACAATTCTATTTAAAAAAAGCTAAAAAAGATCCAAAAACACAATACAGAGAAAAGGTAATAATTAAAAACTCAAAATATAAAACATATATTTTTTTTTAAAAAATCATATAAACAAGATATTAATAAAAAAAATATATTTTTTTTTAAAAAATAATTAACAAGGTGTCGTGAGCCTAGTAAACAGGCCAAATGCCTTCCCCCCAAGAAAGGGTACACATGCTAGCTTGCAAGTTCAGGCTCATACATATGGGCATTTTAATTAAAAAAAATTGATTTTTTAAAATTATTTTTATATACTGATATCATAAATAAATTTTTTTTTAAAATATTATTTTAACTTTACATTTTAAATAAAAATTCTTATAAAAACAATTTCAACTAAACTTATAAACAATCACGTCATATACTCACTTCAAGGTTCAAGCCTCCGCACAGCATCATTCAAGAGAGAGGAAATTCTGTTTTAATATAAAAGCACCTAATTGCTCGGAGAATCAGCATAATTCAAGAAAAAAACAATTCCGAAGAGATGGAGAAGGTGGTGCAAATGGTGGCCTGTAATTGATTTGGGGCAAGGTTGAGGGGGTGGCTGTATGGGAGGAGAAGGTGGGGATTGACATTGTTGATTTGTGTAGGAGGTGGAGGTGGAGGTGGAGGTGAGGTGGAGGTGACCGACTCGGACAATTAATGAAATTTAATGTCTCATGCACTTTTTACAATAATGCCAGAACGTACGTATGTGCTCCATGATTGGACAAGGCATATGATTTAGATTGTGTTTGATATTGTTGTTGTTGTTGTTGTTGTTGTTGTTGAAGTTTAAAAAAACAGTTTTATAAAAAAAAATTAGTTGTGGTTCATAACTGAAATTGAAATGTTTGATTAAAACTGTGGTTGAGTTTGAAGTTTAATGAAAAATAATTTTGCGTATTTGGTTACTATGTTTTTCATATTGTTGTCAGCTATATATATTATTTTTTAAATATTGTAGATTATTTTATCATAACAATAAAATATAATTAATAATTCAAGTAAAGTAAACATTTATTTTTATTCTCCCATCAAATTAATTGTAATTTCATCATGAACTAAATCGACACGTGAATGCCTCTACGATCCCTTGTTGTTTGATCGAGGAATATCTGATAAAATATCATTAATAACAACATCTGCGATCCATACTGAGTTTCAGGATTTTTATCTGCATGTTAGGGGTGAGCAAAAAAATCGATCAACCGATTAAACCGAGAAAACCGAAAAAAATAACAAAGAAAACCAAACTGATAAAAAAACCTGATTAAACCGATTAAAAAATTCTGAAAAATGTCTTGTTCGGTATCGGTTTTGTAAGGCAAAACCCGATTAACCCAAACCAAACCGAACTGGTTCGGTTAAAAAACTTTTGTTAAAATATAAACTTTTATTTATTTCCTCGATTACTTTTTAAAACAAACCCTCGTGCTTTAGCAGCAGCCGCCCCCCTCTCTCTGCGACTACAACTTCTGCTAGTTTGCAACAGTGCAACCGCCCTCTCTCTCTGCAACCATTACCCTCTCTTCCTTTGCAATCTTTTACCCCCAATTCAACAATCCCTCTGTAATTTGCCTCATCGTCCTCTCCCGACATGATTGCAGTTTACAAAAAGTAAATAAATTGAACCTCTATTTTATTTCTTGTTATCTCTTCTCAAGATTTATGCTTGATTTTCTAATTGAATTGAGTTATATCTCGTAGTTCATGGACATCAAGGAAGATGAACAGGATGCAATCCCTGGGAAATTATATGAAAATTGAGGAAGATGAACGGTAAAACAGAAGTTGAAACTGAGGTTGCAAAATGTGAAAAGCATCATTCAGTAGCTTCTCCAAAACTCACACAATTTATATTATAAAAAAGCTCACACAATTAATATTTTTTTACGTTGGAAAAAATATGGTGCCGCATGTGACGAGGAGCGGGCGCATTGGCTAGTATACAAACACATAATATGAACAATATTTTTACCTTATTATTTTTTAATGCTTTTTTTAATTTGCAGCTATTTACAATTTAAAGGCACCAATATTGATTTGACATGGTTATGCACCATCCCACGTTTTTTGGGCCCAAGTCTTGTTTCTTTCAAAACACAAAAACGGGGTGGGGTAAAGTTAGCTGGAAACAAGTTATACATTAGAGAAGTGGAGTGAGTTTTTGGTCAACGCGTGGAAGATAAAATTCTTTGATGAAATCAATCACTCCACAATATTACAAAATCATGACTACCTATGATAACGAAGCTTACTCGTTTCCTGCCCGCGATGGGTTGGCTTTATTTTTTTTTTAAGAAAAAATCTAAAATTCGTTTATATCACATATAATCTTATGGTATTATTATTAAACCTAATATAATTGATTAATTTAAAAACTCTTGATTCAACTTTTTGTATAATTTGCGTTATAAATTTAATAATATGAATTTTATTTTGATGTGTCTCGGTTGACTGCATAAGTCAAAAAAACAATATAAATAATAGATAAAAAAACATGATTTAACTTTTAATAAAAATTAACTTGATATTTTTTTAATTATTAAAACAAGAACATATTATAATGACCCCTACTTGGTGACTTAACCTTCCAAATCATTTACCGTAAACTTTAATAGGTTTAACGACTTTTTTTTTTATAATTATTTTTACTTAATGGTATGATAACAAAAATAAACACTCATAAAATTGAGCATCAATCAAATATCAAGATGTTTTTTTTGAGATTGCGATAATCTCATAGAAACAGGACAAAAATAAATTATAAATATTAATCTAAAATAAACCAAATATTGAAGGATAAAATTAATAAAAAAGACAAAAGGGATCCAATTGAGGAAAAAAAATGTAAAATCATTTTTTAATAAATAAAATGATTTGACATTGTTATTAAACCTGACCCATTGAGTTAATTTTGAAACCATTTGATCCACCTTCTTATCTAGCTTAGGTTTAAAATTAACTTACATGAGAGTTGACTCTATGTGATCTAATTGACTTAACGAGTTCAAACACAACTTAACGATCGACAAAAACATGATTTGACTTTAAAAAATTTTCAAGATGATATTTTTTATATTGAGACAATAATATAATTGATAGTATATTTGTTTAAGATTGTAATAACTTTACAAATAACAAATTAAAATAAATTATAATGAATAATTCAAAACTAATAAATATTGAAGAAATCAACTTGTGGTAGAGAGAGAAATGAACTTGCTTGAGTTGAGAGAGGGGAGAGGGAAAAACAGGGGAAGAAAGAAAGAAAGGAAATTATCTTTGAAATAATTAATAAGGTGGCTGTGCATGTAATGTATACACGCGACCAATGTTTTTCATGTGATATTAAAAATTATTCTTCTAACTGTGCTAGTTTAAAAATAAAAGTTTGTTCACTGAGCTAACGTTGAAAAAAGCTCCTTGTTACTACTTTTTTTTAAATAATGATTTTTTTTAGCACCCGTTTATTGGAAGCAATGATTCTCATAATAAAGCTCTCTCTTGTTTGCTTTTTGTAAATTATTTGAATGCGACGTTACTAAAAATAAATAGAAGATATTATTTAAATATATTTTCAAATAAAAACAATATTTCACACGTGCTCCTAGAAAAGGAGAAGAGGAAGGGATTTCTTTGACCGTACATCAGATTAATGGTTGATTTACAACCTCAAACCTGTTATTTATTGCTAGCTCCATACATTTATTCCCTCCTATCCAAGCTCAGAGACCAGCTGCTGCCGCTGATGCTCTGTAAGTATTTATTGTTTTCTCATGTATGAAACCAAAGCTTCTTGAAACTTCTTTCAACTAGCACTTTTGTAAAAGTGGTCTGCTTTAAATTGCAGTGTCTTGTCTTTTATGTTACAACTTTCCATTTGAAGATGAACCCACTTTCCACAGCTGTTGCTGTTTACTTCTTTTGGCTGCACGCTTCATGTTACTTTACCATGGAAAATAGTTTTTAAGCCGATTGTCATGTTTCATGTGCTCTTTGAATGCTCTTCTTCTCTTTTCTCTGTATGGTTTTGGGGAGTTCAGTTCACTTATGAGCACTAAGCACTGATCTGCGGATAATATGTTGGTATCGTGGTTATTTCTTACTGCTTATTATCTTCTTCGCTCATGGCTTTCTGCTTCTCTCAGATAAAATATTATAGATCTCTTGCCTTTTTAATATTCATGTGAGAAGGCATTTTCTTTTTGAAATCTGGCTCTGTTTAAGATATGGAGTTTGCAATTGAATCATTTATCTTTGGTTGTGTTTTGTAAGGGTTGTAGGATTAAATATGGTCTTTGTTCTTTGCAGAATCAATAAAAAGACGGGAAAAAAGAGGTGTTTTGAACAGGGAAAATCACCATGAAGATAATTTGGATTCTGGTGTTGGTGGCGTGCTACAATGGGGTTTGCCTAAATGGAGTTACTACAAATGAAACTACAAGACCTCCTTTTGTGAACATTGGAGCTCTTTTGGCATACGATTCAACCATTGGAAAAGTTGCAAAAGTTGCATTACAAGCTGCGGTTGATGACGTGAATTCTGATCCATCTGTTCTTGGTGGAACTAAGCTAAGGCTTCTGATGAAGAATTCTAATAATAGTGGATTTCTTGGCATAATTGAGTGTACACCCTCTATTATCTCTTGCTTGTTCTTTTCATTTCTCCTTCAAATTCATTTCGTGGATTTCAAATATGGATTATGATTCTTCATCTTAATCTCATTGGTGATTGCAGCTTTAAAGTTCATGGAAACTGATACTGTGGCCATAGTTGGTCCCCAGTCTTCAGTGACAGCTCATGTAATATCTTTTGTAGCAAATGAGCTCCAAGTCCCTCTATTATCGTATTCATCCACAGATCCTACTCTTGCTTCACTCCAGTTCCCATACTTTATCATGACCTCCCGGAATGACCTTTTTCAGATGGCTGCTATAGCTGAAATGGTCGAATATTACGGATGGAGAGAGGTGATAGCAATTTATGAGGATGATGATTACGGGAGAAATGGGATAGCTTCATTAAGTGATAAACTTGCAGCGAAACGATGTAAAATCCCATATAAAGCACCTCTGCCCCCTACAGCAACCCGGGACGATATCACTGATCTGCTAGTTAAGTTGGCTTTAAGCGAGTCCCGGATTCTTGTTGTTCATACCTTTTCCAGTTGGGGTCCAGATGTATTCAGTGTTGCTCAACATCTTGGCATGATGGCACCTGGATATGTGTGGATTGCTACTAACTGGCTCTCCACTCACCTAGAAACCAATTCTCCTCTCCCATCAGATACAATGGATGATTTTCAAGGAGTTCTTACATTGCGTATGTACACACCAGATTCAGAACTCAAAAGGAAGTTTAAATCTAGATGGAGCAACTTGACTAGCGGAACAACAGGTTATGGCCCCAATCCTATTGGTCTGAGTACCTATGGTCTATATGCTTATGACACAGTATGGCTACTTGCTCGTGCAATCAATGCTTTCTTAGATCAAGGAGGCAACATTTCATTCTCAGGTAATTCAAGGCTAGCTAACCTGCGCGGAGAGCATTTGCATCTTGATGCCATGAACATTTTCAATGGAGGAAAGATGCTACGTGATAAGATTTTGCAGGTTAACATGACTGGCGTGACAGGCCAACTCAAGTTTAATCCTGATGGGAATCTCATTAATCCTGCTTATGAAGTCATCAATGTGATTGGCAGCGGGATCAGAAAGATTGGTTACTGGTCTAATTATTCTGGTTTATCTGTAGTGCCTCCTGAGAAACTTTACTCAAGCCCTCCTAATCGTTCCAGCTCTAGTCAAAATCTATACAGTCCTATTTGGCCTGGCCAAGCAGTGCAGAAGCCTCGCGGGTGGGTTTTCCCAAACAATGGAAAACAATTGAGAATTGGTGTCCCAAATCGGGTTAGCTATGGTGATTTTGTCTCTCAAGTGCCAGGCACTGATATGTTTACGGGGTACTGCATTGATGTTTTTACTGATGCTATCAACCTGTTACCATACGCCATCCCATATAAATTAATCCCATATGGAGATGGCACTGACAACCCAAGTGGCACTGAGCTTGTAAGTCTGATCACAGCAGGTGTGAGTGTTCTAAACCAAAACTTTCCAGGTTTTCAAATCACAGTGGTTCTCTATTTTTCATTCGGTTTCCATCTTTCATATAGGTCTACGATGCAGCGATAGGTGATATTGCAATCATCACAAACAGAACGAGAATGGCCGACTTTACACAGCCATATATCGAGTCCGGGCTAGTTGTAGTGGCTCCTGTTAAGAAAAAGAATTCTGGTGCTTGGTCATTTCTGAAGCCATTTACTCGACAGATGTGGGGGGTTACAGTACTCTTTTTCATCGTTGTGGGGGCAGTTGTTTGGATTTTGGAGCATAGGTTAAACGATGAATTCAGAGGTCCTCCTAGAAGACAAATGATTACTATTCTTTGGTAAGCACCTTACTATATATTCTTTTCAGTTTCTGTCAGGTTATCTCAGTTTCTTGAGCAAAAAATTATAGTATCAGTTCATCTCTCGGGATGATTTGCTCCATCTCTTAAGATCTTGTCTGGCTCCTGCAGGTTTAGCTTCTCAACCTGGTTCTCAACCCACAGTAAGCTGACATGAAAATCATTTAGTTGTCCTTCATTTCTATTAGCCACCACAATAAATTAGCTTCAATCTGACAAGTTGCTTTCTTTTCTCCCATTTAATGTAGGAGAAAATACCATCAGCACGCTTGGTCGCTTTGTATTGATTATATGGCTATTTGTGGTTCTTATAATTAACTCAAGCTACACAGCAAGCTTAACTTCAATCCTGACAGTTCAGCAACTTACTTCTCCTATTAAAGGCATAGATAGTTTAATATCAAGCAAAGATCCGATTGGTTACCAGCAGGGTTCGTTCACCCGAGATTATCTGATCAATGAACTTGGCATTCAGAAATCCAGGCTCATTTCACTCAAGATGCCAGAAGACTATGCTAAAGCCTTGAAAGATGGTCCTCACAATGGTGGCGTGGCTGCCGTGGTCGACGAACGTGCGTACATAGAGCTCTTCCTCTCAACTCGATGTGAATTCAGTATCGTAGGTCAGGAGTTCACAAAGAATGGATGGGGATTCGTAAGTGCATCAAAATTGCATGATTCTGCTGCTCATTTTAGACTCTTTACTGGATAGTAAATGTTATTTGTCCTTTGACTTTCACATTTCCAGCTTATGAAAATGTGTGTTCTTGTTCATTTACTAGGCATTTCCAAGAGATTCACCTCTAGCAGTGGATATGTCAACTGCCATTTTGAGACTATCAGAGAATGGGGATCTGCAGAGGATCCATGACAAATGGCTTATCAGAAGTGCATGCAGCCGGCAAGGCGCAAAGCTTGAAGTGGACAGGCTTGACCTGAGAAGCTTTTGGGGCCTATATTTGATATGTGGAATAGCCTGCTTGCTTGCTCTCCTCACACATTTTCTGATGACGGTGCGGCAGTACATTCGTCACTACTCACCGGAGTTAGATTCTTCCGGCCAAAAGCTCAACACCTGCACGTCTTCAAACATTTCTTTCATTTGTTGACGAAAAGGAACAGGAAGTGAAAAAGCCGCTCCAATAGAAGGAAACTGGAAATGGCCTCCAATCGAAATGAATCCATGGACAATCACAGCTCCAAGAGACGACACATTGAGCCGCCTCCAGATGCTAGTAATGAGGCCTAATTATCCATCGTCATTCGGCAGAGTTTACTTTTAGGGTAAACACTTTCTCAGTTGATACTTGATGCCCTGCAACCTCAATCACTTGAAGGCATATGCAACTTTTAGTTCTCGAGTTAGAATAGAAAAGATTATATATTTTATGTTAAACACTTTACATGCTTTATATAATCGAATTCTAAATTTATATAGCAATGAACATTTAGATTATAAATACCTCTAGGCATTTTTGTTTAAGTTCCGAAAATAAATTCTCAATGTAGCAATAGCAACACAACTTTTTCCAATATAGTAGCAGCAACACAAGAATATGAGTGTGTCATGAGTGACATAATAGTAATTTCTAACATTTTATTGTAATGAATCAATTATCTGATATGTTCAGTGAAGACCTTCCTTTTTTTCTTTCTTTTTTCAATTGAATTAAAAAGATAGAAATTTAAAGTGAGAGGACCATCATAGTTTTGGAGAAAATACATTGTCAATCTTAGGGTTTTTAGAATTTTCAAAACATTAAAATCATATGATGTCAATTTTCTTGCTTAAATTTGATCAAACAACAACTCAGCTTACATTCTTTAGTCCAATCCTAACACATGATTAGGGATGACAATTTCATTTGACTTGTTGAGTGTTCAATGCTAAGCCATCCCTACATGTGGTGGCATTGACTAGCCTTTCAGTCCGCAAATCACAACGTAAGTGTATAAAAAAAAATAGCTCAAATTAATTTTTTTTATTAACATTGATGTACGAGTCAACTTGTATGTATCTTGATTATTTTCATGGATCTTGAAGTTAACGATCATATAAATTTCTAGTAGCTATTATATTATAGCTCGAACATGAAATCATAGGAGGAACAAACTCTTTAATCTTTAAACTCTTATCATTGAATCAACTACTAAATAGTTGGCTCAAATCATTTTTCATTAGAAGTAAGTGAGTTAGTAAGACCACATTTAAAGTAGAGAGGCTTGGTGTGGCACAAATTGCAAATAGAGGTCTCATGTGTGTTTTCTAGCCCATTGATCAAATGTACAATAGTTCTTTGTTTTGAAGAAAAAATAAAAATATTACTTCCCACAATTACAATTACCATCCCAAGCTTCATAAAATCTAGTTTTTATCTATCCATGAGTTCTTTTTTCTATGATTAAATCATTGCATCTTTTTTTCTTTCTTTTTCTATGAAAATATATTTAAAATAATATAAATTATATCTTTAAACCTTATTTGAACAATCTAAACTTTTAAGTTCAGAAAAATTCTTTGACATGATATCAAAAGTTTGTTAACATGATATCAAAGGTTTGTTAATCAAACATTCATAAGTTTAAATCTCATCATTTTTATTTTATTTTATAGAAATTAAATTAACTAAAAAGTAATATAAGCATGTGCAAATTTCAAGTCAAAAACTTTCACTCGAGGGATGAACTCATGACTACTTGAATAAGAAGACTCTAATGTTATATTAAAGTACCATTTCAACAAAAATACTTAAGCGAATAACGAAGCTCTAAGATATATTTTATATTGTTTTGAATGAGATTCAAATATATAATTTATATTATTTTCTAACATATAATATTGTTTTTTAATCTTTAAAATTGATTTTTAATACTATCATATTATAATAATCTTACAAAAAAACATTTTGGCACCGCAGAAAATTAGAAAAGCTAAGTGGGGCTGCTGGAAAAGCACCCTAGTGTTAGAGTGTGTTTGGTATTGTTTTTGCTTTTATGATCAAGGTTTTATTTTTTTTTTCCCCATAAAAAACGCTTTAGCTACGGTTTAAAATAAATTTTGAAATGTTTGGTTAAACTTGCTTTTGAGTTTGAGATCAATGAAAAGCAGTTTCATGTGTTTAGTTAACAAACTTTTTATATTGCTTTCAACTTGTAAAATTACTTTAAAGAGTATATACAAATGTACTTTTTTTATCCCACTTTTTTCTCTCGTTTTTTTAATGTTAATTAAGAAATACATTTTTTTTTGTTTTTTACGTTATTTATTCAAGATTCTATTTTTTTTAATAAAAATTCTTGATCCCACATTTTTTTCCGGTTTTTTCTTAAATATTTTCATTTTTCGTGCTATCCTTCTTCATCCATTATTTTGTTATTTTTTCTGTTTTATTCAGGTGAGAGGAGAAGAATGAAAGCAAAGAAAAATACTCCCACCACTGGTATACTCTTTGTCTTGAGAGAAACCATCAACAACTCTCCTCCTCTCCTTACCCACCATCACAATCACACCAGCAGGAGAGACATGGGCATGGATTTTGTATCCAACACCATCTCTTTCTCACATTATTTTCTCATACCCATCATCATGTACATCACCATCTGCTTATTTTTAAGGTGGGGTCCACCAAAAAGTATCTGCTTATTTTTTTTTACCAAACACCAAAACACCTAGCTTTTTTCAAACCACAGATCTCACCACACTACCAAATTAGTGTGTTTGTTCCCCAAGAAATATTGTTCCAAGACCTCCTACTAGCTGTTACATCTGTAATCTTACTGAAACACTGCTGAAACATTACATGGAAGTTATTCTCTCGATCGGTTACAAATGTATAGGAAAGCACCAAATCAGAAAGAATTATATGCACAGATAGACATCAAATATCACTAGATTGAACAAAATAAGCACTTAAAATTCCGAAACCACAAGTTGAATTGTATGCAAGAATCATATTTACCAGTAACCTCACTATGTACCTGTCCTTCTAGTCCAGTGCTGGGCTATGCCGCGAAGGAACCTTTTGCCAGCATATAAAATCCTCGTGTCTTTCCTTCATACAATGTAACCTTAGGGGAAGAATCCTCCTTGTTCTTGGCTGTTATATAGAATTTATGCAAGCCTTGCTAAGCCTGTGATTAATTTGGTTTAATCGTAAATTCCCTAAGGTAAGTTGCAATATGAAAGTTACAAAGAAGCAATCAATACATTTGATGAAAAAAAATGTGTTTTGAGAAGAAGATGGTAAGAGCAGATGACAAGAGATGATGGGCGGGCGGATGTGGACTAAAAGAGATCTTGACTTACACCATCCAATCTCCATTTTTTGGGATGTCCTCCTGCAGGAACCACCATGGCCCATTTTTGAAGGTTAATCTAGCACAAAATGAAAGCGCAGTTGGAATTAATAGCAAGAACAATTGTCAACGTTCTGAATTGCCAATAGTATAGCTAGAGTTTGTTTTTTGGATGCGAGGAAACCCCACTTCCTGGAAAACACACTTTTATGGAGTAAAACCCCGGTTGTCTCATGCTCTTACAAGGGGTGCACGTCCTGACTCGAACTCGAGACCTGCTGTGCAGATCGCAAGTTCTCTGTCATCACGCTACACCCCTTCTTGGGGACTAATATAGCTAGAATACTCAAACATGAAACCATGAAGAAAACTATATTTAAAGGTCTGAAATCCAAATACGAGTTCATGCAATTACCAGGGTTGATCTTAATAGTTTAAATGTTACTGAATCACTGTTGCACGTTAATGTCACAGCTCATTACCTCATGTATCCAGCGACTGTCCGCAAGCCCATGAAAAGAGTTAATCCAGACCAGACTCCAGAGAGACCAACAACTGAGGGTGCATAGAGAATAAATGCAGAAGAAATTGCCCCAACCGTCATCTGATATTATTTGTACAAATGTTAGGACATATTTGGCAGAAAAAAACGATGTGTTATAAAATAATGACAGAATCCCTATGAATGCAATCCATGATGAGATCAAAAACTTACCATAGACCAAGCAGCATATGAGAAATCAGATATGCCATAGTGTAGGCCATCAAATATGTAAGCAAGCGCATTGATAGGTTGACTAGCACTCACAAACTGTTGTACATTTAGACAAGATTGGATCATAACAAGCAGAAAGAAGTTGGTGACAGCTGATAAAATTAACTGAAAATTTGAAATTCAGGAACTAGAGCAAACATGGATACATACCAGTAACCCGGATCTGGCTATCGCCAGTACCTCTGCATCTTTAGTGAACAAAGTTGCTATAGAACTAAATGATACACCCAATATGATTGCTAGGGAAATACCAGTAATCAATCCAGTCTGGTGAAATCACATGACATGCTAGTGATCATCATGAAGCCCGAAGAAGAAAAAGGAAGAAACAAAACGAAATATCTTACAAAGCACAGCCAAATACTAGAACTGTCACCTTCAAAGCAGAGAAAGTAATTTCTTTCACAGTTCTGTAGTCACCTTTTGCACAAGAACTTGCAATAAGGGCCTGCAAGAAATATGGTCTCGTTGATCATCGGAGAATCTTGAAGGATGTACGACAATAAGATAACTGAGATTATAACAAGAACTGCAATAGTAGGAAGGCTAAATGTCCTCCTACGATTTACAAGAGGACTCCAACCCTAAACTTATACACATGATTATATAAAAAGTGTGATTCACACACGGGAAATCCAAGAACCTCCTAATGAAGGATATATATAGGTTGCTAAATTATTAAGCTCTGAGGAGTTAAAAAAGGTTTAAGTATGAATTGGCCTTACCTGACCAGATGCAGCTTGAGCATCTGCAAGAAGTGAAACTGATAGCCACACTTGTAAACATATTTGATGAGCTGCCATTGCTAGTGCTCCTTGACGAGCAGCCATTGATGTGCTCAAAGTTATGGTCATGACAGCAGCTAAAGTTCTCCCAAGAAGAAAACCACCTGAAAAGATAATTTTATCCTTTAGAGCATCTCTTTTTTATAAGAACACAAAAACAAAAAAAATTAAGGTTAGTTAAATGTCTAGTGTTTGCAGAGAGGAAGGGCTATCCAACAGAAAGAACAAATACTGAAACAAAAATTAACAAACTTGTCTGCAACACATTTTAATAAGAATTCATAAGGAAAATTGAAGTATATTTTAACTCAACACAGTATGAGCATATTTCCAATAATAATTAAACATATTTAAAAGTTTTATACAAATTATTGAGATCAAGGCAGATCAGCCAATCTACAAAGAACTTTTCAAAAGCAAAAAGAAACCATCACAACATAAGAAACAACATATAGTTTATCGTTACTAAATGCATCAGAACACTAAGACTTACCAGAGCTAAGGTAGCCACCAAAATCCATACTTTGGATATTCGGAAGGGACAAAATTGTTTTTTTGTTAAGATACCAGATCATAAGAAAGGCAACAAAGTATCTGAAAATTGATTCAAAACCATTAGGTTTATGATGCTCACTATCGTAGGAGAAAAAGGAAATGTATCACATTAAAAAGAACATACTGAGACACAACGGTTGAAATGGCAGCTCCAGTTACACCCAAGCCAAAATAGTACATCAGCAAGGGGAACATGAGTACAGCTGAAAAATTTCCAAACCCTGCAAATAAATACTCCAACTCTGTCAGATCAGTAGAATACTTACACCTACTGAACCGGAAATCTTGTTGGAAGCATGCATTTCCTAACATATGATTGTTCTAACAATTCATCAAATTTTGTCTTAGACCATCATTCATGTATTTTTAATGCCAGGTAAAGAAAGCAAAGATTCTAGCTGGATAAAACATATGGTCATGCATGAACCCTTGTAGTGATGAAATCCATAAACTCATACGGGTTAGAGTTTTGCAATCAATATTAATAGATAAAACAAGATCCACCACACAGGATGACTTAGATTGGGGCAGCACAAGCAATACTGTGAATTTCTTGACATGAAAAGGTAATGGAAATGGTGACTCTCACACTATTATGGTTCTGGGATCTATTTGTAGATTTATGTTTAGGAGCTCTGCCTCTTCTTCGAACATTCGGTGCAGAGGATCAAGTTAATAGGAGGAAGAACCGATTCATATCCAAAATGTGCTATTCTTGAGTGGACTAGTTTCCTACTCTGCCACCACTTTTGGCCATTTTGTATGATCTAGGATAGGAAAGCATATTCTATTTCCTCCCCACATATGGCTTTAGCCTTTGTGCCAATTTCATCTAATCAAAGTAAATATGTTGTGCTTACTGATGTTGTTACATTTATGCTCAACGCTTCTTAAAGAAGCCAAAATTAACCTAATGACTTGTTACACAGTAATTCCAGCCAAACACCTGCCTAGACACAGGACAGGAGTCTTAGTGTCCTTAAAACCACGAAAAATGCCCTGAATAGCCAGATAAACTACAACTGCTGGAGCACCAATTGCCCTGATCTTGAGAAATCTTTCTGCTGAAATGCGCATTGGTGAAGCCTGTGCAGAAAATTAGGTTCAGAAAACAGTCAACCCTGTAAATAAAAATATCACATGAAAAATAATTTTTCAGTGACAAGAGAAGAGAAGAATTGATATAGTAAATGAAGTATCAGGCGTACTTACAGGTGGTATGCCCATCACATTGAGAAATATTCCGGATCCTAGATACATAGCCAAAGCCTCAAATACACCAATTGCAGCTGCTAAGACTAAAGCCGTAGAGACAGAAGGCAGTGCCTTTCTTTCAGCCATTTCATCGTCAGGGTGGAGATGACCTTTACATCAAACAACTTCCAGTTTAGACTAAAAATCTTCAAATTCTGCACTCATATGATACAGTTGAATCTCCTCTAGAAGATCGACAAACACGTGTTAATAATTTATATTTACCTGAAGTAGACTTGCTAGCATTCCTCGAGATGTCTTCAGCCACAAATGAAGTTGCTACACTGAGGAGAGGTATATTAAAAACCTTCGATAGGATATTGAATATTGACATGGAAACTCCTGCTGATGCTAACTCCAAAGGCCCTTTTTGAACATAAAAGGTTTAAGAGCTCACTAAGTAGTTGCTGTTTTCCAATAGAACATTCGAAAATCGAGATTCACCAGGAAATACCTACCCAATCTACCGACATAAGCTGTTTCCATGAGTTGTGCTAAAGGTTCAATTGCTTGTCCAGCAATTGCTGGTAAAGAAAGCATTATAAGTTCATTTTGGACACTAGGTGCACGCGATTGAATCGGTGGCCCTGTTGAGTCACTGAAAGATAACCAAGAATATTTACAAGGAAGAAAAATAATAATTATAATCACAGAATCGTCAAAGAGAGACATCCTAAATGAAGTTAATTAGAAGAAGTAGATCTTACTAGATTCCATTGCTCACAGGACTTCCATTGTTTGAAGCCAATCTCTCCTCGACACTCGAAAGATTCAAGCTATACTCTGAAGTTTGCCGATCAAAGATTGACCCACAACACTTGGTGAAAGTGTTGAATCTCAATCCCCTCTTTTTGCTCACCACAAAATGACAAAGATGAGGAGCTTTTATTTCATCTTTTAATGCAAAAGCTTCACCCCACTCATCCACTCTTCTTTCACATCTTTTACCAGTAACTCCATAAAAAGGTAAACCTCTAAGTTGAGTAATAGCCATCCTTGCCAATGAATAGATTGCCCTATTAGTTCTGTATAATCAAGTGCAGAAATCAAGGGAATCTGTGTAAGCTGGGCAAAAAACAAAGCCAAAGTTAGGTTTCCCTCTGAATTTCCTACTGATATTCAATCCAATATCATTTCCCTTTAAGCAAACAATGCTAAAAAAGAAGAAAAAAGGCTAAGGCTTGCCCTTTGGTTACTGAGAAAACAGTTAAATAGAAGAAATATCATTGTGCCATTTTCATGATTTGCCAAGTAAGATCAAAGAGTCCCAAAATTTCAGCCAAATTATTCTCTCTTGACTGTATTATTATAATGCGACTCATCCCAACTACAATTATCAACTAAAAAGAGACCAAAACTACACATAAAATGATATTCAACTGAAATGGTATCATTGCAGAGTGCGGATTACAGCACAGAATTCAAACAACGTGGAGCGCTGAGAGATCACTTACAAGAGTGGGAAAGAGTCTGGAGACCAAGCGACGAGCCAGAAAATGAGAGAACAAAACCAGTGGCTGCAATTGTGGCGGGATATTGTAGCACACTAGCACTAAGAAAATGATTGAAGTCATGGCCTATTATTAGTATTGCATGAGATGGCAGGGTGGGGTAGTTGAGCTTTGATGACCGACAGGTTTGGTCGATGAGTTATTACATATTAGAACATAGGTTTCTGTAATTTTAACATGTTGTAAGATATCGTTGGCCCATCCTGTCTGACATGTAGATTTTGTTTCGGATGGGTACTTAAAAATATATTAATATAATTCTTTTTCATTTTTTAAAAAAAATTATTTCATATTAATATATCAAAATAATTTAAAAATATATTCATATTCTTATTATTTTAAGTAATTTAGGATGCCCAGTTGAAAGGCATAGTCATCCATAGTGATGTCATACGTTTGACAATCGACGTTTTAGTTTTTGATGATTTCATGTAATATATATGCGTGTGATATTTAATTAGATAAATTATATATGTATGATATATAAAAAAAATGAAAATGAAATAGGAGTTTAAATCAAGCATAATTTAAACACTTTGAAATCTTTTTTTGATTTAAAATATATTAGTATAAATTATTTTGATGTATAGATGTCAAAAATAAGTTTTGAACCCAAAACTAAACAAAACATAGATCTGTCGAGAGCCTCGTGACGGGAAATGAACACGAGGCTGCCATTTCTTTTAAGGTCATCATCAGCCAGAAGCTGCCAATTTTCTACATGGCCTAGCAATATTAATACCATGATAATTATCTCTTGACCTTTCTTCGTGCGTGTATGTTTGGTGGGATGGTGGATAAAATTATTTTTTGTTCAAAAATATATTAAAATAATTTTTTTTATTTTTTTTTAATATTAGCACATACAAATAATTAAAAATACTAAAAAACTTTAATTTAAAATAAAAAAAGATTCAAATTATTTCAAAATCATTTTAAATACAGTGTCAAACAATACTTTCAGACCCCACTTGCGTACAGATCTAACTCCTAATACATACATGTTTTTTGTGCCTGTAATAATGCCCGGTTCATTATCGATTCAATAATTGTTCTTCTTTCTTTTAATAAGAAGAAAAAGTATGGAGCCCGGGTTGGAGTGTAGAAATACCTCTTCAAAATATTTAACTTTTGATGTTTTCAGAAATTAGGTTAGTGAATTCGTATCGGATTTGCAAACATTTTAATCTTCACCGTGGGAAGAAACAAGGTTGTTCTTATTTAACTTTTCAAGAATTTAATTCAATCTCAAAGATAGGATTTCATATTTTAATCATAGCTATAAAAACCTGATCCAAACTACTTTAAATTCCTAAATTATAAATCAAACAAGTTATCAATTTCAATCCAAGTTTTATTTTAAAAAATCTCAAAAATATTTTTATTTTTATTTTTTCATTAACCTAACTCGAGTCAAATTTTTAAAGAAATTGTAAAGTATAATTTAATATGTTTAAAGTAATATATATATATATATATATATATATATATATATATATCAAAGGAAATAGATATTGCATACTTCGCTAGAAAATTGACTGGATTTATCAATAATTGAAGTATAAATCATTAGAAAGTAGCGAAATGGTACTCAATTGTTTGAGGTAGACTTTAAAATATAAGTTAACCTATACTCTTATCCATAAATACTAGAAGGATATAGTGATGCACATTAGATATTCGATCCTATGAACTTAAAATCTATTAGCGAATATGTCTTAATACATGGTGAAGTAACTATGTGATGAAAATACTTTAAATAAACATATATTAGAAGATATTCCATGTTGACAAGTAGTGTCAATAATTTATGTTAATTACAGTAATTGAAAGAGCATATAACATTATTCCGTGTTGACAAATAATGTCAATAATATCATATACAATAAGTATATACATATATATTGTAAATATAATGCTATTAAATACTTGCTTTCAAATGAGATTTTAATATATTGTTTTCTTTTATGTATATATAAACAATAAGGTTTAATTTGTCTATATAGTTTTTTAGTTTAGTTTTGTATGTGTTTGACAATATTCTTATATAAGTCTAAATTTCATTCTAGATACATTTAAGCAATCATAATAAATACTTTTAGGTGAACAAAATTAAACTTACATAATCGCAATTAATTTTTTTTTCTGACAACATAGATAGAGGACACCCAACACCAGTAAGTCATCATAAAACAGCTTTGCATGTTGTGTCATACAATAACAATTTCATCTCCTTGATCAAGCTCTTGTAGAGACATGCCAAGCTGCATAATCCAAGAGAGGGAAGATAATGGAACGTCGAGCATCAAGAAATAGATGCAGAACCTCATCAAGAACCAAGGAAGAGATAATGGTGTTCACGATCATTTTACCTTGCTGTAGTCAAGCATCAATGGCCGGATTCCGGGTGGGGGCCGATTCATGATAACTGTGAGTGGAGGAAGGAGGAACACATCGCCATAACCAAGCACACCTTGATCACCTGGAGATACTAAATATATCACTGTAAGCATATGCTTAATTTGAGAGTGATACCTGATTGGCAAGGCTGGTGCTGCCGTTGACCGTCTCCCTCATAGAAAATTTCTGCACCTTTCCTGAGAAATTGACTGGCAATTCCCCAAACACTATACTTTTTGGGAATCATATGGTCTGGCAATTGATCACCACAGAACTCAATGATGTCTTCAGCACTGGCACCGAAACCTTCCTTCAATCTCACGAACGCGCATGGCACCTCGTTCAAAAGAGCGTCGGGTTGTCCAACGACGGCAGCCTCTGAAACCTCTGGATGGCTTAACAGCACCGCTTCCACCTCTAAGGTGCTTACAGCCTCCCCCCCTGAAATGATGATATCCTTGGCTCGGTCCTTCATTTGCACGAACCCACTCGGATGCCTTACTCCGAGGTCTCCTGTGTGAAACCACCCGCCTTTCATGGTTTCTCGAGTGGTTTCTGTACTTTTCAGGTACCCTGACATCAAAATGTTGCCTCGAAACATTACTTCACCAATGGTTTTCCCATCATTCGGCACGCTTTTCATGGTCTTTGGATCCTTTACATCAACCCCTTCAATCAAAAGGTTGTGCAGTCCTTCGCGTCTCCTGATTATTTCCTGTTCAATTCCGAGCGGAGAATCCGGTTCGGGTTTCCATGGCCTGACAATTGCTGGACCGAGGGCTTCAGTCATGCCGTAACCATGATAAACATTGAATCCCAAACCTTCAACCTTGGCGAGAATCTCTGGATTTGGCAATGATCCAGCCACAACAACATTAACACTGCGTGAGAGTACTGGACTTCGGGAACTAGCTGTAGCCGGTGCGTTTGCAATGGTGTTCAGAATAGCTGGTGGGCCGCAGAGGTGAGTTACCTTGTGAAGAGATATGGCATCGAAAATGATTTCTGCCGAGACATTTCTAAGGCAGATGTTGGTGCCACCAACAGCAGCCATTGCCCAAGCAAGGCACCATCCATTGCATCGAAACATGTCCACCGTCCATAGAAACACTGGCATTTGTCTCATTTCAAATCTGAATATTTCCGCCATGGAATTGAGATAGGCAGCTCTGTGGCTGTACACCACTCCTTTAGGGTTTCCAGTTGAACCTGAAGTGTAACTCACTGAAATCGGATCGCATTCGTTGCTCGGTCGAATTATCCTGAAATCATCTCTCCCCATTTCAAGAAGACAATTGTAATCCAGGTCGCTGGCAATGTGTTTGTGGTCCATTGAAGAAGCTGATTTGTCACACTCCGGGATCACCACAACGTGGGGTGGGCTGACATTTTTACGAGAGAGTAGCTCCAGTGCCTTGAGCGCAGCATCGGTGTACTGGTAATCGACAAAGATGAGTTTGGCCTCCAGTTGCTCTAGTATCAGAGCCAGTGTGGGTGCATCTAACCTGGTGTTAAGCGCAGAAAGAACTGCTCCGGCCATCGGAACACCAAAATGCAATTCATAAAGTGCCGGAACATTGGGGGCCAGAGCTACAACCTGGTCATGGAAGATCTCATTATCATTTTCGCAACATATAAGATCCAGTGAGAACATCGCTAGAATAAATGGAGATGACGTGAAGTCGATCTATGAATAATAAACCAAATCTCTTCTGAGTTTTAGTTTCTAGTGTGTTTTTATTTTGTTTTTTATTCTAATTATTTTCTTGGAATGTCATCGTTCCATGGACGATCCATTCATTAACAAAGGGAATCCCACGTATATCCATAGGAACATAACATTTGTACTACGTGATAATAGAATGAAATTTCAAGTATAGAGGTAGTCGACGTCTATACTTAACAGCTTTCTTTTCTTCAATTATCAACATTTACTTTTAAAACATCCAAATTTATTAGGGAAAACCTCTTAAAATCCTAAATATTAAATAAAAAATTGAGCCCAAATAACAAGTTTTGGCCACGAGCTCATCTCCAAACTAAACCCACAACATTAGACTTAACCCATAGCTAAACCCAAGGTGCTTGGCATCCCTAAAGCCCGAAGGCATTCGTCCACACAGTTCTTTTAATATTTTATATTGATCAAATATATATTATTTTGATTGAATACAACTTAATATATATTATTAATTTATAGGAGTGAAATGACTCTTCAACTCTATAAAAGTACAAGACTCATGAGTTATGAATACCTCGTAAATCCACAACGTATAATGTTCATAATCTTGTCATTCTCAATGTTTTTAACATATATATATTTTTAGAATCTATCTCTCTAAAATATCATTGACATTTTTTTTATAAATTCATTAACTTAAACATCTATAAGTTCTTAAATTCATCAAAAAAGACTTTATAGGTACTAGCTAAGTCACCATAATTTACTAAGGTCTAGTCACCTTGGCTACTAAACCTAATTATCAGTCATTTGTGTTTTCCATATCAATATATCAAACACATTGACATGAGAGAATGAATTATATTGATAAAACTAGGAGATTAATCAATTATCCAACATACGAATCTTAGTTCTAAGCTACTTGGATTTTCTTAGACATCATTATTAACGTTATCTATAAGGAAGTGAAAAAAAGACATTAATTCCTAAAACTTGATTTTTATTTTTCGATTCCATTCCATGGAAAATAACTAAGAAATGTCTAGGTCACGACGTGTGATGAATATATTCATTAATACCATCCCGAGCTCTTTTTTATAACCACACTTTCAACAACTCATCAATTAATTGCAAATCCTTACCCAAGTCATAATGGAAACCTAAGGACAAAAACAAATCTTACCACTCCAACAAATCTTTGCGCATGTGATATACATTTAACCCCATCACCATTGCTCCGAGCTGCACTTGAAACCCATAAGTCATTACACTTACTAGAAAATCTAAGCCAAATGACCTATAAGAGAGTATTTTGCCTTCATACTCTTCAAATCCCTCTATGAGTAGATCATGCCATTATAATACTTATGCACTTATCTAGTACTCTAGACACATTCCCTTGGGCTACCACGAGATGAACCTTAATTACCAATCTTATTATTTCATGCCAAACTTCTTGGACTTCATAAATACCCAACAAATCACTTCAAGGTGCACTATTTTTAATAAAAAGTAAGTTTTCTTATTTATATAAAAATATACCTCACTTACATTTTTTATCTATAGATCTCCAATGTAATCTCACACTAGCACGAATCTCTATTAAGGCTTCTAGGCCTCGCAAAATCTACAATGATTGATCTTGGATCTATTATTTCTCCATATTAGTCTTGTATTGACATGACTCTTTTATGGGAACTCTTAGGAGGTCCATGCAATCTTTAAGGACTAATCTTGAATATGATGTTCTCTAGTATGATATTAAATCTCTCTCTCTCTCTCTCTCTCTCATGCATTTTTGAACTAACATAAGTTTCTAGTAGGGCTCTCGAACCTTACATTATATCTATATATGATATACGATATCCAGTTCTTTGATACGATCTTGGATAAGCATGACTCACCAATGAGAATCTTAAGCCTCAGGATATCTTTAGGGATGATCTCAAATCTCTTAAGCCCCACACTAAGACTAAAAAGGCTATAAGCCTTCTACTTTAGTGCAATCTATCTTTGGTAGGGGCTTCGTAACCCTATACCATTATCTATAATGTCACAAGCCTTCCTTTATTTAGTATGATCTCGAATCAATATCAGGCTTCCAAGCCTCATATATTATAGGAATGACTTTTCGAGTTTACCCTCAACCTTTAGAAATTCTTCTAGGTATGGGCAATCACCATAAGTTCATTCCTCTTATAAATTTTCTAAGCATAGGTAGCATCATGGGTTCTTTTCCCTCCATTCCTTCTTTTTTTTTTTAAGTGTAAAATCCATCATGAGTTTGCTCCTCTCTCTTTTAGAGATTTTTTTTTCAATTAAGAGTGTCATCACAGTATTGCTCCCTAGCCCTTCATCACATAAATTTTTTTCTAAGACAGTCGTTGCTATAGGATCGTTGCCCTCTGCCTCTTATAATTTTTTTCAAAGTATAGGTGTTAAAGCATAGGTTCACTTGCCCTCACCTTTTTAAAACTTTTTTTTTAAAAAAAATATGGATGTTGCTATGAGCTTATTCCCATCCATCTTTTAGAAAACTTTTCTAAGTATATGTGTCGCCATGAGTTCATTTCCCCCTATCTCTTAGAAACTCTATCAAGTACGAGGGTTTCCATAGTTTCACTTTCGCTTCACCCCCTGAAAAAATTTCTCTCAAAATATGGGCATCACTATAAGTCCACCCCCCTCTGCCCATTGAAATTTTTTCTAAGTATAGGTATAGTTATGGGTTTGTTCCCCTCTACTTCTTAGAATGTTTTCTATGTATGGGTGTCACCATAGGCTCTTCTCTTTGAGTTTCGTAAGCCTCTTAGAATTTTTTTTCTAAATATAGACTTATATTTACAGGTTACTCTCAGTCTCTTAATTGTTATAAATTCTCAAACTCAAAAGCCTTAAATCCTATATTGAACATTAAACCCATAAAGAATCAAACTGTTTAAAAAAAGAGATGGCCTGGACAATATATAGGCTTTGTATTAAAAACACCCAGGCACACTCAACTTGGATTGAGCTCATGTTTGGATTAATTATAAAATATTTTAAATCAAGCTTGCTAAAATTCAATCTCTTTTGCACCTTTCTCTCTAATCAATCTCCTTTTTGTTCTTCGCCTTCCCTCCTAAGAATTTCTCTCCTCTACCTTATTTGTTTTCTTCTTCTTCTTTTCCATTTCATTTGCTCTCTTTTTAATGTTCTTGCTTTTTTCTCCACCTTCATCCATCAATGTAATCACTATCTTTTTGAATTCATCTCTCTTCACCAGGACAATAACTCTCTTTTCCTCTCCATCTCACTAGAACCTCAACGCCTACTAACACATAAATCCTTCAAATCTCAACAATTACCTTTTCATAAAAAAAAAGAAGATTCTCTATAAGTTAATTTTATGAACTGTTTGATAATGTTATTGTATTTTAACCCAAACATTTCAATATAATCTAGCTAAAAAAAGATAAAGGTAAGAAATGATTTACAACAAAATGATCATGCAAAAAAGCGTATATTCTAGTACCATTTACAATAAAACAACATATGCTGTTTCAAATTCGATCATTATCTAGGACAAAAGGGAGGCAAGGGAGCTCCATCGTTGGTCTGATGACAGCACACACCTTACCTCCATGATAGTGGCGGTGAGGCACATCAAATGTTTTCATGGATGGCAATGCTCGGTTCTGTTTTGGTGCTCGATGCACCACCTGAATGACACTGCCAACGCCCACGTGTTGGTGCGAGTGTGTGCTAAGAATGCACTCACCCTTTTTTTTTTTTAATTTAAATAGTAATTTATATATAATAAAAGACCTATTTACCTCTAATCCCCCATAAAAATAATAATTAAAGTGTACTTGGGTGGGATGACAATTACGTGTCAACCAAAAGAAGCACTATGAACCGATTAATCATATATAATGTCATTGACAAGAGGAGAGACACATTTTGGCGTGGTAGTCGGCAGGGTTTTATTGCAAAATAACGACAAAACGAAGAGAGACGTACAAGAAACAAAAACAAAAACAAATTTGCCAGCTCTTTCTTTTTCTAGAATATGCGTTTTTATTTTATTATTTATAATATTGATCATGATTAGTTGAGCATGTGTCAAGGTGATCCAAGACACGTTGGATCCAATTTTCATGCACATGATGGCACGTCGCCAATTGACTTTTCTTTGTAAGTCAATGGACCACCAACCTCTTAGTTTACGCTACATTATTGTTGAATTCTTTAATTTAATGTGATATGATAATCAATTTCATAAGTTTAAAAACAAATTTTGAAATAAACATATATTATATTCACTTCGATCAATCTAAAATATGTGATTTAGATCATGAAACTACTATAATCTTATAAAAAACAAATCAAAAAATATTTTAAAACTTAACTTTTCAATCAACCCGATGTAGAAAAAATCAATTGGAAAAACTAAATTAACCTTCCAAACATGGATCGTGAGACAATGATAACTCAATAGAGAACAAATCAAAATAAATTATAAAATTTTATTCTCAATCAATTCAATATTGAGTGATAAAATTGAAAAAACAATTAATTAAAAAAAAAGAATTGAGCTAACTGGTTTAACACACTAAAATCTTGACTCAAGTGATAAGATTAAGATAGTATCATAGAAAGCAAACAAAAACAAATTATAAGATTTAATTTCTAATTATAATATTTTACATATCTGTATATGCACGCAAATCAAATTTAAATAAATAGAATGAATGAATTAACATATGATTTTATAGTTAAGCAATTATCAATCAATGGGCGTCATTAACATGATTTCTAAAACCCCAATATGGAATGTCAACCCACTTTATTCTCTATATAATCTAGAGACTCATATTATATCTTGATCAACTTCAAAACTTGATATAAAAGAGGAGAGATAATTAATTTTATTTTTACATAAAAAATCTTGATTGAAAAGTATCCCTTAAAAGAGGAGAGATAATTAATTTTATTTTTACATAAGAAAAATCGTATTTAATGACAAAAAAACAGTATAAACTAATCGATAGAATGAATCAAGATAAAATCGTATTTAATAAAAAATTAAATTCAGGTCTAAGAAGAGGAAGTTTACAAGCCGAGAATTGGTAAAAAATAATGAAAAAAAAAATGAGAAGACTCGAAAGAAAGTCGTCCGTCTTTGTCGATGATGTCTTCTCTATTGTTTTTTTTTGTTTCACGCAATTCAAGTGGTTTGACTTTGACATTATCAAGTCTTTTTTTAAGTCTTTTATTTGCCAAAATTTGGAGCCAGTGACGTCCTGTTAATTAATTAATTATTTTTTTTATTCCTAAGAATTCTTCTAAACAAAGCTATTCAAGCATTCCAACGCGAAACATTTCATGTTACTTAATCAGTGATCCTCAATTCAGATTCTCACATACAAGTAGCAGAGCACCAGGCATACAACCTGCTGATCCTTGTACAGGGATCGAAAAAATATAAGAAATCACCATCAAAATTGTTTCTAACTTCGATGTAATGAAGCATCTGGGCTTCCTAGTGCATAATCTTGGCATAAAATGCTAAATGTCGACAAGCATTCTATCAAAAATGGCTATTTGCAATCTCAGGTTGGAGCCCTCTATGAATAAGAAATATAAAAAGTAGAGTGGGAAGAGCCAAACTTACAATATCACCCGGGCAAATCTTCAGCTGAACCAGAGCAGAAGCAACCTTGACGCATCTACCAAGTGTATCTTTCCATGAAAACCTAACACCTCTGCCATACACGATGGAAACTTTATCTCCATAAACTGCGGCAGCTCTCTCCAGGAAGCTTATCGGCGACAGAGGCACGTAGTTTGCTGGGCAATGATAAATTCCCTCCATTTCTTGCGTCTCTCAGGGATGCTCCTCCAGTGCGATAGAAGGGAGGGAATACTTATAAATACAGAGGTGGAGCCTATATATTGCACCGCACCGCACCGCAATTTTTTTATGGAAAAAAATGGTTTCACTCGTATAGAATGGGCGACACGAAGAAGAAAATTTGGTTTTGTGCTTACTTGCTGTTTCTAGAAGTTATATGTGTGTGTGTGAGTGTGTATCTATATATATATATATATATACACTGTTAAGGAACCATCTCACCTAAAAGTTTAAGCTTGTAAGTGAGGTTTTATAATATAATTTATATTATTCTTTAACACCCCCCTCAAGTGAAAGCCCCTTGGGACTTAAAACTTGCACAGATCCACATCACTTTGTGCTTGATTTTTATCAAATAGAAAATGGGGGTGATGAGATTCGAACTCGTGACAGCTGGGTCAACAAGGCTCTGATACTATGTTAAGGAAACCATCTCACCTAAAAATTTAAGTTTATTAAATAAGATCCCATAATATGATTTATATTATTCTCTAACATACACACCCGAGCTCAATTATTACCAAAGTTCATGGGCTCGGGCATGGTAGTCCCAACCAACCATGCCAGATTGACGTGAAGCTAAGAGTACACCAGCATGGGCGTTAAAGCTGAGCTAGTGCTAGACATGCACTCCAGAATGCACGTGAGTTTGAGCAATCATGCTCGAGCTTAATGGGTGCAGACAATTTGCTTGAGTCCAATATTTTCTTTAGAATTCTTTCAAGACCCATGTGGATCTCTTAGTATTTTATATGTACTCAACCAACACACATTATTTTGAATAAAATATAACTCAAAATATTGCAAGTGAAATTATATTTTAGCCTTTTCTCTCCGAAAAAGGCTATAAATACATCATGAATCTTTCAAACTTAACGTTCACAATCTCTTCATTCTCAACATTTTTTGCATACGTATTTATAGAGTCTCTCTCTAAACTATCATTGCACTTTCTCTTTCTAAAAAATATATTTCTTTAAGCATTTGAGAGTCTCAAAATATATAAAATAAAATATTTTGCAAGTATCAACTATCAAATCACCTTGACTTACCCGACACCATCAACCAGCAGCTGCAAATTACATATATATGTGTGTGTGTGAAACATACTGAATATTTAAAATTTATAGGCTGTTTGAGGATCATAATATCTCTTGGTTGATAATAAATTACACAAAAAAGTCAAAAAAAAATATTTTTTTTATTAAGGTTTTAGCATCAAAGTGATAAGACTCATAGAAGGATTGTATTATTGCTAAGTTGATTCCCTCTTTCCTTTATTAACAAAAACACTAAAACAAAATGAAAGTTTCTGTTCATTTACTATACACATACACTCATAGTCACTGTTCATTGGCCATTTCTTTCGGGTGCTTCGCGGGTGCATGTCCACCTTTTTTCTTCTTTTTTTTCGGTTTATGAACAGTGTATTAACGAAAAAACCCCTCAAAAAAGACAAAAAAAACACCGCCGGTTGCAGGGGCTCAGCGGTAATTGATCATTTTCGGTCCGGTCCGGCCGACCGGTTTTTTTATTTTTTTATAATTACTTGCACAGTGTAATAACCATTTTGTCCCTCGAAAAGGACAAAAAAGAGGCGTTGCAGGGAGGGGCAGTACGGTAATTTGCCCTTTTTAAAAAAGTTTATCGGCGCAGTACTGTTGGCGTGTCTCTGTACGTGCCGTCCGTTTTCGTGACTCGGCGCATCGCGCGGGCACATCGCTCGTATTCTTCTATAAGTCATCTTGAATCTTTTTTAAGTTGGGATATTTTTTAATATTTTTCTAGGTTATCTTTAATATATCGAGTTGATTAGATCATTTCAGTTTATCTCTTATTTTTTTTATTTATGTTTAAAATTTAAATTAGATAATCTTAAGTTAGATTATCTTTGAACTTAAATTAGAATTATTTTTGTTATATATATACCTATGAAACAGTATACCAAAACACTTCTGAATCAAAATACATCAATTGCAACTTAATTGATAGCTTTGGATAAATAAACAATCCTAGGAAATTAATTGTGTAGAGCACATGGTCTACACTCCACTATCACGGAACACATTATGCCCTGGTCAATAAGACATCTCGAGGGTCGCTACAAAACCTAGGTTACGAAGCTATCAATGTAGATCTTGATTGCTTGTACCAATTATTTAAATGACATTTTTAAAGGTTGTGGTAGGGATGAGTTAATTTTCAAGGTTGTGCAAGGGAAAGGTTACATATGAAATTACACTTATACACGACTTAGTCTACACAGAGAGACAGGGGAAGCTCGTCCATGATTATATGGTAATTTTGTCCGCTTCCCATTAGTCTTTTATGGATTTGTGAGAAGATTTTCATTTTTGGTTAGTATATTTATTTTTCTATTTGAAGAAATTAATTTTTAAAAATAATTATATGCTGAAAATAAATAAAAAATATTTCAAAGCATTTACCATAATATTAAATAAGCTCATATTCAAATAATGAAATTTATCAAGAAAATTATAATTCACCTTCACCTAGCTGGGATACGGGATTAATAAGATTATACAAATTAAATTTTTCATCGGATAAAATAACAATTAAAATTAAATTCTGAATTTGTCGAGTTAATCCACCAATTTAAATCATATTTTATAACTATACTTAAAACACTATTAATTAAATCAAAAAATAATTGATGTGTGACAAGAACATCAAATTACAAAACACATAAACGTTGTGGGTTTTTGCACTGTACACACTCTCACAGATCACTGTGGATTGTGGCAGTGCAGGGACGGAAATGGGTCTCAGCCTCAGGCGTGTGGTGTTTATTTAATGGAGGTGTTTTCGGTTTTTGGCTTTTTTTTTTTATTCAGCCGCAATGTGCACAGTACAATCACGAATTAACCCCTCGAAAACGACAAAAAAGTGCACAGGGACGAGGGGCGCTGTCGGTTTTTCACGCCTGAGGTGCACAGTGCACAGACAAAAAAAGCCCTCAAAAATGACAAAACAGTGCACAGTAACCAGGGACACGGATGTCCTTTCCCCCGAGGTTTTTTCGTAGATCTGGGTTGAGGCAGGGGTGGCTTGGTAATTAGCCTATTTTTTTATTATATTTCCGTCCGACCGCCTGGCGCGTCGTCAGGACGCGACAACGGCCCTCAGCGCCAACGCGCCCTTTAGGCGGCGCGTGCGGGGCAATGAGACGGTCAAAAATTTGTCTCCGCCGATGAGTACGGTGCGCCTCCAGGTGCTCTGTCTGCCGTCGCGGCGCGTTGCCACCAGCTATGCCCGTGTAAGCGGCGGTGGCCGGTTTTGTCGCGGCTGTCGCTTTTCTCTCTCCTGTGGGCCGAATGTCAGGTCCGGTCCCTCATGTGTGTGGTAAGTTAATTTCGGTCCCTGAGGTTTTAATTTCGATTGTATGCCTGATTTCTTTAATTGAAAGTTTGATTGTTTGCAATTGTGCCCTTCAATTAAAACTAATTATATAAAGCAATTTTAATTCGGTCCCTATACTTTTGATTTTCGGTTTCTTTTTGGTTCCTTCAATTTCTCCGGTACCAAAGTTTTGATTTCTTTAATTTGGTCCTCCAATTGCAATTGGTAATATATACAAAGTTTGATTTCAGTCCCTCTTCTTCTAATTTTTTAATTGAATGGCAGCATTTGATCATTATTGAATTTTTAGTCCTCCAATTATTATTTTTTGCAATTTTATCCTTCAATTAGAATTAATTTATATATGTCATTTTTCATTTTTGTCCTTATTCTTTTAATTTTCTATTTGATATTAATTCAAGTGTTCTTTTTTTAATGTTTTTTTTTATTGGTATTTATGCATCTATGCTTTTAGTTGTTATTCTCAATGTAACTTTTGTCCATGTATGTATATGTGTATTTAACATAATAATAATAATAATAATAATAATAATAATAATCATAATAATAATAATATTTTTTCTCTCTTACTCTTTTGTTATTTTTTTTCCCTCCCAATAATTTGATAATAATTTGTTGTTTTTTTCCAGTAATAACAATGTTATTTTTTTTTCTTTTGTTCAAGTTTCTGGGATATTTTTAGTCTTTCATTTATTTTTGTTTCTTTCATTATGAACATAATAATAATAATAACAACAACAACAAAAATAATAATTATAATTATAATATTAATTATAATAAGATTTAATCTATGCTTACGTGACAAACTCAACTCAAAATTTTAAACATTTTATCTTTTCATCTATAATTTTTATTTACTTATATCATATAAATTTATTGTTTTAGATTTAATGATGTTAAATTATATACAAAAAAATACCCGCGGCAACGCGCGGGCAATTATCTAGTTAATCTATATAGCGAGTGGATTCCTTTCTCACTAAAATGATAATCACAAGCAGACTTGTCTAAATTTGATTAAGAAATTCATAAAAACTGATGCAAAAATCATGATTAGGTAGTTTCCGGGAAGTTCCAGAGTGATTAATACGTTGATTTTACATCTCCATACAAACTGGAACATCTATAAATACTCTTTTTAAATTATTATTAATGAAGATACTCTTTTTAAATTATTATATATAAATAAATAAATAAAAGTCAAGTCGAAAACCGCGTTCATAGGGGAGGAAAACCACCGTTCTCGAAGACATAAACCATTTTGGCACCTTACTTCACGGTGAAGGACTGACTAATTCTAGCAGACTTGTAGCTTTTCATGTTCTGTCCAAAAACAAGTTACATAGAGTTTCCATCTTCTAGATATCCCCTTCCAGAATACTTCTTCTTCAAAGAAAGCAACTGAATTCTAGATGGTTACGTAATAATATAAACTATATTCTCAAAATTTATTTAATAATTTAAATTTTTAGTTAAAATGGTTCATTAACATGCTATTAAATCCTTGTTGACATAGCGATCACGAGTTCAAACTCATCATTTTTTTTTCTATTTGATAAAAATCTAGCACAAGATAATATGAGTTTGTGCAAGTTTCAAATCCAAAAAACTTTCACTTGAAGATCATTAAGTACCCTACCTAACAGTTTAAATTTTTAAACGAGATGATTTCTTAACATAGATCAAACAACAAAACCCTAACAAGCTATTATAACACCGTGTTTGGAACCAAAATATCATCCAATTTTCTCGTTATCTCATGCTTTTAAAAGGATCATCAAAATTGTCAGTTGCTTGAGACTCGCAATCCAAATTGCCAATTAAATCACGCAAAAATTTACGTACGGTACTGATCTTCAATCCTTCAGCTGAGGCTAGAGATGACAAACTATCTAATGGGGTATCTGTGAGGAGACGAGACATTGGCTGTCAACAAAGGAGTACATGCAAGAAACCAATAAAAACCCAGTTGGGATGAAGACCAAAACGTGTCTGAGAATTGTTTTTTTATTCAATAGTTGGGTTGCACGATAAGATTTGAACTCAGTCCATTCAATATCGGGATTCATCGGTTAAGACTTTCTAGGGGGTGGGTTGGGTCAGGATTAATTTATAGACATTTTCGTAGTTGTCGGATTGATTTCTTCTTATTTTACGATTCATATCTGTGAACAATCTCTGTTTAATTGATAAATCTCTGGGGTTTTTTTTTCTTTCTTTATTCTCAATGAAGGTCCAACAGATCTTGAGTTAATATTCTTAGCATGACGTTGAAGTATGTGTCCTTTCGGTTCCATAAGCAATATACAGTTGTACCCCCCATATATATATATATATATATATATATATATATATATATATATATATGGCGTCAATTGAAGATGAAGTCAGGGAAGCAATCAGACGAGATGAACTCGAGAAAAAAAAAGTAGTCCAGCATTGCTCCACCATCTTTATCATTGCATTTAATTATGACCAAAACTGAGGCGACTCTTTCCCTATCTGGCTTCCATTTATACATTTTTTAATATTTTTTTAAGTGATGTTTTATCGCTTTATTTTTAGTAATTAATTAATACCATTATGTGAAATACAAATAATTATATATTTCAAGTATCATGGTGGGAGTTTTCGATATTAGGTGTAGTTGGGCCATTTCTAGTTTTTTGAACAACGAGACCATCCAAGCTATCCAAAAACTGTGCATGTCTCCAGAGTCCAATCGCTCTGAAAAGGTCAAATCTCTAATTAGAAGCCTCTCCAAGGAAAACAAAAACAATTATATTTGCCAGCAGGGTGCATCGTTCCTGTTAATTGTGACTCATTGTCATTGTTAACTCGTAATTTGTAATTTGCTCTGGTACTTTGCGCATGAAACGTGGTTAAAAAAGGCTTTCTCTCTTCCTCTCATTCTAGATTTAAGTTTTGTCAAGCATGCCTGTCACCCCTGTGGTGCTTTTACATGCTTATTGAGCTTGCAGGATGTTTAGTGGATCCGGGGAATTAGTTGTGGTGCACGCAAGCTAGCCTGGACATCCCAGTTATAAAAAAAATAATTAAATTTCATCCCGTAACGTTTTTGCAAATAGCCATTGTCAAAAGCAGCATTGCAGCATATGCTCTACAGTAGCCTTTTTTTTTCAATTAAAGTTTTTTACCTTCAAATTAATGACCAACTTATTAAAATATATTATGAAAAAGAAATTCAACAAAACACAATCAAAATGTAGAACAAGGGGAAATCTCAGTGACCATCTCAAATTAGCTAGATAAAAAACAATGATTAGTCTCATTCACTTTCCTTTTCTTACCTTGCAGTCCTTTTATTTTTAAGACTTTAGTTTTGTTTTAAGAGTTAATTTTGTTAATATTTTAGTCTTCGAGTTTGAGAGATGAGAGAAAACGTTGCTTAAAATGGTGAAGAGAGAAAATTCATGAATGGTCATTTTTTGACGATAAAACTTTTTTTTTAATGTTAATAGGTTTCAATTGACAATGAGAGTTCAATAATGATGGTTATTTTCCATAAACATGTTTAAAAAAGTAAATTAGGCTATGTTTATATTTTTTTATTTGATTGATTTTTGTGTTTTTAATAGTAGTGTATGGTGTTTTATAGTGTTTATGACATATTTTTAGGTAAAAATGAGTTTTTAGACTAAAAATCTTTCCATCCAATTTTCCGACAAATGTATTGGTGGCCAAATTCTAACACATTAGATGATAGGTAGTCTACCACTATAAGCGAACCCATATAGTAAAAAAAATATGGATGAAAAAAGAAAAGAAAAAAAGGGAGGCCTTAGGCTTATTTTATTTTATTAATGTTATGCATATAGGCCTAGCCCATCAACTCATAACCTTTTTTTATTCATTTTTATTAATTGTTTATATTAAAAAGCCTTGTTTTTATAAATAATGGTTGATTATTTTAATATTTTTTAGGTGCATTATATTTTGAAGAGATTAGTTTTATATATATGCCCTATAAAACAATTTAAATTAAAAAGACAATTGGTGTAAAACATGTAAATGTGCATCGATGTTTTGTTTTTATGATGAATATTAACTTCTTGTTTTAATATTTAATTAATATTAACAACTCTTTTCATTTATTATTTTATATATTTCTTAATTTATTGTTTCTTTTTTTCCTAAAAATGTAAATTAGGCTATGTTTATATTTTTTTATTTGATTGATTTTTGTGTTTTTAATAGTAGTGTATGGTGTTTTATAGTGTTTATGACATATTTTTAGGTAAAAATTAGTTTTTAGACTAAAAATCTTTCCATCCAATTTTCCGACAAATGTATTGGTGGCCAAATTCTAACACATTAGATGATAGGTAGTCTACCACTATAAGCGAACCCATATAGTAAAAAAAATATGGATGAAAAAAGAAAAGAAAAAAAGGGAGGCCTTAGGCTTATTTTATTTTATTAATGTTATGCATATAGGCCTAGCCCATCAACTCATAACCTTTTTTTATTCATTTTTATTAATTGTTTATATTAAAAAGCCTTGTTTTTATAAATAATGGTTGATTTTTTTAATATTTTTTAGGTGCATTATATTTTGAAGAGATTAGTTTTATATATATGCCCTATAAAACAATTTAAATTAAAAAGACAATTGGTGTAAAACATGTAAATGTGCATCGATGTTTTGTTTTTATGATGAATATTAACTTCTTGTTTTAATATTTAATTAGTATTAACAACTCTTTTCATTTATTATTTTATATATTTCTTAATTTATTGTTTCTTTTTTTCCTAATTATTGACGAGATTATTTTTCTTGATCACGAGTATATTTTTCTTGGTTTCTTGTTAGATAGAAAGATAGTTTATCTTAATGTGTTTTATTTGATGATGTTTTTGTGTTTTATAATGTTTATGTATATTCTTTGTATCGATTATTTATTGTGTTGTTTTATAAATTGGAAGAATTGATATTATATAGGTGTTTTATGAAAGTTTTGTAATGGAAGTAAATTTATTTTTCAGTTGACCTAGATTACCTAAGTCAATCAACCTAGCCTGTAACTTGACCAATATTTTATAAAAACCTATTTTAAATATAAAATGTTTTTTATTTGTAAAATATTAAACATAAAATAAAATCCCTTTAATTTTACCATGGAATGAGTCAACTTAGAAGTTGGAAGGAATAGTTGGGATAGATGGGCCTAAAATTTTCAAATCCTTAGCCCATGTCATTATATGCATGTGTTTGGGTATTGATGTGGTGGAACAATCCTTCTTAATATATTAATTTGTACTTAAAAGGGATTTTAAAGCTACACTTGTGGTGTTTAAAGAGGACAAACAAATTGATTTTGGCTTCAACGCTTAAAGATTTGACTTCATTGGCAAATCAAATATTACTTTTTTACTATTAGTTTTCAGTTCAAATTTTAAAAATTAAAATCTAAAAAAATTATTCATGTAAACATTGGTTTGAATATAAATAATTTATTTGAAAATAGATTTGTAGTGTATGTTTGGTGTTATAATAGCGATTATTTTTCAAAGAGTTTTTTTAAAAATACATCAAAATAATATTTTTTTAATTTTATTTCTTAAAATTTATTTTTAATATCAGCATGCTAAAATGATATGAAAAAAACACAAAAAAAATTAATTTTAAAAAAACTTTTAAAACACAAAAATAAAAAAGCTTGAAGTGAAGATATGTATTTTGTTTAACATAATTAATAACAATTAGAAAGAGATTGAAAGGCTCAATCGAAATTAGATAGAAATTACCTGTATTATTAAAATTACTTTCCCCTGATCGTTTCATCCATCAATCACAAACGTCAAAAAAACATCGAACTTAGTCTTAACGGTCGAGATTTTTGGGAAAATCCCACCAAACTACATGCAAAATTACTAGCATTTAGCAAAATACCAGGGGAAATCTAGGTAGGGGCTCCTTAGTTAAGCCAGAATGAATCTAAGCTCCAATCCAGGACTAGCTTCGGTGATTGGAGCTCGTAATAGAGTTCTCTGATTGGAACAGCTCCCACTTTTTGGGATGGGTAACCAGTTCTGTCGTCTTCTTCCTCTTCTTCTATTGCTGCCACTCCCTCTACTCTGTGAACAACATTATCTTGTTCTAATAAGAATTTGTTGAAGCTCTGTGGCTGTTCATAAGATGAGAAATTCTCTTGTATTATCGGAGGTGATGAAGACGTCACGTTAGGCGGCGGCGCTCTGGCAGTTTCTTCCATCGCTGCCCTTTGTTCCAGGACCTTCAACGGCGTTGCCTTTCTATATACTTTGCAAAGCACCATCTCCTGCATCGCATTCATTCAACAACCATATCAGTAATAAAATTTCCCCCCAATACCCATTTACGTCTTACTTTTTGCGAGCATTTGAACTCGAAGTTCATTGCATGTTCTTTATTTTTGCAAGGTTTGATGTTCACTTCACTATTAGGAAACGTTTGCTCGAAGAAAAATACTTTTTTTTTATATATATATATTTGATTGTGTCATGGTGTAATGTAAAATACCAATTTCATCTAAAAATTTAAGTTATCCGGTGAAGTTCTATAATATAATTTATATTATTCTCTAGCATACCTAAAGTAAAAATCATTTTAAGCTTGAATCTTATACGCATGTTTACACTACTTTGTACTTTATTTTTATCAAATACAATGAGGGTAGTGAGATTCGAACTCGTTACGCTGTGTCAATAAACTTTGATATCATGTTAAAGAACTATTTCATCTAAAGCTTAAAAGTTTAAACTATATATTAAGTTAAACTCTAAAATATGATTTATATTATTCTATAACAAATAGAGAATAAATAGTAAAATTAACATAAGAAAAAAAAACAGAGAAATCATCTCAACTTTCCACCTCCTATTTTCCTACCGAACATGCCCAAAAGATTAAATCATTATGTGAATGTTCTTAACAATACCTTTGATAAAAAGAAGTTGCCGGGCAATCTGTACTCATTCATGACCCAATCCGTTTTGCTCCCTCGTGGAGCTCTTCCTCTGTAGAAAACCAAAGTTTTTTTATGACCCAGCAACCTTTTAAGATCCATCGAACATCGGATGGGACGGTCCGAACCAGTTGCCTTCCAGTAACCTTTCTCGGTTGTTCTCCTTGGTCTCCCGAAAATTGCCTCCCTGTGCACAAGGAAATACCACTCCCTCTCCCCGATCTTTGCTAATCCTATATTTAATCAAACTCATTAGCCCAACTCAGCAATACTGCTATGCATGAGACAATCTTGTCCATTCATTTAACATGTAATAATCTGAATATGAGGATCGCCATGAACAACTCAAAATAAAAATTTACAGTTAACACGTTCTAGCTGATATAGCAGGCTCCCCCAGAAAAACAAAAATGGAGATGCAAATGATTAATAATAATACAGTAACAGTACCTGGCAAGTCCCAAGGTTCATGATTATATATGTTGAGAAAACCAATGATATCAGCCATGTCTTGACCTGAGACAGCCTTTGTAAGGTAGAAATCTAAGAGTTCTTGTTCGGTTGGGTGGAATCGAAAACCTGGGAGCTCGTCAAACTCCATTTTTTTCTTAGCTGAATCGATTTACCTGTCGCATGTTCCCAATTTATATATGCATGGAAAATGTTTGTTGGAACTCCGAGACAGAGAATTGAACGAAGATCCTATGAACGATATTAGCGGGTCTCACACGGTGTGTAAAAGACATTAGACAAGAAAACGGCCCTTTTCATAGCTTGACCAAGACTTGACTTAAGATTCTTCAATAATTGAGAGAAAAGTGATTAACTCCTCGACTAGGTTTTGTTTCCCACCACATTTCTTGGATCGGTGCCTCCATACTTCTTTGTAACTTCCTTCTACTTAAAACAGACTTTCTCGAGAATTGAAATTTCTGGCTATGTCATGAGTTTTTCTTTTATATAATATTTGATGTTGTGCTATCAAAAACATTTTAAAAAAAATTAAAAAAAGTTATTTTTTATTTTAAACTATTGTTTTTGATGTTTTTAGATTATTTTGTTGGGCTAAAGTCATTTTTTTTAAAATAAAAAATATTATTTAATATATTTATAAACAAAAAATATTTTAAAAATAAATCTAATTATACTTCTAAACACTCTCAAATAATAATAATAATATACTCGCCTTATATTTAATAATTCAGTATTATCTATTGATTCTTTTTATTTTTTTTCTCTTCTTTTACCTTCCTTTTCCCTCTATCTTCTTGCTCTCCTTCGTTCTCCTCTTCCTCCCCTTTTCTCGCTTTATCTGCGTGGATTGTTGCTTGTGAGTTCAGCAACAGGAATAGTTCAATAGCAAGCTTGAGTAAGCTACGATGGCTGATACTTGATGTAAATTATCTCGGAAATGGTAAGGATAATGACACAAGAACACCAGACCACTTTGGTTGAATTGTCTTTCTTTAAATGATAACAATTTCGGAGGGTTGCTGCCTAAAATGGTTATGAACTTCTCAGAAAATCTACAGAGAACAGCCATGGAAGAAACCAAATACATGGAATTATTCCAATTGATATAGGAAATCTCTATGGTTTGGAGGAAAATCAATTGGCTGGTGTTATTATCCCGTGACATCCCATCTTCTCTGACGAATATTACCTCCTTGGTCAACGTTCATTTTCATGGGAATAATTTACAGGGAAGAATCCCATAAAATCTTGGAAATTGTCTCAACTTGTTGTCATTTACATGGGAAATTGTCTCAAAAATTGGCAGAAAGCTTCTGCCAAGCTAATCTCAAAAATAAATAAATGGTAAAACTATGCACATACACAACAAGCATCTCTAAACACAACCAAGGAACTGTAACATAAATTTGAACAAAAATAGAAGAAGGGAAAGAAAATAATTTGTTTTAAATTTCATTCTCTACATTGAGAAACCATACATAATTTGCACTAAAGACTTGGTTCTATAAGTGTGAGAATAGATAGAGAAACTTTGAATAAACCCTACACTTGAAGTTTCCACACTAGCATGCACTCAGATTAATTCCTACAGCTAATAAGGAAAGTAAATAGAAAGCGTGACTGCTGCATAAAAATTAGCTTACATGAAATAACATCTGCCTTTCAATCATGCACTCATTTTGTTAAAACTATAGAAGACTAGAATAGGTAGTCAACCATTACAATTATTGTAAATCATACCGTTTTATTTCTTTCCTTTTCTATGTAATATTCAGCTCAATTGTAGGCAATAGATTAGGATCCTAATACACTTATACTTGTATAAATCAGAGAATGTATGAACAAAACAAATACTAAATATACGAAATTCTTACCAATTGATTATTTTCTTCAATCTCTGTTATTGAATTTTCTCATGGTATCAGAGCTGCAATCTTGACACTATCCACACCGTTTCTCTTCAGTATGATATTGGTCTTGATTTTTCAGCTAGACCACATCCTTCTGCTCCACAAATTGATTCACATACAAACCCATATTCAACTACTGAACCTACCTCACCAACACTTTCATTACCTACACATCCCATGATCCAAACTATCGCTCCACGCCCCATCGAACCTAACCCATGACCTCGCTGAAGAAGCCATTATGTAAACGTACCCCAATATTTGCAGGATTTTCATCTCAACATAACCCTTCCATCAAGACCTGACCCGACATCATCTATGAAATCAATATTTTCTCCAGGTACTGCTCATGCTCTTTCTAATTATTTATCTTATACTAATCTTACTCATAATCATAAAACATTTACTACTAACCTCACTCTTCTTAAAGAGCCGTCAAGTTTTTCACGGGTTGTCCATCATCTGCAATGGCGTGAAGCAATGCAACACGAAATTATTGCTTTACAAGAGAATAAAACTTGGAGTTTGATACCCTTAGCACCCAACAAACAACTTATCGGTTGCAAATGGGTTTATAAAGTCAAAATACAAGCAGATGGACAGATTGAATGTTATAAGGCTTGATTGGTGGCTAAAGGCTATAATCAAATCAAAGGGCTTGATTACTAGGAAATTTTTGCCCCGGTAGCTAAATTGGTCATCGTCTGATTACTACTAAGTGTGGCAGCTTTGCGTGGTTGACATTTATACCAACTCGATGTCAACAATGCTTTTCTGAATGGGGATCTACATGAGGATGTCTACATTTCCTTGCCTCTGGGTTTCGGACGAAAGGGAGAGACAGGTGTTTGCAAGCTTCATAAATCCTTATACGGGTTAAAACAAGCTTCTAGACAATGGTTCATCAAACTATCCACCACACTAAAAAATGTAGGATTTCATCAATCCCTATCTGACTATTCGTTATTCATCCGAAGTCATCAAAGTAATTTTCTAGCTTTACTTATATATGTTGATGATGTGATATTGACTGAGAATAATTTGTAGGATATAGAAGATACTAAACTCCTCTTGTCCAAGCAATTCAAGTTTAAAGACTTGGGAAAACTTAAATACTTTCTTGGAATTGAAGTTGCAAGATCACAACATAGAATTAGCTTATCACACCAAAAATATGCACTGGAAATTTTGGAAGACATTGGATTCTTGGGCGTCAAACCATCTCAATCTCCGTTAGAATAGAATATATCACTCATACAATTTGATGGAGAACTCCTAGAAGATGGGTCAATATACAAAAGATTAGTTGGGAGATTAATCTACCTAACCATAACCAAACCAGACTTGACATATGTTGTGCACATACTAAGTTAGTTCATGGACAAGCCTCGACAACCACACCTAGAAGCAGCTCATAAAGTGCTAAAATACATCAAAGGAACCCTTGGATAAAGAATTCTGCTACCATCCCTGGGTTCACTCCAACTACAAGCATTTTGTGACGCTGATTGGGCTCGATGCAAAGACATAAGGAGATCAGTCACAGGTTACTGCATTTTGCTTGGAAATGCACCAGTTTCATGGAAGACCAAGAAGCAAACAACAATATCTCGTTCAAGTGCAGAAGTAGAATACAAATCCATGGCAACCACATGTTGTGAGATCACATGGTTGAAGAGCATCTTGAAAGATTTGAAGATAGGTCATGCACAACTAGTGACCTTGTTTTGTGATAATCAGACAGCAATGCACATAACATCTAACCCAGTCTTCCATGAGCGAACCAAACACATAGAGATCGATTGTCATTTAATTCGAGAAAAAATTCAAGAAGGAATGATTCAGACAGCTTACATTCGAACTACAGAACAACCAACATATTTATTTACCAAACCATTAAGCTCCATACATTTTGAAACACTACTTAGCAAGTTGGGTGTAATTAATATATGCTTCAACTTGAGGGGAAGTGTTAAAACTATAGAAGACTAGAATAGGTAGTCAACCATCACAATTATTGTAAATCATACCGCTTTTTATTTCTTTCCTTTCCTATGTAATATCTAGCTCAATTGTACGCAATAGATTAGGATCCTAATACACCTATACTTATATAAATCACAGAATATATGAACAAAACAAATACTGAATATACGAAATTCTTACCAATTGATTATTTTCTTCAATATCTGTTATTGAATTTCCTCATTTTTTTTTCATTCAACTTTGCCAACCTTGATGTGCTTTTAGGTGGCACGAGCTGATTTGCCCGCTTCGCTGAGCTTTTTTATCTATGTAGAAAATTGATTGATTTTATAAATATTGTATTTTATTATTTTAATATTTAATTAGTATAATTGTAATTGATACAGTCTGTTAAAAATGATTTTTTTTCAACCAAAATATGATTGAATATTGCTATTGCTATAAAACTTTTGATAAAATTTGTTAGAAAATTTACTAAGAAAGTTAAATGATTTATTAGAAATTTGTTGTCACGGATACTCTGGTAAAAAAAAAACAAAAAAAAAACCCGGTAAAAAAAGAACAACTGACTTGGACACTAAAAAATAAAAAATACATGTGGAAAAAAGGTCACAGTTTTTGAAAAGGAAAAAAAAAGTCTAAAATATAAATTTAACTTCAAAGACAAAGTTTTTTTTATAAGATTTATTCATCATATTATTATATTAAATATATTTAAGAATACCTATATTAATTTTTTTTTCCAAGAAATTGTAGGTCATTTATTTTCTCTGTCTATATATTTTTAGGCGAGACTATTAAATAAATATTAAACACATATACTTAGTCTCACATATTATATAGTGTGATCGAAATGGGAAGTGATTTTTATATTTTTTAATTGTAAAAAACCTAAGTAAATTTGTAAAAAAAAAAGATTAGTTGCCTTTTTTCCCTAATAATATTAGATCTTACACATTATAAATAAAAATATTGAATTTTTTTTTCAAAAAATAAATATAATTTTTTTGCGTGCTATAATTACTTATTTACCGTAAAAAAAGAACAGTGTAGTTGAAACGAAAAGTGCCTCGTATATTTTTTAATTGTAGATAATCTAAGCAAATTTGTTTACCTTTTGTTTTTTTGAGCTGTATTTTTTCCCGGGTAATATTAGATCTTAAATATTAAAAATCTAATTTTTATTTTTTTTAAGAAATAAACTTGAACAAAAGAGCACAAAATTAAAATTCAAAGCCAAGTTTTTTTTTTTTTTTATAAGATTTATTCATCATATTATTATATTAAATTTATTTAAGAATGTTGATATTAAATTTTTTCATGCAAAAAATCCGAGGTCATTTTTTTTTATCTCTTTATATACTTTTAGGCGATAATATGCAATAAATATTAAAACATATAATAATGACTTGTTTGCAGTTTAAAAGGAACAGTGTAATCGAGACAAAAGTGACTTGTATCGTTTTTTAATTATAGATAACCTAGGTAAATTTGTTTATTTTTTGTTCCTGAGTTGTCTTTTATCCCCAATAATATTAGATATAAAATGATTATTGTTATTATTGCAAAAACAATTAAAATTATCAAATTATCCCGAAAGAAAAAACACTCATAAACATTAACAAAAAAGTAAGTAAGAAAAAGAATATATTATTATTATTATTATTATTATTATTATTATTATTATTATTATTATTATTATTATTATTATTATTATTATTATTATTATTATTATTATTATGTTAATTTTCAAAAAAGAAATATAATTTTTTTGCGTGCTATAATTACTTATTTGCCGTAAAAAAAGAACAGTGTAGTTGAAACGGAAAGTGCCTTATATATTTTTTAATTGTAGATAATCTAGGCAAATTTGTTTACCTTTTGTTTTATTGAGTTGTATTTTTTCTCGGGTAATATTAGATCTTAAATATTAGAAATCCAATTTTTTGTTTTGTTTTAAGAAATAAACTTTAACAAAAGAGCACAAAATTAAAATTCAAAGCCAATTTTTTTTATTTTATAAGATTTATTCATCATATTATTATATTAAATTTATTTAAGAATGCTGATATTAAATTTGTTAATCCAAAAAATCCGAGGTCATTTTTTTTTATCTCTTTATATACTTTTAGGCGATAATATGCAATAAATATTAAAATATATAATAATGACTTGTTTGCCGTTTAAAAAGAACAGTGTAATCGAGACAAAAGTGACTTGTATCGTTTTTTAATTGTAGATAACCTAGGTAAATTTTTTTATTTGTTGTTCTTGAGTTGTCTTTTATCTCCAGTAATATTAGATATAAAATGAGTATTGCTATTATTGCAAAAACAATTAAAATTATCAAATTATCCCGAAAAAACACACACTCAGAAACATTAATAAAAGAGTAAGCAAGAAAAAGAATATATTATTATTATTATTATTATTATTATTATTATTATTATTATTATTATTATTATTATTATTATTATTATTATTATTATTATTCTTATTCTTATTCTTATTCTTATTCTTATTCTTATTCTTATTCTTATTATTATGTAATAATGGAAAATAAAACACAAATATCAATTTATCAAGGCATGAAAATCAAAAATTAAAACTATAAGGGCCAAAATGAAAATTCAATATATTATCAATTTCAATAACAGGATCGAATAGAAGAAATCGAAACTTATGTACTGTATTTATTGAATAATTTAAACCGAATCCGAAAATTAAAAGAAGGAGGATCGAACTAAAACATTGACATCCAATCAATTCCAATTGGAGGACCCAATCGAACTAAATTAAAACTTATGCAACCAAAATCAGGACAAAAAACAAAATCAAAAGTCAAGGGACCGAAGTAAAAAGTATCACAAAATGGGGGACTCTCCTGCACTTTGACGTGCAGGAGAGAGAGAGAAACGTGGCCGGCGGCTTTAACCGGTTCCCGGCGCGGCCACGGACATATTTATGGGAAACGCGCCACCGCGGGAGAAAGAAAACGACCAGGCGAACCTCTCTGGATGTCGGAATCTCGTCTTCGTCCACCGTATGACGTCGCACGCGCCACCTACACAGGGCGTGGGGCGTGAAACATGTAGGCGCGTGTGACACACGCTCTGACAATAAACACGGAAAAAATAATAAAAATATGATCAATTACCGGACAACCCCTGGACCGAAATTCATGTTTTTGTCTTATTCGGGCCTAGAACCGTAATTAGCCATTTTGAAATAAATTAAAAAAAAACATGCGGCGGACCGGACCAGAGTGGTCCGGTCCGTACGCGTGCAATTACATGAATGACCCTGACCCTCAACGCTTTTTACCCTCAGCCCGTGCACTATTTTGTCTTATTACCGGGGCTTAAATCGTCGGAGCACTGTTCATTGTAGAAAGAAAAAAAAACAGACGAACAGCCCTGCGATGCAGGGCCGAGAAATGACCAGTCCACAGTGATTTCTCTCTACATGTACAGTAAAATGCCGAGCTCTTTTAGCTATTGTGTAATGTGATGCTTTAGATTCTATCTAAACGTTATTATGTGTTGTTTTTTTATGAAACCATCCCTTTTTATCCTGCCTTCCTCGCACAAAATCCCCCCCACCCCGCTATGCACACATTTTCTTTGTTATGGCTATGCAAGAGATGTTAAAAAGTTGTCAGGTGCTAGTTAGAGCTATCTTGTTTTTGGTCTTTTCTTACTCCATAAAATCTTGTGTTTTCATACTTCTTTATGTAAAGAGAAGGGCCCTAAAGGGGTTCATCTTGCCTTTTATTACTGATAGTGATGCCCTCAACAATAATTTGAGTTATAGTGCTCTTACTCCTTCACTTATCCATACTCATCATCCTAAAACCCCTATAAAGATCGAATGACTAGTGTTCAAAATTAACACAGATTAGTGTAGCGAAGCTGTGGAACCACGACATGACCCATGGGCTTTTAAGTTGTGCAAAATTCTAACCGGCCCATATCCATACTCATCATCCTAAGACCCCCACAAAACCCTAATCCGAAAGCAACCAAAAACCAGAGCCAGTAACAAAAACAGCAGCAGAATCACTAACAAAAACAGCAGAATCATCAAGAACAAAGCTACGGAAATGGGAAAATTCCCACCTTCATTCCGTTCTGCAATCCCATCGACATCACTCATCAAGAGCAGACCCTCTCAGCAACTGCAACAACCCCATTACTCTCCCAAGAAACCCACCAAGAAAAATACCCCTCAACCCCATGAAACTCAAACCCCACCACCTCACAAATCACTCTTTAAAACTTCATCTCTAAATGAAGCTAAAATTCTATTCAATTCCCTCGTCTCAACTACAAAACCCCGGCTACCAGACAACCTTCGTTTACACAACTCTTTCCTTCAATCCTACACTTCAATCTCCACCCTTGATGATTCCATTTCCCTTCTTGATCACATGGTGAAGATCCTCCCTTCTTTATCCCCTGACCGATCCACTTACCATGTTTTGCTTTCACAGTCTTGCAGGGAACCTGATAGTTCTCTATCTTCTGTTCAGAAAGTTTTGAACTTGATGGTTAATAAGGGATTGAAGCCTAATCAAGTTACTGTTGATGTCGCAATTAGGTCTCTGTGCACTGTTGGGAGAGTAGATGATGCTGTTTTATTGGTAAAGGAATTTTCTTCGAAGCATTCAAAGCCTGATACTTTTACTTATAATTTTCTTGTCAAGTGTTTATGTAAGAGTAGGATTTTCAACAGTGCTTATAGTTTCATTGATGAAATGAAGAGTAGTTTTGATATAAATCCTGATCTTGTTACTTATACCATATTGATTGACAATGTCTGTAATGCAAAAAATATTCGTGAGGCTGATAGATTGGTGGCTGTGTTAAAGGAATGTGGGCTAAAGCCAGATGCTTTTTTGTACAATACGATTATGAAAGGCTATTGCTTGTTGAATAAAGGTATTGAGGCTGTCAGGATTTATAAACAGATGAAAGAGGAAGGGGTGGAGCCTGATCTTATTACATATAATACGTTGATTTTTGGGTTGTCAAAGTGCGGGAGAGTTAGTGAAGCTAAGAAGTTTTTGAAAATTATGGTTGAATCAGGCCATTTTCCTGATGCAGTTACTTACACTTCATTGATGAATGGGATGTGTAGAGAAGGGGATGTATTGGGTGCGGTGGCATTGTTGGAGGAGATGGAATTGAAAGGATGTAGTCCAAATTCATGTACTTATAATACACTGCTTCATGGGTTTTGCAAAGGGAGAATGTTGAATAAAGGAGTTGAATTGTATGGTGTGATGAAAAAGGGTGGTATGAAGCTTGAGACAGCTTCTTATGCTACATTTGTGAGAGCTCTTTGCAGGGAGGGTAGAGTTGCAGAAGCTTATGAGGTATTTGACTATGCAGTAGAGAGTAAGAGTTTACCTGATGTAGCTGCTTACACTACATTGGAGAGTACATTGAAGTGGTTGAAGAAAGCGAGAGAGAATGGCCTTGCTGTATAGATGGTATGTTGTTTAATACAATATTAATTCTGTTTGCTTAACTATTCTTATTCCACCTTTCTTATTCCACTATTCTGTTGAGTAACTAATGCATCTTAAACCGAACTGATTCTTTTTTGGGTAAATGCACTAGCTAATCCCTATTTTTTTGTTTTTGGTTGGAATGCAATGGTGTCAGGGTGCTTTTGCTTTAAAGTTATTTGTTCTTGTTGACCCCGAGAACGAAGAACAAAATAGATTGAAACTGTATTTGTTTTAGTTTCCCACATGTGAATAGCTAAAGGAAGGAAAGTCTTAAGGATCAAGCAACTTTTATGCTGACAGAAAGAAAGGACTGTGCTTTCTGTTTATTTGGAAATGATTATGCTTGTTGAGATAACTTGCACAGTTTTTCCATTTATTGAAAAGAAGTTTCTGTTACCAGCTAATGACTATTGCACCTAGAAATTGATTTGTGATGCTATTATGGATTGTTGCTTGTGTGGTGGGATTGAGTTGATTTTATTAGGTTCATTTGTAGCCGTTGCTGTGATGAATGTTTGTGGTGCACATTTGTGGTTTTATTGTCATGAGTATACATAGAATTAAAAAATCCCAATAGTTGTATCAGAAGAAGTCAATCTAAAAATTAAAATAAGATCACTTTGAAATTGAAAAAAAATATAAAAACATTTATTTGTTGTTTTATTATCAGAGGTTGACATAGGATTAAAACACCCAATGGTTTTATCCTAAAAGTGAATAAAAAACTGACAATTAAATCATTTCGAAACCATATATTTTCAACATAAGTATTTGGTTGTAATTTTGCTATCTAATGAATCAATATAAGTTAAATAAACCTTTAATGAGATTTATTCTTAGAAGATCTAAAAGTGATAATAAAACATTTTGAAAAGTGTATATTCAATACATAAATTTTTTGGTTGTGATTTTGTTATCCATAGATTGACATAGAATAAATAAACCCCTAATGAGATTTATCCATGGAAGTTGATCTAAAAGTGATGATAAAATCATTTTGAAAATGTATTAGTTTTGTCTATGATTTTATTATTCATGGATTAGCATAGGAGAAATAAACCCTTAATGTGATTTTTTTTCTTCTTAGAAATCGATCTAAAAGTGATAATAAAATCATTTTGGAATTTTTTTTTAGTAACATTAGACTTTTTTTTATATGTTAAAAACAAACAATTATTTAACTTACTTTGGATAGGATGTATAAGGTGATGACAATGTTTCCTCTTGCATAACTAACCATTGAGTAACACCAGTTAAGGTTTCCAGTTACTTTAAAATAGGTGACTGACTTCTTTTTCTATTTTTATCCTTTCTAGATGTAGTTTGCCTTGATGCCCCTGCAACATCAGGATCACTATGCCTTTTTTCTCCATTGCTTTAATTGCTACACGTCATTTTAGTAATGATGGCTGCTGTGTTTTGGCCACAAATGTTCCAAATTTAACGCCTAAAGTTTAATCTGTTCAGCAGTCCTTATCATTGCTGAGTACACCATCACACTGTTCAGCTATGCAATCTGGACAGAAATAACATGTTTCCTTCCTGTTATTTTCCTTTCCAGCTTTCCTGAGCTGAAGCTTTTGGAGGTCAAGTTATGCAGAAGCTGTCAACAAGATTTCATTGGCCAAACAAACAAACAGAATATAGACCTCAAATGGGTACAAATGTTGGCTTTAGAGAAAGTTGGAGAGCTAAGGCTACTTGATTGTTCTGCAAAAGGTGGTGTATAGTAATACTCTTGAAGCTTCCAACATGTGTCAAATTAATGCTTGATGGACTATAGAGACAAGTCTTTGATCATCTCATCAATTAACGACCATTAGGTGCTGCCAAAATATATTGCTTAATTTTCACTTTTGATGGAGGGATAGAATCTCAATGAATCCCTCCTGGACCCACCTGCGTTGCTTACAATCAATGTTGATCTTGTATTTAGTGGTTCAGTGTATCAGTGTGCAAGTTTTGTTGAAGTTAATTTTCAATTGATTACAATATATAGCAGGTCTCAAATATGCTGGAAATCTTTGAAGTTGATATCTTCTGAACATTGATCTCATCCTTTCTCTTTTCAATCTTAATTTCAGTGGTCAATGACAGCATTTTTAAAACTTTTGGGCCAGAATACTCTGAATAGAAGGTAGAAGTATTATGTAAATGTAATGGCAATTGCTCTATGTTGTATCATCTCAATAAGTTTGAGATCTTCATTGTGCTAGTGACTGTAGCAATTTGAGAAACATTAGGGTGTTTTTTTTTCTTGTTTGTGTTGATTACTTGCTGATATCTTTTATCATGAGATATTGCTGCCCTTGCATCCCCCTTAACCAAGTTTCTGATATGCAAGGTTCCTGGCCTTTGGCCACTAAGACAGGCAAAAGATATGACAGCCTTGAATGTGGATATTATACATGTACACCTATTCTTCCTAACACCATTAAATTTTTCCTTTATGTGGAGCTGAGATTTGACCCACTTTAAAAAACACCGCATTTTCTTTAGTGAATCAAAGGGTTTGACAGGGTGTCCTCTTGCAGATTGATGTGTTCATTTTAGTGAAAACAAATAGGGATGGAGCTCAACTTTCTTCAGTTTTCACAGAAATGCATCTAGTAGCCAGTCAGTGTTGTGAATATGTGATGTGCTTCGTATTTATGATTTTGAATTCCAGTAATGAAAACTTGAGAAAGCTGTAATGGTGAATTGGGACACTGTGGCTGGGCAAATCCAAAAGCAAAAACCGTTTGCGTGAGGCCGAAATTTAGATGCAGAGAGCTTGCAGAACATGTTTTAATGGATGCACACAGATTTGGGACCTCAAATCCTAAATGGGCTCCAAAAGGATGATGAATCCCAGATGGAAAACCCAAAAGAGAGATGAAAAGTGAAATGTTTTAGAATCACAATCTCTTCATGTTTGTGCATGCACGATTTTTTTTCCAGTGGTGCAAAATGCTATTAAAAAGTATTTATTATTTCAAAATACATTTAAATAATTGTTTTTTTTCCATAGTTTTTCGATGATAGCACATCAAAATGAACATATAAAAATATTAACAAAAATAATAAATTTAATGTTTTCCAAGGAAGAAGCACAAGCTACCGCTCAAACTATATACTGTCTCCTTGTTTCCCAATCTTGATAATTTCCACATGATGCAAGACCATGATGCCATTAAGTACACATTGTTATGGAAATCATTGCCCATGTAGATCATATTATAATTAATGAATTTGGAATGAGAAATCCACCCTTTCTTTATAATCGAAGAATACATTGCGTGTCATGACAAACATTAGATTCTTGTACCCTAAAGGGTCCTTGTCTTTCATGCAGAATTTTGTCATCTTTCTTTTCCTCCACTTGGTCAATTGATCCTCGATGAATTATGGGTTCTTTGAAATCAAGCAATCATGGAATCGCCAGCCTTTCATGTCCATTACCTCCTAGCAAAGGATATAATTTAAAATTTTGGTCAGTTTTGTAGGTACTATCAATGATTGGGGGAGGCAAGGAGGCACATGGTTCACAAATTGTCATCGTTACCAATAATAAAACCAAACCCTATCTGTTACTGTTGTCCATTTCATGACCTCAAGATTAAAGAAAGACTCTTAGGTTTGTAGTTTGCCGGCTAAAACTGCTACAAGAATCCTGCGACTGTAGGGTGAACCAAATTGCCATCGCATGAACCTACTTCTTAGATATTGAATTAGCCAATAAATTCGTCGTCGTCGAGCTCATATAAATAGAGGTGGAAATAATAATCTCCATTCAAAGCACTCACCTCGTGAACTTTTCCATTTTCAGAATTCGCACAGCAAGTGAAGATGGCGAACTTATCCCCACCTAATCCCGCTCTCCCTGTCAGGTCCATCAGCTTGCCTTCTACGTCACATCCGAATTCTGTCAAAGTCGAAGCTCAGCTAACAAAGCTAAGATCCTGGGATTCATCTGCAAATCCTTTAAAAGCTGAAACTATTCAAACGAGCTTGACGAAGCTAGCTGAGTTGTTTAACTCCATTCAAGACCTAGTTCACTCACCACTCTCCCAACAAGCTTTTCATCCTCATCATTCAAGTCAAGTGGAGGAAGCAATTGAGGGTTCGGTTGGCTTGTTAGACGTGTGTGGCACGGTAAGGGATTTGTTCATGGCAATGAAAGAGCACGTCCAGGGCATGCAGTCCCTGCTGCGAAGGCGAGGGGCTAGAGATTCAAGCATCGAAAGCAGCATTCTTGCCTACGTTAGCTTCAGGAAGAAGACAAAGAAGGAAATCGCCAAGTCCATTAGAACATTGAAAAGAACTGAAACCAAAGTTAATGGATCCTACCGACGTCGCAGCACGGTTGTAGAGGATCAGCAGCCATACGTGATTGAGGTTATAAATGAAGCAAGGGCTATCGCTATCTCAATCTTCCGATCTCTTGTTTCCTTCCTCTCCATGCCAGAAGTGGCGGAGAAGAACGCCGGTGGATGGTCGATGATATCGAAACTGACACGTGTAGGGATGCTAGCTTCTGATAAAGGTCAGAAGACTTTCAATGAAGTGGGGAATGTGGATGTCGCTCTGTGTTCCATTCAAGGTCAGGTGCGGAAAAAAGATGCCAAGGTTGACGTGCAAGAAGTGCAAAGGAGATTGGAGAAACTTGATGAGTGCATCAATGGTTTTAATGCAAATTTAGATTGCATTTTTAAATCTTTAATACAAATTAGAGTGTCCCTTCTCAATCTCGTTACTCCTTGAAAGATTTTACTCTATACATCGAACTTGTCATGGCATCCACATTTTAAAGGATACGTTCGTGTACAGAAAAAAAATCCAAATTTTGTAAGAACTATCGAGAAATCCCATGCTGAGAAAGATCATCACCGACTTTGGCGTATGGAAGCGAGCCAAGCAAATGATGTTTAGAAATTGTTTAGCAAGGATAAAATTGTCTTTTGTGCTAATCAAATTCTTGGCAGAAAATATACAGTGACTTTTTAATAGTAAACATTGTTGCTGATCGATATGTCCACATACATGAGATCTTGGGGTTTCTAATGCATGACAGTAACTTTTCGGTTCTTTCTTGTTTGGTCACTGCATGTAATTATGGTTGAGGTTGTTTTTTAAAGTAATGTTATTAATTTTATTTTGGTTGGTGCTTTGTTTTTTCAGTTGGAACGGACTGTTTTAGTTTTGGAGCGTTTCGGTGTGTCGTTTTGGAGCTGTACTGTTTATGTATATGTGTGTGTGTGTGTATATATATATATATATATATTAATTAATTAATTAATTTTTTTTAGTTCAAATCTAAAAATGAAATTATATAGAATTGTACAATTTAATCTAAAAAAACACACAATAAAATGATTTTTCTGAACAAAATTATGAGCATATATAATATTACAAGAATATCATCATCAATCTCGCAAGGTCATTACATTCTCTGATTGTTTTGAAAATTTTAACATAATATATATAAATATATCAAGAGGCCTCGTAAAATTCATCTCAATCTAATGGTCGAATTCAAAGATATAATTAATATTGTAAAATTATTCATTATTTTAAAAAAAATCTATTTGGCCAAAATATAACGGACGGAATGAAACCGGAACGTTCCGGCCAAAATTTGGGTGAAATTTCGGAATAGACTAAAATTTTAAACGAGTTACAAAACTGCGCTGTTTTATCTCATTTTTTAACTGATATAAAACGTTTCGACTATTTCGGTCTAAACGAAAGAAGAAATGACCTGGTGATCTACCTCAGGATCATCTTGAGCGAGTATTGTAGTGTGTGCTCTTCTTGTATTGTTGAGAGTGAGTGCTCCATGTGCTGAGTGCAATAGAAAATTGAGTGAGAGTAGTGTGCTCCAAGTGCTAGAGAGAATTGAGTAAGCTGTGTGCGAGTATTTTGTTTGTCATCTTTGTACAGTGTCCTTCTCAAATTATTAAAATAAAAAATAAAATGCACGTCCATTTCATGATTATTTGTTTTTGCAATTTGATGCCTTTTGTGGTTAAATTAAATGGTCAATTTGTTCTAATTTATTTGAAGTAGGACTAGATTCAAGGACTTAGGAACAAAGGGAAAAATATAAAAAAAAATAGGTGACAATTTCAAGTTTGGCACGACAAGTTAGTTTTGGTCCTCATACTTCTCAAGGGATACATTTTCAGCTCCTATAGCTTCTGAAAATTCACTTTTGACACAATTTTTGCAATTATAAAAAACTTGTTATTAAATTTATTCAGTCTATCACCTAGTATGACTAATTAACCTGAACCGATACGAGTCAGTAAAAAACATATTATTAGAATGTAAAGAGAAAAAAAGAGGCTAAAACAACATGTTCTTAATTCTTTTTTCTTTATATTGGGTTTGGGTTGAGTTAATAATATCTGCCGAAATAATATGACCTTCAAGAGTAATTTAACCCCAGCAATCAGGAAACGTTGTTACCATAGCGGAACAACAAATTAACTAAAATGGTAATGATATTCTTTTGCACAAGAGTCAATCAGGGAGACAATCTCGAGAATCATAAGGGGTTTTATGAACCCAATCAAAACTTTTTTAATCTAGCCAGGGCGAACAACATCAAGGCTCTCCAACCACTATTAATGTTTCAAGTTAATCACCAAAATACTAGAAGTCATAATTGAGCCACTAACCTACGTACCACGATTGATCCAATGCGAGAACTTCTAAAGTTATTTTCTTAGCCAGACAACCTTAAAACCACGCCCTCCATGTCGGTAATGATTGCTCGAGAGAGATTTCATGAGAACACTGGTTCCAAGATTTGAATTAAGGAAGTTATATAAAGAACAGAAAATACCTCCTTAAGAAATTTTGAAGGATCCAAATGGAAATCTTCTTGATGTTTGGATGGTGCTTATTCAATGGGATACATGTAATCAATATTATGAATTTTGGTGTTTGTGATTCATGTAATAACGGTAGGAGATATACTGCAAAATTTAACCCTCGGTATTTGGAATTCTAAAATGGAAAGCATGGCGCAAATCTTTCAATACAAATAGAAAAGCATATTCTTCGGAGATCGAGGGCTATGGCGATTGTTCTATAATATGATTCAATCCTAAAAGACATTGCCCGTGAGAGATGTATCCATCAAGTGCTCAATGTCAAGTTTGATTAAATCTCTATAGGGTTAGAAAATAATAGAAATTATATTTTGGGTCTCATCTAACAGTTTAAGGTTTTAGGTGAGATGATTACATGACATGATATCAGAGTTTTATTGACTTAAAGGTCACGAGGGTTTGAATCTCATCACCCTCATTTTATTTGATAAAAAGTCAAACATAAGATAATGTGGATTTGTGTGCAAGTTTCAAGCTCAAATGACTTTTCTTTCAGTGAGTATGTTAGAGAATAATATAAATTATATATTGAGATCTCATCTAATCGTTTAAAAATTTTTAGATGAGATGATTCTTATGATACGAGAAAGTTGCAAGCCCTCTATGCATGATCCTATATATAGCTAGACACAGAGGCACATCGAGAATATATATTCGAACATAGTACAATAAGGAACGTTGGCAATTTACTAGTTATATAAAAGGAAAATAAATCTTAAAAATCAATAATATCCATAATCATATTTGTAATTCATTAATGTACCGGCCGACGTAGCTAGTTTATAAGAATCAACGGAGTCCTGGTTTTAACTCGAAAATATTAGCAGTGAAACGTACTCTGAGAAACCCTAATTATCCTTTCACTAACCAGTCTCCATTTTCATCTACCTATCGCTAAACCCCATGTCAGAGAATACCAGTACCACCACCACTGCTACTACCACCCCTCCTACTCCAGCACCCACTCCCACTACGCCTCACACGGTTAGACTACAGATTTCATCAATATGGGTTTTAGTTTTTCAGTTTTATATAGTTCGTAATTATTTTTTTCTTGCGAGTCATGGATTTAATTTGTAGGTTTGTGAACTTCAAGTGGACACTCAATCTCCTGGATGGCAGAAGACACTATGCAAAGTATTGAAAGGTATTCAAGGTACGTAGTTTGTTCTCTTTTTCTTCTCTTCTGTTCTCTCTTTCTCTTATATATATACACACACACACACACACACAGAGAAAGAGTTTCTTTAGTTTTTTTTTATATATAAAACAATAAAAAAAAAGAATTAAATTAGGTACAACTGCTGGTTCATAGTAGATTAAATTTTGTATTTGATATTTTTGTTTTATAAAATATGTTTTAAGAACATAGGAAGGCATTAATATTTTTAATTTTCAATGTTAAATCACTTCGTACCCTTTTAGAAAGAATTCATTAAATTCTAATAATTGATCCCCTTAATGTGATTCAGCGATTAAAATAAAACGTTAACATGTTTCTTAAAATTCTATGCTAGACAAACCTTAATGTTTTAATCTATCATGCTCTACGAGTATCTTCACTTGCATGTCAGATAAGTTCATACTAGATTCTTATGCTAAGGCCTGCTTCTTTCAATAGGTGAGTATTGAGTAACAATGTTGATATTTTTATTTCCATGATAATCACATTTATTCTCTCCATACGTGATTTTGTGTTAGGGGTATCTTTCACCATTGACGCCAGCCGGGGGCGTGCAAGGGTCTCAGGAGAAGTAAACCCTAACAAACTTCTCCTAATTCTAGCCAAAGCAGGAAAAGCATGCAGAGCTTATATGGGTTCACCATGGAAATATCCAAAGCAATTCACAAAACTATAGCCATGTATATGGGAACACTCCCCTGGGTTATGGCGAAGGCTACGGGTATTACAATGATTATCCATATAACGATCCAAACAGAGGAATGAACTATTTATATGGATGATCCTCGACAGACATATTTATACTCACATCACCAAGATTACTACCCTCCACAGTTCTACCCACCCTACTCATACTACGAGCCACCGGCCGTGTATTTTCCCCAATCGCCCACCGCCAGTGCGGAACCAAAGGCTTGAATCTGTCTGCAACATGATGTGATCTACTATGGATATAGGCTGCTGCATTATGTTTTAAATGCTCAGGTTTGTTTTCAGTTGTTCTTTTTTCAGGTCTTCTCCAAGTTTATGGTGGGGAAGTCTGGACTTCGAACCAAATTCTATCTCGCTTCTCCAAGTTCTCCAGGTTTTTTTTTTGGGAGAAGCTTGAGATTGAAGTTTTCAATTATGTAATTACTGGTGTGGAACTTTGGAACTGCATACCCCTAGCATTTGGAGGTGATTTTGTAAGAATGTCAGCATGCTGATTTTCTGTTTTGCAGTATATCAATTACACTTCTCCTTTCATTCGCACCTCTATTAGCAAATAAAACTTTATTTTGAAGTGTTTTGTCTTGCTTTGAAACACTGGATCATTATCAATTAAAACTTTGCTTAATAAAAACTTCTTACTCCCTCGAGAAGAATGTGTTTTGACTCTCTTAATCTCACAACTCCCTCGAGAATATAACTTTGATACCAATGGTATTTCTTAAAAAAATATTGAAGACTAGTAGACACTAATATTTGAATTTGATGATGAAGCTTAGTTTTATGGATTGTCTTGCAAATTATACATCATAATGGAATTAAATTTCCACTCAAAACCTGCTAGCAAATTAGTTTGTTAAGCAAGGAAAAGGAAATAGTGATAAACATAACACTCATATTGAATGATTTATCTCTAAAAGAGTAGCAATAAACAACTGTTAAAACTAAAAGGTTATTAGCAGCTACATGAGTCATGCCAGTCAACCATCCTGAAGTAGAATCAGGCCATTTGTATTGGATGAATCTAATAAGTTTCTCACATCGGCATCACTATTCAATGAACATGACTCAATTATGGCAGAGAGACTAGCACCTGCTAAAGTCAGGGTAGGCAAGGAGGCACGCAGAGCCTGTAGCCTGTGTTCTTTGTTTAACTGTTCGCAGCAGTAGCAGACATTATCTTCTCCTACAGTTGTGATCATCAGATTGGTCTTGCTCCAGCACAAGCTACCGTGTCACCCAATAGCTACATTCTGATGAATCCTGTGAACTTCCAATAAAATATTCAGTGTTACACGTGTTGCACTGCGAGCAATGCTCGCGTCCTTACCAATGTGTACGATTTCTAGCAGAATCGAGAAAAAGAAAAAACAATGCAGCATATGTTAAAGCAATGAAGTTTTAATAAATGCATTGCGAAATGAAATTGGAGACAAGACAAAAGAAAACAATCGCTCAAACAATATAATAATGACCTGAGCTTCAGAAATGGTATTGAAATTGTAATCATAGCCTATATAATTCATGCACCTTGACACCTCACAATTATCCCATAACTTTCAATGAATTAAAAATTACTCACCACTGGAACTTTGTTGGCCAAATATGTGACAAGGCAACGTAATTCGAAGGAAAGCCCACACTGCCTCACATGCTCACCACATTGCCCTTGAATACTGCTGTCTCCTTTCATTTCTTCTTGTGTTTATATACAAGGGAAACAGTGCCATTTGCTAAGCATCAGTTTCAGACCATCTCGAGGAACAACACATCCTGCGAAAACAAGAACAGATAAAAGATACAATTGCTGGAAACTACCATGTTAGATCAATTAGTTTGCCTTCAATATCACGTCCTACAACACTTTCAATCAAAGAACTGAACAAGCTCAAATCATGGGAGGCATCAATATCTACATCAACACCAGGTTCAATTTGCAACGGTCTATCAGGATTAGAGGACTTGTACAAACATGTGGATGATTTGCTGAACTTGAAATTATTCCATGAAGTTCTCTCTCACCATCAAAATGGAAAATCCCACGATGAATTACTGGAAGAATCTGTGAGGCTTTAAGATGTTTGCAGCATTTCAAGGGATACCATGTTGAGGCTGAAGGAACAAGTACAAGCTCTTCAATCCGCACTTCGCAGGAGAAAGGGAGATTCAAGCATTGAAAGCAGTGTAGCTAATTATTTTTGCTTAAGAAAAAAAGATGAAGGATGCCAAAAAGTTGATTGCTTCACTGAAGCAAATGGATAACAAATTTGGAGCATCTCCACTTCTAGATCAAGATCACCAACTCTCTGATGTGATTCAGGTGATCAGAGAAGTTCATGTAAAAAACTTGAGGCTTTGGTGATGAGCATTGAAGACATAGAGAATTGTTTGGAGGGTCTCTTCAGGCCCGTGATTTAAACAAGAGCCTCCCTTTTGAGCATAATCTCCCAATAGAAATTCTCACATGTTTATACAGTCATGAATCCTCCATAGTCATCTAAATTTTAGAGGATCTACTATGGTTCTCAGTATTCAAGTCAAAAGCTATGTAAATGTTGTAAATAAAACAATGAAATACAGACAGGTTTTATGATCCATGTTTTGATAATTTGTTTTCCGTTCTTTCCTTCCTCTGTTAATTGAGAAAGGCCCAGGAAAAGTATCACATTCTACTAAAACTTAAAGATTCTTGTTCAGGATATCTAAACATGTAACTATACCATCGATGATCAGTGCAGATAGGAACTAGAAACTAATCATAATATCAGGCAGAAAAATGATAAGAAATTGCAAAATAACAAATGTTAATGTTTTCATGCTGAATTCTTTTACAGTACTCCTTACACCTGCTGCAATCTGCATTGCAGTCTTCTACCTTTCTGCCAAACTGATTTGATCTCGGTACTACATCTTTTAATCTATATGCTAAAAGACTCTTGATCACTTCCTGAATAAATTTGCCTCCTCCAACACTTCAGACCTCACCACTCCACGCTATCAACAGACTCGCCCTCGCCATCCAGCAGCGTCGCCACACCACGCCAGCAACAGTTCCATCACCCAGCAGTTGATCAACGACGACAGTAGTACAGCAGATCCATCATCTAAGCAGGTCTCCACCTTCCTGTTGGAAAAAAATGAAGACAAAGAACAGAAACAGAAACAAAAAACTTGACGTGTGCACTATCGCTGTCCTTAAGGATATTTCCCAAACAACATGGCATTTTCCAGGATTCAACAAGTTCTTCCTCGATACAAGATTTATTTATTTGTACATTTGCACATATCTTAATCCATGGATTTTCACTATACAGGAATGTGATATGGATCATTTCACTAATTAGTATTTAGTACAATCTATTTGCAATCAAAAAGTATGGTTTGTCAAAACAAAACATGGTGTTACCGTCCAACTCTATTGAGAAAGTGTTAGAAGAATATTTTTTGATTAAAAGAAGTCAAAATTTTATTATTGATTGGGTTGAGATGAAAGAAAAATAACAAATACTTACCCAAATCTTAATGAGGAAATCTCTTAAACTAATGGAATAATCTAAAACAAGAAAATAAATTTGTTAATGAATATGTGACCTGATTTGATGAATAGATAATGAAATATGAAGTTGCTGAGGACGAGGCGTGTCTATATTTAGCCAAGCCTATACCCTATTGCAAGGCTATAAAAAGTTAATGAACAAAGAGTCAAGATCCCACAGTATACCTTGCAGACACTTGAATAGAATGTTTCGGTTTCGAGCGTTGCAGCATTCTATTTTCGAGGTTATACTATTTATGTTTATATATATATATATATATATATATATATATATATATATATATATATATATATATATATATATATATATTCAACAAAATAAAATTAGTTCAAATCTAAAAAATAAAATTATTTAGAATTGTGCAATTTAAATTTAAAATATAAAAAAAATAAGAGTTGAACCGATATAACTCGATCGACTTGATGATTTCAAAGATAACATATAAAATTGATAAAAATATAGTTTAACTAAAAAAACAATTAAGTTGACATCTTAAAAAATATTTAAAATAACGATATATTGAATCAACTTGGGTCAAACTTAGGTTAACCTTTCAAATGTGTGATCTATGTTATAAGACCATGATAACTTTAAATAAAGCAAATCAAAGCAAATTATAAAGTTCAATTTAGTAATAAAGCTCGTTGTTGAATAATAAAATTGAGAAAAAATTAATCTAAAAAACGACATGATAAAATAATTTTTCTGAACAAAATTATTAATCTGGATAATATTACGATAATGTCATCATCAATCTTCGCAAGGTTGTTACATTCTCTAATTGCTCTAAATTTTAACATAATATATATAAATATGTTAAGAGACTCATCGTAAATTTTTCATTTTCAATCTAACGATCGGATTAAGAGATATGATTGATATTGTAAAACTATTTATTCTTTAAAAAAACATTATTTGACAGGAACGGAGCTGGAACGTTCCGAGAGGAAGTTTCGGAACGGAACAAGATTATGAGCGAGATAAAATTTATTTTGTTTTTTGAATTGAAACAAAATGTATCGGCCATTCCATGCATAATAGAACAAAATTGACAACCTTGCTTTCTAATGTAAAAAGATCCTAGCTACTCATTGGATTATCACCAAGGCAAATAACAGTGGGGAAAAAAGAAAAAATATGAAAGAAAATGGACTTCACATAATGTGTTCTAAGAAGTTTGAGAAGAAGGTTCACGAGGAGTCAGTTATATTTGTTCTAGTAGTTTCGAAAAGGTCTCAAAATATACTTTACGTCTTATGTGCAAAATTCAACACACAATGTATACTTTAGAAATGTCATTTTATTGGCATAGATTAATGAAGATATTTTTATAATTGGTAACAAAATTATTTCTTTAAAATAGAATTTTATCAAGATTTTCTTTGTAATTACATAATTAAGTAAAATTAATATAAAAGATAAGTTTGGATAAATAAGAAAAATATATCTAAAGATAACTAACTCTATCAGTGATTTTTAAAACATGTTTGTAGTTTGTATATCAACATAAGATTATCTTTATCCTTATCATATGATAAGACATGTTTGTAATGAAGGTTAAGTATGAAGATAAGGTTCCTTGTGCACCAAAAAAAGGAATAATTGTACAGCCAGCCAGCCAGATGTACTGTCACGACCATTGCTCATGTTTTTCATTACTTAAACGCAAATTGGAGCTAACATCAATAATTTTGACCAAATTGATTCTTGCTTACGAGCCTAGATTCATGGCCTATCATAAAATCTTATTTTTTTCATCATCAAGAAGGGCGAGTCTTGCCATTTCTCGAACGCATAATTATTCAACGACTACACCTAGCTAATTGTGGTCGAGACCACCCTTCAATGGCAGTAGCCAGCTTCTGAATCCTATAGCAAAGAGTATTCCATTAATAATTTCAGGAAAAAAAAAGCTGTCAATGATTCAAGTGTTGATCTCCCGAGTAATTAATACACGTATCCTTACCAATGCGTACGATTGGTGGGAGAATCTAGCAAAAGAATTAACAATGCTGCGTATTTTACTACAACGAAGTTTAATAAAATACGTCGGCAAATAAAATAGAGAGAAGAGATGCAAACCACTCGTGCACAGTGCAAACAATTTAATGGTGTCTTGAGCTTAATTTGATAATTATATATCTAGAAATTCTAACAGTGGTCCAAGTAATTCATGTATTTGTCGAACATTTTTCTTCATCTCAACGGACCTGGATCTTGATTTATTTAATGAAGTTTGCTGTTCAAGGTGCATCAAATGGAGACAATCCAGGCAGACCGTATTTTTACAAGATGCTGAAGCTACATAAAATACAAGACAGCTCAACACATGATAAAACCTTCAAGGACTTAAATATTGCAAATCATTGGAACCATGTTGGCCAAGGACATGACACGGTTACCAAATTCAAAGGAGAGCCTACTGTGGCCTCACATGCCAACCACGTCAACCCTGCAGAGAGCTGTCTCCTTCCATTATCATCTTGTGTCGCTATAAAATGAACCACAACATGGATGGGTTAAGCATCTCAGTTTCGAGCCATCTCTCAAAACAACACATCCTGTGGAGCAAAAGAAAAAGAATAGATAGATATCAGCAAAAATGTCTGGTAAATACCATGTTAGATCAATTAGCTTGCCTACAAGATCACACCCCACAACACTAGAAGTCGAGGAAGCGCTGAACAAGCTCAAAGCATGGGAGTCATCACCGACATCAGGGTCAATTTGCAATGGTCTATCCGGAGTGGAGGAGCTGTGCAAATATGTGGATAAGTTGCTCAACTTGGCTTCAACCCAAGAAGTTCTCTCCCACAATCAAAAGGGAAAATGCCACGAAGAATTGTTGGACGGGTCGGTGAGGCTTTTAGATGTTTGCAGCATTGCAAGGGACATCTTGTTGAGGTTCAGGGAACAGGTTCAGGCTCTTCAATCCGCTTTCCGCAGGAGAAAGGGAGATTCAAGCATAGAAACCAGTGTAGCTACTTTTAATTGCTTCAGGAAGAAGATGAAAAAGGATGCCAAAAAGCTGATCGCTTCATTGAAGCAAATGGATAACAAACATGGGGCATCTTCACTTCTAGATCAGGATCAGCACCTCTCCGCTGTGATTAGGGTGATTAGAGAAGTTAATGTTACGAACTGCTCCATCTTCCAATCCCTCCTGGTGTTCCTGTCGACATCATCCAAGCCAAAACAAAGCAGGTGGTCTCTTGTATCGAAGTTAATGTACAAGGGAGTTGTAGCCTGTGAAGAGAAGGAAGAAGATGATAGTGAGTTGGTAGCAGTGTACGCTGCACTAAGTGAAGTGTCTGATTCCGAGAAGGTGAAAATTACATATAAGAAACTTGAGGCTTTGTTGACCAGCATTGAAGACCTCGAGAGTTGTTTGGAGAGTGTGTTTAGGATCTTGATTAAAACAAGATCCTCTCTTTTGAACTTAATCTCCCTGTAGAGCTTTCTCAATCATCCATAGGCATCCAAATATTAGAGGATCTGTTATGGATTCAGTATTGAAATGAAAAGCTATGTACATGAATCAGATTTTGTAACTAATACAACGAAATACACACAAGTTTTGTGATCCATATCTTGTTCATTCAAGTTCCTTTCCTTCTTTATCTTTTGGTTGATAGAGGGTCAGGAAAAATTAACATTCTACTGAAAGATCCTTTTCCAGGATATCCGAAAACGTGACTTTACTGTCGATTAGCAAATCAATATTTCAATCACCCTTGCAGACTTTTGCTAAATATATATAAAAAACAATATTTCAATCTTGGATTCTAGGGCAGTAGAATCTTCATTAGCGGTTAATTTCCTGAGAATTCTAGCTCATCGTCTGCTCTACATTGAAAAAGGAGATGCAAGTGAACGACGAAAAAACTGGTTCTTCATTATATATAGAAAAAAGGGGTGGGGGGGAGGCTTTTTCCATAGCAGGCTGGATTTGCAGAAGATGATACTGTCAAATTAATTAATGCAATTCACCTTGTGTCCAATAAGCCCTGATTCCTTATATTGAAAACCTAATGAGAAGATTTTGTTAATATGAGATCAAATAACATGTTGAGGAACCTGCATGTGTTGGCTAATTGGAACTGTGTCGCATTTAGCCATCAGCATCTGTGAGACACCTTCCCTGTTCTGTCACTAACATTACACATGGTTTTCATTACTTAAATCCAATTTTTAGCTAGCATTAATAATTTTGCCCTAATTGATTCTTGCATACAAGCCTAGATTCGTGGCCTACTATTTATAAATTATTAATTGTTTTTCATCATGAAGAGTGAGCCAGCAATTTGATCAAACACATAACCATTCAATGAATAAGACCTAATTGTGGTTGAGACTCGAGAGAATGCTACAAGATATGGCAGAGGCGGCAAGGAGGCACACTGCACCGAACCCCTGTAGCCTGTGTTCTTCGTTTAGATATTCATGGCAATACCAATATCATGTTATATTCTCCTGCTGGATTAACAAAATAATTAGGTTCCGAAAAATGTTGGGTAAATTTGCTACAAGAAATTATAAAAGGCCAGACAAATCACATGCATATATTCTCTGTACAAAAACTCCATTTTTTTCTTGACCAAGTTCAGTTGATGAAAGAGTTTAATGGAGGGCTAACCTACATGTCCTTTCACGGACATTCCTGTTAAGATCATGAACTAGCTCGGTCCTTCTCCGGCAGGATCCTCTTTACAGTACTTATGCATGTGAGACGCCCCACCTTTGCCAAATAGCCACATTCTGAGACTCACAGCAATAAGCACAACGTTATCAACAGCCAAAACAACAAGCTAGCAGCGATACATGTGTCGACACCGCTAGTGATCCACGCGTCCTTGCCAAGACGTACGTCCCATTGCTGCGAGAGGCTAACACAAAGGAATTAACTATACAATGTATATAGTATATATAGTAGGTGATCAGTGATTAAAGTGTGAAATTAAAAGGAGGTTAAATTCTGTGATTGTTAATATAATAACAGACTTGTATGGTCGTTAATTTCAGAATCAGTAAAGAGATTTACATTGTTATTAATTTCAAAATTAGTAAAATTACTCGAGATACGTGCAAGTTAACCTTAATATAATAAAAATAAGAATTAACTATACTGTATATTTTATGCTATGTCGTTTACCAAAAAGCATCTTCTTATAAAAATGTAGCGTGTAGACAATACGAATACAAACCACTCGTGCGAACAATTTAATCGTGACCGTAGCTTTAAATATAATTATACTTCATTTATAATTCTTGTATTGTAACATTTTTCCTCGTCATAACAGATCTGGGTCCTGATTTGTTTGGTGAAGTTTGCATTTGAAGGTTATTATGATCGCGACAATCCTGACAGATCATATTTCTTAATCTGATGAAGCTACATAAAAAACTAGAGAGGTTGACGCGGCAATAGGGGACGCAGACACGGCGATGTCTCTTCTTGTTGTATTTATCACAAACAAAGAGCTGAAAAAAAAATAGAAAGACACCTCACACCCATGACAGTACCTTCAAGGACTTAAGTATTGAATTTCATTGGAATTATGTTGGCCAAGAATAAGACAAGGTGACCGAATTCAAAGGAGAGCTCACACTGGCCTCACACATGCCCACCACATCGACCCTGCCAAACCCTAGCTATATATCTACTTTTACTATCCTCTTGTGTTTCTATATAAAGAGAACCGCTTCATTGGCTAAGCATATCAGGGATTCAAACCTTCTCTGAAATCAAAGCATCCGGAGAGAAAGAAAAGAAAAAATATTAAAAGCAGTCATGGCTAGTAAGTATCATGTTAGATCCGTTAGCTTCCCTTCAAGATCATATCCTGCCATACAGAGAATCGAGCAAGAGCTCGACAAGCTCAATCAATGGGAGGTATCATCAAATTCAATATCAGGGTCAATCTGCAATGGTCTATCAGGACTAGAGGACTTGTACAAAGGTGTGGATGATTTGCTCAACTTGGCATCAGCCCAAACAAGTCCTCTCTCGCCATGAAAATGAAAAACTGTCTCGACGAGTTATTGGATGGTTCTGTGAGGCTCTTGGATGTTTGCAGCATTGCAAGGGACATCTTGTTGAGGTTCAGGGAACAAGTTCAAGCTCTTCAATCCGCCTTCCGCAGGAGAAAGGGAGATTCAAGCATAGAAAGCAGTGTAGCTACTTTTACTTGCTTCAGGAAGAAGATGAAAAGGGATGCCAAAAAGCTGATTGCTTCATTGAAGCAAATGGATAAAAAACTCGGGGCATCCTCACTTCTAGATCAAGATCGGAACCTCTCCGAAGTGATTAAGGGTGATTAGAGAAGTTAATGTGATCAACTGTTCCATCTTCCAATCACTCCTGGTGTTCCTGTCAACCTCATCCAAGCCAAAACAATGCAGGTGGTCCCTTGTTTCGAAGCTGATGCTCAAAGAAGGAATAGCCTGTGAAGAGAAGCGAGAAAATGAAATAGAAACTGCTGGTGCTGCACTAAGTGAAGTGTCTGGTTCCGAGAAGGTGAAAAATGCACAGATGAAACTGGAGGCTTTGGAGATGAGCATTTATGACCTCGAGAATTGTCTGGAGCGTCTGTTCAGGCCCTTGGTTAAATCAAGATCCTCTCTTTTGAACATAATCTCCCAATAAATCATTGATACAATCCTGGCATCCAAATTTTAGAGGATCTGCTATAGGATTCAATATTCATATGATCAAGTGCTATGTACATGAAACGAATTTTGTAATTAATAAGGTGAAATAACTACAAGGTTTTCTATCCATATTGTGATCAAAAAAATTTCTATCTTTTTTCTTCTTTTCTCTACTTTCCTTGCTTCTATACTTAGAAATGTGCAAGGCATCTAATTATGTACCCATGCTGTTATAAACTGTGAATATTCATAGGGATGTGTTATGATTGTCACCGACAGAGAAAACTCAAGTGAAAAATGAAACACAATAAACATCTCTCGCAGAGTTAGGCTTACACTTGTTGTCCCTGAACAATTAGACTTTGATTGATTGGATCCCCTACTATAAATTTGATGGGTTCCTCTGTAGTAAACTCCTTTTACCGCCAGGAATTTCAATCCATGGAGATATGATACAGAATAATTTAAATTATATATTAGTATCTTATTTAATAATTTAGATTTTTGGGTTAAATGATTTTTTATATAATATTAAAGTTTTATTAACCGAGTAATCATGAGTTCAAATTTCACCAGCTTAATTCAATTTGATAAAATATTAAGCATAATATAATATGTGTCTGTACAAAGTTTAAGCCGAAAAGACTTTCACTCGATAAAGAATGTTAAGGAATAATATATTAAAATTTTGCTTAAAAATTTAAGTTTTTAAATAAGATAATTATTTTACAATGTGTTAAAAAATAATATATTGTCACAGTGTATGGATGCCACATGTCCATTAAAAAATAACAATATGTTTGAAAAATTAAATCAATTTATTTAATTTAATGGCTGCAGATATGAGAAAATTATGTCATAATTTATAATAAAATTATTGAAAGCCCAATTTTAATTGTAAATGGACATGTATCCATTAGAGTGACAGCAAATCAATATCAAGTACGTCATGGATCAAGGTTTCTAATTGTAAATGGAACGGCATGTAGAGGGATTTATATGATCAAATTAGCAGTGAAGGGACCTAAACAATCAAAATTCCATAGTAGAGGGACCTCGAATGTAATTAAACCTGCAGTATAGTAGAAAAACTAAAGAGAATATCTGTATGCTGAATTCCTTGCAATATTTTTCACATGCTCCCGTCTGCCTTTTCAGCTATCAGTGTGCTAAACTGATCCTGTCTTGTTTACAACATTTTAATCATTTTCAAAACCTAAAAAGTTTTGGCTTAACTGATTCAAGTATTTTAATATTTGAATCCAGGGTATATAAGCTTTATTAGTGTTAGATAATAATATAAATGAGATCTCATTTAACAACTTAAATTTTTAGATGAGATGGTTAATTGATATGGTATCAAAATCTTGTTGACCCAGCGATCATAAGTTCAAATCTTATCATAATCATTTTATTTGATAAAAATTAAACATGGGATAGTATAGAGCTTACATGCAAGTTTCAAACCCAAAAAAAAATCAAAACAGAAAAATATATTAAAAAAATAATAATATAAATGATTCCGTACCACAAATCAGCAGCTAATCTAAAAAACTATTGCACTGGAGACAGTAGTAGCCCGTGGCTACAAATGCAAACTGCAGTATAAAACATAAGTTACAAGGCCAAGGACGCAGCAATTGTATTTGTCTTAACATGACTATTCTTAAGTTATTTTTCGCCTTTTATGGTTGATGGTTGCTACCACATTTCTCTATCCAAACTAAGGTTGTAAATACTGTTGATGCTTTTTTTTTCCAATCAGAACGGAATATATTATCTTAATAGAATATTTTGGTTTTGGAGTGTTTTGTCGTGCTGTTTCGAGGTTGTATTATTTATATGTCACTACTAAAAAAGGGGGCTGTTTGCAACGGAATTTTGTTCAGCAACGGATTTTCCGTTGCTAAACACATTCGGAAAAACAAGGGTTGCAACGGAAAATCCGTTGCAATTTAAAACTCATTTGCAACGGATTTTTCCGTTGCAATTGAAAATACTTTGCAGCGGATTATCCGTTGCAAAGTTGATTCCGAGAAAAACAAGGGTTGCAACGGAAAATCCGTTGCCATTTAAAACCATTTGCAACGGATTTTCCGTTGCAAATGAAAATTACTTTGCAACGGATTTTCCGTTGCAAAGTTGCAAGGGCTTAGCCGTTGCCAATTTGCAACGGATTAGCCGTTGCCACTTTGCAACGGATTAGCCGTTGCAAATCGATTTGCAGTCACCGTTTCGCAACGGAATGCATCCGTTGCAAAATCCGTTGCAAATGCAAATTTGCAACGGCACCCTTACTTATTTGCAACGGATGCTTCCGTTGCAAAACACCCTTTTTTTAGTAGTGTGTATATATATAATTAAATATATTAATTCAAGAAAAAATAGTTCAAATCCAAAAATAAAATTATTTTGAATTGTGCAATTTAATTTAAAAAAAGACATAATAAAATGATTTTTCTGAATAAAATTATGAGCATGTATAATATTACGAGAATATCATCATCAATCTCGCAAGCTTATTACATTTTCTGATTGCTCTAAAATTTTAACATAATATATATAAATATATCAAGAGACTCCACACAAAATTTCATCTCAATCTAACAGTCGAATTAAGAGATATGATTGATATTGTAAAATTATTCATTATAAAAAAAAACTCTATTCGGTCGAAACGGAATGGACGGAACGAAACTAAAACATTTCAAACGGTATTTAGACCTAAAAATACAGAACGGGACCAGAATTTAAAACAAAACAAAACAACATCATTTTGTTTCTTTTTTTTAATTGCTACGAAATGAAAACTACCAAAACATAACAAAATAAACAACCCTAATCCAAACATTTCTCTTTCTAAGATTTGACTTTTGAAGTGGTCATTCTATTTTAGATCAATCTTCATCAAGATTGGATCATCGCTTTCTTTTTTTTTGCCATTTTTCATCTTTTTTGCTTAGAAAGAAATTTATACAGGGACTTGTCAACTTGCATTAAGTCTCTTTCTTAGGCTTATTATATCTCTCTTGATACAAGGTCTCAATTCTCTTATTGGACTCTCATCATTTTACATCTTTATTTTTTTTTCTTATCCGGATATCATCTCATCCACCTATTTTGGAATTTCTCTCTTTCTTTTACACACATGCTCTAATTCATCTCTCTAACATTCCACTAGACTGAAAAAACTTTGATACCATTTTGATGGGAATAATTGAAGGGAGAAGGGAAGCATGATGGAAGACATACCTCTTTGGTACCATGAACCTAGATTGCAATATTCTCGATACATGTATTTATACTAGTGTAAGGATAAATTAAGAGAATCAAAGGAACTACATGTACTTAAAACAACTAAATGAATTCATTTTGATGCGAGCTTCAAAATTAATTTCAACATCAAATTCGAATAGAGAGGATAAGACAAAGAATTAATAGCAATCATTCATAATATAATAAAGAGTATCGCTCATATTGAGAGTTGCATAACAATTAATTTATGCTTCAGTTGCTATTTTCAATGACATGTTGACAAGAAATAATCATTGGTCAAGAAAGGATGCACCTAATAGCAAAAATTGTATGCTACAGCTGCCATTAGAATTTCAAAGCTTTTTCAATCATGTACTTTAATATATGGTTTGATTAGATATCCCATATCTATGAATTTTAACCTCAACAATCAATCACGTGAACAATGACTTAGGATAGTATTACAAGTTTTTGAGAGCGAATCCCGATTATGTGCTTATTCGGGAGTATTTTTTTTGTTCATAAATACATCAATGATATTTTTTTATTTTTTTTTTAAGTTATTTTAACATCAACACATGAAAATATCTAAAAATATTTAAAAATATTTAATTTTTTCAAAAATATTTTTAAAACGTGCAATGCAAAACAGGGACTATGAGTTGTTGATGTGTATAGGAGTTAGGGGTGTGGTAGTTTTTGAAATGACTTACGACACTATTAAAAGTTCTTGAAATCATTTTGTTGATAGTTTGTTAGTTGTTGTTTTTTAAAATATTTTTTATTTAGTAATTTATTATTAAATAATATTTTTATTTATTTTTAATATAATATATTAAAACAACTCAATAATATTTGTAAAAATTCAAATTTTTACATCCCAAATATCGATTGCTGCGTCTGAATTTTATCACTTTAACCAAAGGTCATTTCCTGTGAAAAAATAGCAGCCTAAATAATCGTGCACTGCAAAAATTAAGGCATGGAATCAGAAAAATAAAAATATTGAAAACGATGAAACGATTCTTACAGAACTGTTCACTTTAGATGTTCAATGTTTCTCTATTGATTGTTCTTCGCTCCAACATACGTTTCCATGTTTCGATACGATACCTCATATCTCAAGAAGTTCTAGCCATTGTATTTCTAATTTAAAGAGGTAATAACTGTGCTTTTATCTTCAATTACATTGTTAGAATCTAAACAAATTAAAGACACGATAATTTTATATGATGACTATGACATTATCTAAATATTAAGAGTTTTCTAGGAACTTGATGAACTAAAATTTCTATCAATGATGAGTTAATTTTATGTTAAGATTTATATAAATAAAAATATTCTGTAAATAAGTTTTATCAAACACATGTGGACTCAAAATACAATTAGTCAAATCTAAAAAAAAATATGAGTAGGACAAACATGTCAAATCTAAAAAAATTTGAATGCGGATATAATGAATGAATGTTAGACTTAAAGAGTTTAGACTTATCAAATTTCTAAAGCTTTTATGTTTGATCCTAGATAATTCTTTACAATATGAGTGTTAAAAACATTATTAGTTGTCATGTAACTTCATCTAAAATAATTGTTCATATTAAGGTAATGATTTCTCTATACTTAATAAATGTATACAAAAGGTTTTTTAAAGTACTTATCATACTTGATATATTATTAATAATATAAGAGATATTTATCTACTTATTAATATCACCAAAAATAAAGGGATTTCTAACTAACTATTCTTTTTTATTTCATAAAAGATAAGACTCGTGAGCTATAAATACACCATGAGATCTTTCAAAACATACATTCACAAATCTTTATTATCTACTACTGTACATATTTTCATAGCATCTTTCTATAAAATATTGTTATATTTTTTCTAATAATATTTTTTCTACTAAAAAGATACTTATTTAAGTATCAAAAGAGTCTTCATCTCCACTAAAAAAAAACATTTATTTTAGATAGTAGCTACAAGTTACCTTAGCCTACTAAGCTTTGGCTACAAAGAATGGATAAAGATTATTAAGATTAAATGATTAACAAATAATTCAATCCATATTTTATCTTGTTACTAAATTACTTGAATTTTTAACAGCCTCGATAAGTTGGCTGAAAATTGTGCAAAGTCAAAATTCAAATTGATCCACTTGTATATAATCATAGCCTGTGCAACCAAAACCAATAATCAGAGAAATTATTCTTCTACACATTGCAAATCCATAAAAGAAATTATGTGGATTTTTAATTAACACGATCAAGTACAGGTACGATATGAACATCACAGCAATAAAATCAATCGCCAAGCAGATAATCCAGCATAGGAAGGTAGCAACCTTTGGAGGGAACAGAGCCAAACATGCCACTCGTGCAACAATAAATAATTTACATTTTTCTTGGCTTATACTAACCACCGTATATATGTGAATTTTCAACTTTGATTAATTTATAAGGTTCCTAAATCTTCCCAGATCTCAAAATATCTAGACTTTCTAGGGTTCAGTTTCCATATCCAGAGAGCTTTGGGTGGCCAACACTTCTTTAATGGCACCAATTTCCATGAAATAGACCATAGAAAAACTAGACTGGCGGTGGGAATGCCGGTGCGTGAGAGGGAGAAAAAGTGGAACACCTAATGAATGCTAAGAATTGCGAACAGTGAGATACATCGTCCCTGGATAACAACAACCAAATTTTATTAAATATGTAGGGTTAGATTTTATTTCTTTGTTTTTTTAGGTTCGAAAGATGTGACAACGCAACCCATGCCATGAAGTAGCCCACTCTGCCATCACATGAGCCTTGTTCTTGTAAATTCTGTCGAGTATAAATAGTCCTGATAATCCATATCACCAATCAAGGTATTTCAAAAACTTGAGCTCTCCATGTTGAAAAATAGTATCCATGGCTGCTTTCTCTCCGAAATCTACTCCTCCTTACAATGTTCGTTCGGTTAGCTTTCCAGCTCGATCACATCATCCTAGTCTAGCCAAACTTGAGCAAAAACTGAACAAGATTAGTTCTTGGCAGGTGCCCACTCCATTGAAGGCAGGAACAGTTCTCGGTCGCCTATCAAGCCTCGGAGAGATATACAAATCCATCGAGGATCTTCTCAATCTGCCAATGACCCAACAAGCTCTGTTGCAGCATCAAAATGAGAAATTGGTGGATGACATGCTGGATGGCTTGATGAGGTACTTGGATATATGCGGCAAGGCAAGGGATGCTGCTCTCTTGATGAACGAAAGTATCCGGGAACTTCAATCTGCCCTCCGGCGAAGTAAAGCAGGTGGGGAGTTGAGCATTCAAAGCAATGTCAACGCGTACTTTTGCGCAAGAAAGAAGATGAAGAAGGAAGTAGCAAAATCTCTTGCATCGTTGAAGAAAGCTGATAACATTTTCGAAGGCTCTCTTTTGCTCAAATCCAAGTGATCATCTCCTTTCTGCAACTGTTAGAGTTCTTAGTGAAGCAAGTCTGATCACAGTCTCGATCTTTACCTCCCTCCTGCTATTCCTTTCTGTGCCAATGATGAAGCCAAGGCCTAGTAAATGGTACCTGGTTTCAAAATTGGTGCACAAAGGTGTGCTACCATGTGAGGGCCAACAGGAGAACCTGAATGAACTGGAAAGTGTGGACGCGGCTCTTGCAAACTTAGTGGTGCCCAGCTCCGGTAAAGATTTTGAGGCACGGGAGATACATTCTGCTCAGCAAAGGCTGGAAATTCTGCATGCTAGTATTGAAGAAGTTGAAAATGAGTTGGACAGCTTGTTCAGGCATTTCATCCATGCTAGAGTCTCCCTCCTGAATATACTGTCCCAATAGCTAGTGGGATTTCACTGTAAATTCTTATGTAAATGTGTATCATTGATGGCATCCGAGTTTTAGAGGATTTGCATCAGATAGTCAAGACCCTTTCAATTGTTCAATCACGTTCACGAGGCCAGTTGTATAGAAGAAAGGTTGAAATAAAGTTTGAATTTAAGCAGATTAAGTTTGAATTTCATGAATGTGTTAAGAGGGATTTGTTTCCTTGTAATTCTGTTATCTATGTAGATACAACTTCTATTATCTATGATGATAATATAGTCATTTATATTTAATGTAAGTGTAAAAAATTATAGTCCTTCTCCGATCTTCAGTTATTTTGGGTTGGGTTGTGCCGAGATGAATTTAACCACACCTGATATAATTATCTTCAATCCTATAAGGTTTTGCTTAATATGAGTGAATATGGATCTAGCAAAACCTAATAGATTGGAATTATCATCTTCTTTATTTGAACCCTAAAGATGTTCATGATTAGATTTATACACTACTAATTGAGTTGAGAAATGAAATTCTATTTATTATTTTATAGATTGTTCTTTTCATATGCAATAACCATATATAGTTTATACCTATTTTTTTCAGAATATTAAAATCTTAATTTTTAAAAAATAAATTTTCAAATCAACCCTGATTCAATTAACTGGATTAATCTTAAATGGGTTTAACAACTATGATTCTTTGTCTACCCTTCTCAAGATGACTCCCCATCTTTGTCTGGTCCGCCAGAGGAATCTAAATAAAGAAAAGTCCGAGAACCCCACTAGCCTGACTCCGAAGTTCATTACTCCTTTGGGTAGTCCTGTGAGAAAAGCTCTTCCCCTAACTGAATCAAGAAACGGCAATAAATAAAAACAGTGATGGAACGACCAGATGCATGATCCAAACCCATCTAAACAGTGAATCCACCAACACACATTTACTTGACAGACATTTCTGTAAACTTGACAACACCTTTACATTGATTGGGGCGTGAAAATTTCAGTAAGCAAACACTTCTGAAAATCTCCATCAAACTAAAATATTACAAACACACATCCATTTCAGACTACAAGAACCTAAAGGCCCACAACAGGCTCCAACTTAACCATCCCCACCGCTACATCCTGTAGCTAAAATAACTGGATTCTCAGGCATGTATTCACATGGAGATCAAAAAGCAAATTTGGGGGGGGAAATGTTGTCATTAATATCACAATGTCTTCACAGCCTCAGCAACAACGGCAGGTCAAAAATTCTAAACATGTGTAAGGTCTTGACTTGTCTTCAAGTTCCATGGCTGTGGGTAATCTTTCCAAACTGTATATGCTGCTTCGAGCACAACAAAAACTGTATAAATTTCTGCAAACTCCTTTACTGAATGGATACACTCGCTCAGGAATTGCTCTGCATATCAATGAAAGTAAGTGGACTAATAAATCACCATATAAATAATGGTCAAATCATATTTGCTTTTCACAGTAAAATAGAGTGCCCTAAGTACCATCCAATAGAAGGCTGGTACCAAATAATGCAAAGTTAATGCCCATAAATGAACCCAGCATATGGTTTGATTTGATATATTTTGTTGATCAGAAAATAAAGATCCAACACTGAACAAATGGTTTAAAATACAACATTTAAGAGTGCTAGCAAACCTTAGATATGGAATGCGTCTACGTCTTATGAGTTCATAGGTAGTTTGATTTGTCAGAATAAGATAGCTGCATCAGAAAACATAAAGATTATTAAATTTGAACAAACATGCTGAAGCAGGATAGATGTCTTTCATGCATGTAGACAATTTTTATGATCTTTATCTATTTTTGGGGGGTGTAAGGCCAGTTGTTTTCTTGCATAGCCAGTTAAACCATAATCTGCTTGCAGCTTCTTTCCCTTTCATACTGGCAAACTGCAACTGCATATCATTTTCAATTCCTTGTCAGCTTTTGCACCCCTCAACCCCACCCCCCCCCCCCCCTTTCAATGCACAAAGTAAGACCTGAGGAAGATCGATGACCAAAACAAAGGGAAGATTTTTCGTTTTTCTTCCTCAGAACCTAGTGAACGATGGATTGTATACTGGTCTCAATTAATTCCATGCTCCTTACTTTTCAGTTAAGACTTTCCCACCCATCAAAATGATATCATCAGACAAAGCGTTAGAAAACGAACTAATATGACCTAAGGATAACTGAGTCAGCTCACTTGACACACCAGAAACAACATACAGGGTATTCTTGTTACTCTTATGGCTTTTAGAGTTAACATAAACATAAAGAGCAAGAAGCTGCTCAGAAACATGTGGGAAACAAAGTACTGAGTGAAATTAAACACTTACCTATGGAAAATGAGGAGCAGCAGAAGAAAGATCAGGGCAATTGACAAAGTAACCAATAGCAAGATCATAATCACATCCTTCAACCTGACAGTACAGCATAATTTAGATTAAATCTAAAGCTGTAGGAGAAGTAAAAGCTGATCATATGTGTAGCTAAGTTAAAATTTCATCATTGAAACCACTGGCACCAACTTGATCATAAAGCTCAATGACTACTCTTTCCCTTTTCTTCTTTCTTTGACATTCATTAGCAAGGCACCACGAACTTTCAATGAAAGTAACAAAAGCAGTGGAAAAAACAGAAAGGACTTTAAAAAATATATACTGTACCAAGCTCTTGAGATGTTAGCCTTCAAGTATGTGATGTACAAGATGCCAGTCCAAATGCATAGAGCAGTTTCTTCAAAAATGTACCACCTAAAAAGAACACAGATTATTGGAAGTGCATCCGAAGCATACAGCAAATTCAAAAAGGTCAGCCTGTAGATCTAATTTGGATGGAAATTTCCACGGAGATGATTAACAAGATATCCCCAGGCTGGCTATGTCATCTGTCTATGTCTAGAGTGCTTCCCCGCAAGAAAAAAAAACAAACAGAGAGATGGAAGGCAGGAATGATGATCCTACATGTTTCAAACTGGCATGCTTTATCAAAAACATAAATAATAGGAACATGCATGTAATGTTGGGAACAACAACCATTAGCACAAAAAAATACTTCTCTTGTCAATAAGACCATTCAAGAGCAAAGCAAAACTCTTTAATCCATTGAGCTAAATTTGAAGCAATCAAAATTACATGTTGTAAATCATTTTATCCAATGCAAATGGAGTTTATCTGAATGCAAAATGACTATGACATTGTATAACAAAATGTCGGCCTTTCTCTTGATCAGGCAAACATATTAATGCTAGCATATGGTGTACATCAGATCCATAAAAGATAACTACAACAGATTATAAATGATATTGAATTCAATTACTACTTAAAGAGTATAAAAATCAATCATGAACAGCTGTAGCTTAAGCTTATGATGAAGTATAGCCACTCTTATGGAATATGAAGCAAGGTCCATTTTGTTTACAATCCATCCAACACAATTTTGTGTAGAGTACTTCAAAAGGATAAAATGCTCACCAAAATCGACAATGATTTCCCCAGCCAATGCATACCCCAAGCCAAACGCAATGATGGTCAAACTGAAGAACACATCTATCACAATCATGGCAATGCTTTGCTCGTGGAGGCTGCAATTATGGAAGGAAAACAGTAAGCAACAACCAAATGCTACCATAATAGTGAAATAGAGTTCCTTGAAAAAAAAGACCAAAAAGCATGTTTGTAACAACACAGATCCATCAGCAACTTCATAATTTATGTAGTCAAATGACGGTTATAATACCAACATCAGGAGAAATAAGACCACAGTGCAGGAAAAGCAGGATGTCTGGGAATTGACTAGAGTTCTGCAGAGGTTTAAAGCATATCATCAGTTAGGACCAGGGTTTATACTCTGCAACCTCATGTTTTCTATTGAAATTATTGGAAAAAGAACATTAGTTACTTTTTTTGCACAAATTCCAGGAAAATGTGTGTATTTTCAATCCATTGCAAACGAAGGAAAAGTTGGCCAAGAAGGAGATGAAGATTTCAGTGAACTTTGAAGGGATGGTGATGGGCAAGTACTTCATATGATCTCTGATCATTTTTCTTCTGCATATTCATTTGTAAATTGATGAGATAATCATTTAATCTAGTCTATCAAATATTGGAAAAAATAAAACAGCAATAGAGAAAGCAATTGAAGTGCAGTTATACTTCCATGCTTAATGGGGCATTGCACCAAGTCTAGGGCTTGCAGTCACATGAGTCTTGGGACAACCCATTCATGAAAAAAAGCTGAAGGATAAAACACTATCCAAATTCTCCATTCAGAACTTTTGCAAATAGGCTTGCCATTAAGTAATTACATCCATGAGGAATAAGTGGGAACAAAAATTCATTTAGGCACTATTAGATGCACCACTCACCCTAAACAAGTCAACCTTCTTTCTTATATAGTCAATAGAGCAATATGAAAGCAGGTAGTTCTAGATTTAAGTGTTCTACAGTTGGAAGGAGATTTTAATTGATGCAAATGGGTGTATAACACAAACTAGGATGTAAAAAGGATATAAGAAATACCTGTTCAACATTGCAATAGGAACATGTCACAGTTCTGTGAAAAATGGCAAAGTAGTCAGTAGTAGAATATGTTAGTTTTGAAATACATACAGAACAACTGCATCTTCTTTTCCCCTTTGTAATCATCACATGAAATCATATAGAAATGAACTCAGTGGCACTACAATCTATTCATTTTCCTGATTTATAACTCTGCTAAGATATAATATAATGGGGGACTTCAAAACATCATCATCATCATCTTCACTTTTCAAGACCTTATGTACAGACCTTTTGCATCAAATCACATCTTCTATTTTCAAGACTCTGGATACAGTTAAGGTTTAGTCTATGCATTGACACTTTTGGAGCAAACTAAGTTTTTTTTTACATCAAAAGTTGTCTCACTGCAGTCAAGAACACACAATGACTGTCTTTGGTCAAGTGGGTAAAAATCCAATCATCATCTAAGAGGAAACTATACACTAAAGCCAGCCAATCATCTTGTTAAATAACAGACCAACAGGCCAAAGGAAGGGATTCCTGCATGCAGCCACTATTCATAGTTTCCATTGATTAAAACATCAGGCACACATATCTGCAAAGCACATGCATACCTAATAGACGTTCCAGGTGGATGCATGTCCAGAACAAGCTTGGTCCAAGATGTAACATTACTACGTGGAATATTTCTTTCTGACTGGCTTCCTTCCACAGTAATAATCAAGCTTCCATTTTTGCTTGAAGCAGGCTGTCTTTGCTTAAACATTATAACAATCAAATAGTCACTGAGATCAAATTTGAATGCAATTCCAATCCAGCTTATTTTAAATAGTGTTATTTGCAATGATTTCCTATTCAAAGAAGCTTCAAAATTAGGGCTTACTTGGACAGCATTGATGCCTTACTAAATAAAGAATTTTTCTCATTCACATCCCTCATTGCATCAAGGACATTGCTGAAAGTGTTCCAAAAATGGGGAAGAAAAGAAAACAAAAGAGGAAGAAAGAATATTAGGCAAGTAGTTACATAAATCACAGAAACTAATGAAATATATTACAGAAATTATGAGTTCTAATCACAGTTCAGATTGATCATAAGGCATTATAACTCCATCAAAATTTACCCGGGAGAAGAACATGATGTAACAAAGTATTGAATCAATGTTGCAACAAAGCAGCAACAGATATAATGCAGTGTAGGACCTGAAGGAAGGAAAAAAGTAGCAAAAACCAGTAATCAATGTTAGCTATTGACTGTAATTAATTCATTTTACCTCAAAAACTCAATTCATTAAATTCATTATGACGAATAAACTTCCTATTCCAACATCACTAATATGATCAGAACTAACCAATCACAAGCCACCTTCAACTTCATTTTCAATGATAATTTAATAACCCGTTACAAGTTACACTCCAGCAATCCAATTCAATCAACACAACCAAAATGGTCACTTTTTAACTCAATCATTACTCTCAGATTTCCCCAACTTTCATCGACCAAAAAGGAAAAAATAAACAAGAAAGAAAGAAAGAAACAACATACCATGGCTCTTGTTTTGTTTTCTCTATTAAATCACTGTCAAAAAGAAAGAGAATGCCCGCATATACAATATGCAACACCACTAATGCTGCTTTCAACCCCAACGAAGATCTCCTTGCTACACAAACAAAACTATACCATTAACCACAAACACAAAAGAAACCCATTATTTTATTTCTGATTTTCTATCAGAAAGTCACCTGGATCGGCAAGGCAAGGAACAAAACGGTGGCAGAAATTGAAAATTGACATGGAAGCTAAAAAAATCATTAATTGAGAAAAAATTAAGAGAAAAAAGAATTCTGGAAATTAAGAAAGAAAAGAGAGAGAGCGAGAAAAGAGAAAAGAAAGCAAGAGTGAATTGATTGTGAAGGAAAAGTGATGGTTATCTGAAATATGGAGTGACTTTGAGAGAAAACCAAGTAGGAAAAAAATAAAGATAGGGAGACTGGAAGAAATGATAATTTATACGGGAAAAAAAGTGATGATTCTCGGGTTAGGACTTTCAGCAAAATTATTAAAATGTGTGGGATTTTAATTGTAGTCAGTAGACACAAATGGTCGTGTATTATAATAGTCTAATTATTATTTTGTTTCTCAATACATAAAACTTTAATGTATTTACCCCTACTAGTAGACAATAAACAATGTTATGAATAGTAAAATAATCATATTACTCTCAAATAAGACAAAAATTAAAAATTGCTGATGGGGTGTTTTTGGTATTTTTAATTTTTTTCTAAACAACAAATTCTTTTATTTGTATTATTACCATTATAAATATAATTATTATAATTGTTTGGATTATAAAAAATTTGTTGTTTAATATTTTTTTTGTTTAATAATAATAATGTTAAGTCATACAATTTTCAAAGAAATAAGATAAAAATCAAAAACAATATTGAGCCACGAAACTTTTTCAAATCATTCATCCGAGATATTAGATTTAAAATATTATATGTAAAAAAAAGTTGTAAAACTTAATTCTTAATAAATACAACACTAAATGATAAATTACTTGGATTATTATTCTCATTGTTATTATTATGATTGAAAGTAAAACCAAAAACAATATTAGCAGCATTGAAAAAAAAATTGATATCAAGAACAGATAAAAATATTTGAACAACATTAATGGACAAAGGCAAAATTAGTATTATTATTATTATAAGACATTATCAGACTATCGAACACAATTTAATTTAATGTGTTATTTTCTTTCTTGTTTGCCTAAAAAACTTTCAATTATTTAGTTTTTTAATATATTCATTTTATTATGGATAAGATGTTGAAAATAATGATAATGTATATTTTTAAAGTATTTTTTCTTAAAAATATGTTAGGTTAATTATATATTTTAATATTTATTTAATATTAACACATTAAAATATATATAAAAAAATGAACTAAGATTTAACTATGAATCTTAATTAGACTTTGGGTGTGTTTGTGGTTTTATGGCATGGCCGCACTTTTAAAAAAAAATGATTTTAACATAGTTGCACACACAACACAATAACATCAATAATAATGTTGCACAATTTATTTTCATGTCATTGATAAAAAATTTATATTATTTTCACTACATTGAAATTAATTAATCAGAATTGCATTATTCCTCATCAATTTATTTGTCCTCGTCTTCATCACAATCTTCGAAGTTGATTTCGTCGCTATCATTATCTTCATCAACTTATGTATGTCCATTGGACTTGAAAACATTATTCAACTCCTCGGCATTAACATCAACAAAAATATTATCACCGATGCGAAAAGTTGAATGTCTTCCAAATCGTTAGACAGGGCAACTCAATATGAATCTACTAACTCACCAAGTTGAAAGGCATCATCTTCCTTTGTGAATTCATCTTTGTTGCCCTCAACAACCTCGACACAATTTGGTTTTTACTGTGGATAACCAATAAACTTTTGAACGGTCCTGTCTAAAAAAAGGAGTTTGTGTAATAAATTTACTAGTATTGCTTGACAAAGACATTGTCGACATTGCTAAGTCTAGCATTTGAATTAATTTTGACCAAATCATGATAGGGATCTACTATGACTCTTGTATAAGTTGTCATACCAATAATATTTGAATAAAAATATTATATTATGCTCGCTATGATATTGCAATTCAATAACCTCCTCTAACTTATCATAGTAATCAACTTTAAACTCGTTATAAGTAGATCCCTTAACATAAACTCCATTGTTATATGTCCTTCTACCTTGCCCAAATTGTTTAATATAAAACACATGTTCATTGACAAAGTTTGTATTGTAGCATTAACCTTTTGTTTAGGACTCTGACTTAGTAAAGACAAGGTATGGGAAATATGTAATGAAATTAAGCATTTTGAAAGATAATAATTACAAAGTACTTATATTTGCTCTAAACCACATGGAAAATTATTCATCTTGTAATCAAAAGATTTAGAATTTAGACAATTGTGAGTTTTAGGACAATATAATTGACGATATTGTCTATAAGAAATTCAACAATGTATGAGCTTATGATATATATAAGAGATAAATTGTTTGAAAAGAACATGTTCAGTAGTATACTTACTAGATAAAAAGTTTCAGTTCATCGTAGTAAAAAACTACATAATCATATGTTTGTCTGAATTCTATTTTTAACAAATATCTTCTCCCAATAACATTTTTTGGAATGGGTCAACCTGGATGGAAAAATATTGACAAGTTACCACTTGAGAGCACTCCCCCCACCATTGTCATGTCTTGGAACGTGGTTGATTATTGTTATCAATTGAGGTTCAAAATAGAATAAGATAAATGTTATGATCTCTTTAACAATAGAGGCCTCATATATCAAAGCCTCAATGTGCGCCTTGTTTTTATCTTACTCTTAAGTTTGAACAAGTACTTGCATGGAATTAAATGACAATGCAATTTTAATTATTATACATGTGTGATCTCTAACCTTTCAAATGAACACATCCATTTATATTGAACTCAACCTCCAACTTTTTCCTTATACAGTAAATAAATGTATGGGTAGATACTCTATTGGATAAAAAATGAAGGGAATATTATTTCAAGTTTTCTAAATCTATCTCTAACTCCCTTACATTGATCTCTAAATATTAGAATTTTTTTATGATATCAATTTGTCATATATTGTGGCAGAGTTTGTACAACTTAGGGGCTCGGAGATTCGACATTGTAGGCATCGGTCCAATCAGATGCTGTCCACTAGAGCGTGCTCTTGGAACGGGTGAATGCAAGAAGGAAATGAATGGTTTGGCTCAAGCATTCTTCAATGCCACTGAGATCCTCTTATTATATCTAACCTCTCAGGTTCAAGACATGAAGCACTCTCTTGGAAATCTTTATGAGATAACTTCTGAGGTTCTTGATAACCCAAAAGCCGGTGGTAAGTATTTCATTCTAACAAAGAATTTTGTCAAAACTACTCGAACCACTACAAAAAATTATTATTAAGGAACTATCTCATCTAAAAGCTACAGTTTTTAGGTGAGATGGTTTTTTAACATGGTATTAGAGCCTTGTTAACCCAGCAATCACGAGTTCGAATATCACCACCCCCAATCTATTTTATAAAAATCAAGCACAAAGTAGTATGAGTTTGTGCAAGTTTCAAGCCCAAAAAACTTTTATTTAAGGGGGGGTTAGAAAATAATATAAATTATATTCTGAAATCTCATCTCAAAACTTAAGATTTCATATAAGATGGTTCCTTAATAAAAATCACGACTAGGATGACAAGTAGAGCTGACAACCTTCATGTTTTTGTCATTTTTAGCTCAAAGATAATAAAATACGATAATTTTTTCACACAAAATTTTTAAAACTGTTATCATATTTTAGTCATCCTGATTTCTTAGGTTTCAAGGAGGCGCAAACAGGATGTTGCGGGAATGGAAGCTACAATGCCGAATCCGCATGTAATGTAGATGCAAAGCCTTGTCCGAATCGTCGAGAGTACGTATTTTAGTCAGTTGATAGAGGGTTAATATCCTGACACAACTAACTAATAAAATGCAAGAATATGAGTTGTATCAATGATGTAGAAGATCAATGATCCTTCACCAAACCCGGAATGTTAATAATCCCATTTTAATTATCCTATTTCAATCAAGAACTGTGATCTTCTATACTTTTGGATCATTGAACTCTTTATTCTTTTCTTTAAAAAATTAGAAAGAAATATGTCACAACAAATATTTAGGAGAAGATTAAGCAGCAAACATGTGTTTATGGCGATTTTCTAGAATATCTATAGAATAAACAAGTCAAATCACAGCATCCTCAAGAGTAAGGAAAATAAAAAAAATAAAAAGAAAAGATCAAATGGCATTATTTAAATGCCTTTCAAAAAAACAATTGTGTTATAGTTACTGTCTGAAACAAAAGATGATAAGAGTCAACAAAATATTAGTATTTCTCTTTCTAGTATTTTGTTGACTCTTATCATCTTTTGTTTCAGACAGTAACTGAAACAAACATTCTTTTCTCTCTCTTAAGAATCTTAAGGTTGACAAGAATTTTTTGTTTTGTTTTATCGTATAATATTAGTATTTATACGATGAGATACTTTTGTTTCATTACAAAATACTCGAATAAAATGAAATTGTTAGGTCTCAAACCAATTTTACTGAAATGAGTTTACAAGAGAGATAATTTCTAGACTATATATATTTATTATAACAGAAATTTGAATATATAAAATTTTGAATTCACCCGACTCGCAAGACCTGCTAGGGAATTCCTTCAAGCAATGCAGGACGAGATGGAGTCGATGAAAGCAAATCCAGTCTGGGACTTGGTTGACCTTCCACCAGGCCTCAGAACATCGGTGACAAATGGGTTCTTAAGATTGTCGCCGAGAAGAATATTGCAAATTTAATCTATCATCTCAACTTAAATATACAAAACATATTCTTGAATGCAAGCTAGGGGTCAGTCAATTATTCACATTAAGATAGCATTGGTGGAAATCTTAATTTTTATTATTTCATTGAATTAGTTATGTATAATACGTGGACCAATTAAAAAAATTAATATATTAGTCATTTAGTTTATACATTCGGATTGGTTAAAACTATAATTAAGACCAAACTTTTACTTTTAATATTAGAGGATATAAAAAAAATACAGAAAAAATCAAAATAAAATGCAATCCTAATCACCCTGTAAAACAGCATATAGACAAGGACATCAACCCCGCTACATGCCATGAACTTTCTGTCCAAATCAATGACCGGTCAACGAAGCCCAAAATTCCACATAAGGTCGAGAGCTGTCGGTTGACTGGGCAATAACTTGACATAGACTTTAAAGGAATCGATATGGATGGATCGATCGATCAGACACAAGTGAATTGAAGGAACCTTAGCCTCCTTCTCTTCACCCTCTTAATAAAAATCTCCTGGATTGGAAGATGGAGATTGATGATACTAAGAGAGAAAGAGTTTCTGCTATTGTGTTTGATGAACAATATTTTTCATACTTTATTGATTCAGATTGAAGTGTATATATACATGCTGATTTGTTCCATTTAAGGAAGCTAATAAAAGAATGAACCGTTACACTTGAATAAGGCATTAGCCGTTGTATACAATTGGAGAATTATCTTTGGGATTGAATGCCAGAATATGCATTCATGATTTTTCTTTATCTTCTCCTGTGTTTTCTCTGTGTGTAGCCTTGTCAGCATCTTCCCTTTTACGCCCCCGCAAGATTGGGCTTCCATCGAAAAGGCCGATCTTGGACCGTAAAAATTCAGTGCGTTGTCTTGACAGTGGTTTAGTAAGGAGATCAGCCAGTTGATCATGAGTGTGGACATGCATCACTTGAAGGTTGCCTCGTTGAACTAAGTCACGCACAAAGTGAAGGTCGATCTGAATATGCTTCATGCGCGAGTGATGAACCGGGTTGAGGCTGAGGTGTGTGGCCCCGAGATTATCGCAAAGCAGCTGAGGAGTGGCTGGTACTTCAAATGCTAATTCTTTGAGTAGAGTGGACAGCCAAATCGTTTCAGACGCTGCATTGGCTAGGGCCCGATATTCAGCTTCCGTGGAGGATCTTGCGACTACTCTTTGCTTCTTGGAACTCCATGAGATAGGATTTGAGCCAAGGAAGGTGATGTACGCAGAGGTGGATGTGCGATCATCGATATTCCCTGCCCAATCAGCATGAAAATATATCCGTAGTGTGGCCGAGCTGGCTTTGCACAGATGAAGGCCATGAAATATGGTCAGTTTGAGGTAGCGAAGGAGCCTCTTGGTTGCTGTCCAATGAGTCAAGGTGGGTTTGTGCATAAACTGAGCCAGTTTGTTGACCACAAATGATATGTCAGGGCGCGTCAAGGAGAGGTACTGGAGGCTGCCGATAATTCGACGAAAGTCCGTGCTGTCCACAGCGCCAGTTCCATCTATTAATTGAAGTGACTGAGAGGTAGACAAGGGGGTGGAAATGTCCTTAGCATCACTCATACTGGTGGAGGCTAGAAGGTCCCGAATATATTTGTGCTGAGATAGGAATAATCCAGTCCGAGTGGGAATCACTTCCACACCGAGAAAGAAATGCAGCAACCCCATATCTTTGAGGGAGAATTGATCACCCAATTGCTTGATAACAGCGGCCACAAAGGTGGAATTATTTCCTGTAAGTACAAGATCATCAACATATACTAAACAATAACATATAATTGAGTTCTTATTGTAAATGAAAAGGGAGGGATCAGCTATAGAGTTTTGAAACCCGAGTTGAAGAATGGCAGATTTCAGTGTTGTAAACCAAGCCCGTGGAGCCTGTTTAAGGCCATAAATCGCCTTGTTTAACCTGCAGACATGGTGAGGTTTGGACTGATCTTTAAACCCTGGGGGTTGAGACATAAACACAACTTCAGTTAATTTACCATTGAGAAAAGCATTATTAACATCCAGTTGCCTCAAATCCCATCCATTTATAACAACAATAGATAACACAGTTCTTATAGTTGCAGGCTTAATTACAGGACTAAAAGTCTCAACATAATCAATACCAGGATGTTGATTATAACCCTTAGCAACTAAACGAGCTTTAAATCTGTCTATTGACCCATCAGCATGCCTTTTAACCCGAAAAACCCATTTGCATCCTACAGGGTGACAGTTCGGTGGAGGAACCACAAGGTCCCAAGTGTTGTGTTTCATTAAGGCTGTGAGTTCACAGGACATGGCTTCATGCCAGTGTGGGTGTGAAATAGCTTGGCTCACACACGTTGGCTTAATGGTGGAAGGGAGGGGGTGTTTAGAAACTGTATGAACCTGTTTTGGTTTGAAGATGTTGTTCATGGACCTAGTGGTCATGGTGTGAGTACGGGGAGGGTCAATTGATGGTGCTGAGTTTAAAGGTGAGGGGTCTGTGTGTGGATGGTTTGCCGTGGAGGAGACTGTTGGAGATGGGGGTTGCAAATCAGGCACAATCCTAGGGTTTTCTAAAGGGAAATTCAAGACAGAGGGATTGCAATCCATAGTGGGTGAAGAATCTAAGGAATTAGTAAGTAAAGAACATGAAGGAATGATATTACCTGAAGGAGCGGTAACGACGGCGGCTGAACCAGTCGGATTCTAATGGCAGCATCGATTTAGGGACGAAGGTGCTGACGAGACGGGCACTGGTGATGGTGATGAAGGAATACGCTGGGCACCGAGAAGATGTGATGGGGATGAAAATAAAATTTGATTTTGATTTGGAATGAAATCAGATGAGGTGCAACAGTTGGGTGGTTTAATTTCATCAAAAAGCACATGTCGTGAGATAAAAAAAAATTTGTTTGTGGGTCTAGGCACTTATATGCGTTTTGAGTGGGAGAATATCCAATAAAAATACAGACCTTGGATTTTGGTTGCATTTTATTTGTGTTGTAAGGTCGGGTAAGAGGATAACATGTACATCCAAATTTCTTTAATTTCATATAATTTGGTTTTTGACCAAAGAGAAATTCAAAGGGAGATTTTCCTTGAAGAAGAGGTGTTGGTTGTCTGTTAATAAGGTAAGAGGCTGTTTGAAAAGTATAAGGCCAGTATGCAAAATCAAGATTAGCATCATGAAGGAGTGTAAGACCTGTTTCAACAATATGACGATGTCGTCTTTCGGAGACACTGTTTTGTTGCGGTGTATGTGGGGCGGTGGTAAAGTGAGTAATGCCATGATGGAGTAAAAAGGATTTTAAAGCTATAAATTCGCCACCATTGTCAGAATAAAGAGTTTTAATTGTTTTTTGAAACCGATTTTCAACAAATTTTTTAAAATATGGAAAAATTTGAGTAACACCAGATTTTGTGATCATGGGATAAAACCAAATATATTTTGTATAATGATCTACCAAAATAAGATAGTATTTTGAGCCATCAAGACTGGTATAGCTTGCAGGACCCCACACGTCAGTGTAAATGAGGTCAAGTGGAGCATGACTTTGAAGACTGTTTGTTTGAAAAGATTGTCGATGGGCTTTATTAATTGAACATGAATGACAAAGTAAAGACAAATTTTTGGTAAAACAGGAAGTGAAAAATGCTTAACAAGATGATGGACAATTTTTGTTGAAGGGTGCCCAAGGCGTTTGTGCCAACCATCAATAGAGGTCCGTTCAAGTACATTAGCAACCTTCGGTGATGCCACCATTGATGCCGGAAAGGTGTAGATACCATCATTACATGCTCCTTTTAACAAAGGCGCCCCCGTGATCTGATCCTTCACAAGAAAATGAAAAGGGTGAAGCTCAACAAAAACATGATTTTGTTTAGTAAAATGATGAACAAAAATTAAATTTTTTCGTAAATTTGGAACACAAAGTGTGTCACGTAATGTAAAAATGCGTTTAGGAGAACGCAAAGCCAAGGAACCAATGTGAGAGACTTGCAAACCTGAACCATCACCAAGTACAACTTTTTCAGTTCCATCATATTCGGAGTGAACAGATAAATTTGACAAATCGCCCGTAATATTATGAGATGCAGCGGAATCTAGTAGCCAATTTTTATCCATTCCACTTGATGTATTGGCATAGTTGATGGAAGCATTAGAGGAATTATATTGGGCACATGTTTTTGCAGTATGGCCCCATTTATCACATAGTTGGCATTTGGACTGGGGCCTTCGGTTGAAGTTGTTGTTGGGTCGGCCCGAATAATTATTGGACCTCCTATTATCACGTGGAGGTCTATAATGCTGCTTTTGTTGCCCGTGAGGCCCGCGATTTGTGTCTCGTTTAAACTGATGGTTGTCATTTCTTCTAAACGACCACGTTTGATTCTCCCCTTGTGCAGATGCTCTGGCTTTGGAGAAATTTGCAGACGCGACCAGCTACTGCGCCGTGACTTCCAAGCGTCTTAGGTACGCTTCATGGCCAACCAGGAGATCGTGCAGCTCTTCAAAAACCAGTGATTTCTCACGGGCTCGAATGGGTGCTGCAATCTCACGAAAATCAGGACCTAACCCATTGAGCACATAAAGAGTTAGGTCATCATCCGAGATTGGATGATCGATGATGGCAATTTCGTCTGCCAAGGCCTTCACTGTGTGAAGATAATCTGTAATTGATCGAGCTCCACGCTGGATCAAGGTGAGTTCTTCCTTCAATTGCATAGCTCGAGTACGGGATCGACTGGCAGACAAATTTTTGAGTTTGTTCCAGGCATCATGAGAAGTCCTTGCTGTGGCAATAAGTGGAGTAATTGATGGAGAAGTGGATGCTAAGATCTCACTGAGGATAAGCTTATCCTGTCGAATCCAATGAGTTTTGCATAACTCATCAGCAGCGGTGCTAGTGGAGATGGGACACTGTAGAATGTCTTCTACATAATCAAGCAAATCATACCCGATGAGAAGTGCTTCGAATTGAGCACGCCATTGCAGAAAAGTGGAGGGTGTTAACTTTTCATTAATTTGGGTAGTAATATTGAATGCAATCAGTGATTTTGCTGTTGCAGAGGAGGGCTGGGTAATTGGACTGGTGTTTGGATTTTGTTCTGAGGTAGAAGACATTGTGATAATCTGGATCTCTGACTCGTTAGAGATTGGCTGCTTTGATACCATAAGAGAGAAAGAGTTTCTGCTATTGTGTTTGATGAACAATATTTTTCATACTTTATTGATTCAGATTGAAGTGTATATATACATGCTGATTTGTTCCATTTAAGGAAGCTAATAAAAGAATGAACCGTTACACTTGAATAAGGCATTAGCTGTTGTATACAATTGGAGAATTATCTTTGGGATTGAATGCCAGAATATGCATTCATGATTTTTCTTTATCTTCTCCTGTGTTTTCTCTGTGTGTAGCCTTGTCAGCATCTTCCCTTTTAGATACTACTAATCATAGCTGGGCTGACTATTTGCCTCTCGAGTCACAATCTGCCGTGTCGAGCTTGCTGATGATAGTGACGATTCAAGCTCTTCGAGATCCATGGCCTGGTTGACTAAAGTTGAGGAGTCCATGGCCTGGTTGATCGTGGAGATTTATAGATGAAACCAATTCTCATTACGATGATATTACTGTGTACAGGGGACAAGCATATGCAGTTAATAGATTGGGGACTGTTTATCGGATGGATTCATCATTGAATTTGATTCAATATTCGCCTCCACTATATGGCTGTGGTAGCTAGAAGAGTTTGGTTGAGTCCGATGGCGATCTTTATGTTGTCAATAGGTTCTTCGACGGAGAGAGGAGAGCTTGGAATGACGAACTTCAAAATCTGAGCGCTGACGCCGAGTATCCAGTTAGGTATCTCCCGATTTTTCGAGCTAAGACGATCAGAATTAGAGTGTATAAGCTTGATGAAGAGTGGGGTACGTACTTGGGTGAATATAAACTCGTTAGGGGATAAGGTTTTTGTTTTGGGTAATGAATGCAGTTTCTCGGTTTCAGCTAAAGAGTTTTCTGGGGGTGAAGGTAATTGCATATATTTCATAGATCCTTTCCGATGCTGGACGCTCGCTCGTGTGTATATGTGATTAAAGTAGTGGCAGACTTAGCAAAGTAGCAGATTTTCCTGGCCATTCTTGCATGCTGTGGCCACCTCCAACAAAGAAAGTTCGGGGCCAAATTTCCATTGTTGGAATCAATAAGAATGTGGAGACTAAAAGTAACCCTAGCTAGTTATGATGTTTTAACTTTGGATGCCCTTGAACATTGGAAATAAATTGTGCTTTTGCAATTCATGCAAGTACTTGTACCATTTAAATTTTATTAAACATAGTGTTGTTAAAGTTCTTAGTGTGTTTTAGTCAGTATATATTGATTCAGCCCTTGTTGTTTAGGGACTTGCTATTTGTTTGAGCTTTTCTTAAACCATGCTAGTTATGTGAATCTTTATTTTTAAAAAGTTATATTTTCAAATTTCTAGCATACTAGTCCAGATGCACGCATAATGTTTACCTTTCTCCCCATTCCTCCGTTGTCACTGGCACAAAAAGGAAACGCTAAAAAAGGCTGGAGAAAGGATGGCTCGGATAAAGAAAATGGAAAGATAAAAAAAACACAATCTTCTTAACAACATAACAAGGAAACAACTCATTCTACTGTTCATTTGTATAATGATCAGGGAAAAAAAAATTTATTCTTAATTCAACTACCTGCTGGAAGTTCACACAATGTAAGGTCCAAAACATGACAAGATGTGTGACAATCACATGTTAAACTCGTAGAGTTTTTGGTTTCTTTGTGGATCATTTGTCTCCTGCTGCTACTAGCAGCCCTACTTGGACAATCACAAGTAGTGCATCTTTCATCTTTTGTTGAGCAAACAACTGGCGGAGTTTGACAATAGATCTTGCAGCAAAAACGGCGGAACCTCCCAGGAATTGTACCTCTGCCTTGTCCTTTTCCCAGATTCCATTCTCTTTCTTCTTCTCGATCATTCCATGTACAGAAAACACTAATCTTCTTTTCTCCCCGACCTTTGCATTTTTCACTTTGTGTTCCATCATATCAAACACCTCCTCTTGTTCTTTGATTATCTTGATCTCCAAGAACATCACAATCCCTGCCCAGAAAACAGTAAATCTGATGAATGAAAAAATTATCTTTATCCCATGTTTGGTCCGGAGCAAAATATAGAAATCTCTGCATGCTTTTATTTCAATTGGAGAAGGTGCTTGTGCGGATTGTAAAAGTCTATGAAAACAACACAAGAACATACCCATAACTCCACAAAAAAAAGAGGCATACCTGATAGATTAGTGATTCTTCGTTGAAGATGGAAATGGAACTTCAGCTTCAGAACCAAGATGACAGGTTGGTGTCAGGAAAATAACCATGCCATTTTAAAGCTTTGATACAGTACTCTCTATGAACAAAGTTACATGATGGAGCAACTCGAAGAAGAGTCTGGTATGTATGTCAAGGGCCCTTTTCTTCGACCATTTGCCTGTATTGCCCAATGATAAAATCTGAGGTGGGTGAGATTAGCGAGAGCAAAAGGGCATCAGAGAGGGACAAAAGGAAGTAAGAGAGAAGTTTGAGGAACAAGAGAAGAGGCCGCCAAACTAAAAGAGGAAACTAGTATAATCTCCCAACAGATCAGTGCAGCAAACCAATACTTCAGCTTGATCTTATCTTATGTTTCAGATCTAGACGATGTTGCTTTGCAGCATTCTGCTGAGAGATTATATTAGTTTTCCCTTTTTGTTTGGCTCGACTCTTCTCTCGTTTCTTCAAACTCTACTCCTACTTGATTTATTTCGGTCCCTTCTCGTGCCTTTTTATATAGGAAATGCCGTGCCTTTTTAGGCCATTCGGAATATATTTATATTTTAAAATAATAATTAAGAAAACGGGGAGACGTCTATTGGAAAGTTTAACGAAGGCGTATCTCATTATTATTATTATTATTAACGGTTAGATCTCAGCGATGAAAACAAGAGTTGCTGTCAGAGTGGTCCGGGCTCGGGGGCGCTTAGAAAATAAAAATTAGCTTTTCCTTTGAATAATTTTAAGTTTTCACTCTAATAAAATTATAATTTTGCCTCCCCTAATGTTTTTTTTCTAATTTGGCCCCATAAAAAATCCCCACGAGACTAAATTTCTTCGTCCTTTGAGTCTTGAGCAAAACATTGACATCTAAATTTAATTTTATTTTTAATATATATAATGGGTGTATGATTTGCGTAAAATATTTTGCAGTCTATGTTTTAATACATTTATGTTAAATATTTTATGAATGAAAAAATATATTTACTTAGAATTTATAATATTTGAATAATTTTATAAAAAAATATAGTTACAACAACAACAACTGCACTAGCAGCAATGGCAACTGGTGGTCAAGGGGTCACAGGGGTTATTGGTGGTGGTGAAAACAATTAGATGAAATCTACTTAAAAATGTTTTACAAAACATTATGACTATAAATATTTTTTTAATATATCAACTAAATTTAGTAATTAAATATATATTTATTAATTGTTTTTATAAAATATTTAATTTTAAACAAATATAACAAAATTATAAAACATTTTACACAGAAGAGCACAAATTTTAATATGCTAGAAACAATATATTACGGTCCAGATTTCAGATGTTTCTCCACAGTACTGGAGTAGTGCGGAACCATCCTCGCATGAACATGTACACAATCAATTAAAAAAGAGAAGAAAAAAGTAACATTGAAGTTGCCGGCCGCCGGGAAGGGGATGGAAGATTGGAAGCACATGCTGGGCAGAACGGTGGATGGTGGTGGCCTGAATAGGCTAAACTTCACTGGCAAAAGGAAGGCTGGTTCAAAGCAGAAAATATGGTAGAGATTATTTTTTGAAATATTTTTATTTTAAAAATACAATAAAATTACTTTTGATATTAGTAGAATCAAAAAATATATATAAAAAAATCAAAATAAAACACAATCTTAATCACCCTGTAAAACAGCATATATAGACAACGACATCAACCCCGTTACATGCCATGAACTTTCGGTCCAAAATCAATGACCGGTCAACGAAGCCCCATTTTCCACATGAGATCGAGCCGTCTTGGTTGACTGGACAATAACTTGACAGAGACTAAGAGAGAATCAGTATGGATAGATAATGGATCATACACAGGAGAAGGAACCTTACCCTCCTTCTCTTCACCCTCTGAATAAAATTTCCTGGATTGGAAGATGGAGATTGATGATACTAGTAATCATAGCTGGGCTGATCTTCCAAAAGAATTACTGGAAATATTAGCAAACACCTTAATTTTTTTTTAAGATTTTTAGATGAGATGATTTCTTTATAGAAATAAGAATCCAGGTCTCATCTCTCTACAGTTACATGTTCATATGCAAATGAAATGCATAATCACATTCTCTAATGAAGTCTTTGTTAAATAATTTATAAATCTTACATTTGATGCGAGTACTTTTTTAAGACTTTGAGCTCACTGCAGTGTTTAATGAATGCGCAGCAGAAATATGAGAACGGCAGAAGACATTTGAGATGAGTGATGAAATGGAAGAATTTATGGCGGCTAATTACTCCGGGGAAGGATCCCTTAACTTTTGCTGTCCAAGAAATGAATTACTTTTTTTGCACAAATTCCAGGAGATGAAGATTTCAGTGAACTTTGAAGGGATGGTGATGGGCAAGTACTTCATATGATCTCTGATCATTTTTCTTCTGCATATTCATTTGTAAATTGATGAGATGATCATTTAATCTAGTCTATCAAATATTGGAAAAAATAAAACAGCAATAGAGAAAGCAGTTGAAGGATAAAACACTATCCAAATTCTCCATTCAGAACTTTTCAAATAGGCTTGCCGTTAAGTAATTACATCCATGAGGAATAAGTGGGAACAAAAATTCATTTAGGCACTATTAGATGCACCACTCACCCTATACAAGTCAACCTTCTTTCTTATATAGTCAATTGACCAATATGAAAGCAGGTAGTTCTAGATTTAAGAGTTCTACAGTTGGAATGAGATTTTAATTGATGCAAATGGGTGTGTAACACAAACTAGGATGTAAAAAGGATATAAGAAATACCTGTTCAACATTGCAATAGGAACATGTCACAGTTCTGTGAAAAATGGCAGAGTAGTCAGTAGTAGAATATGTTAGTTTTTAAATACATACAGAACAACTGCATCTTCTTTTCCCCTTTGTAATCATCACATGAAATCATATAGAAATGAACCCAGTGGCACTACAATCTATTCAATTTCCTGATTTATAACTCTGCTAAGATATAATATAATGGGGGACTTCAAAACATCATCATCTTCACTTTTCAAGACCTTATGTACAGACCTTTTGCATCAAATCACATCTTCTATTTTCAAGACCCTGGATACAGTTAAGGTTTAGTCTATGCATTGACACTTTTGGAGCAAACTAAGTTTTTTTTTACATCAAAAGTTGTCTCACTGCAGTCAAGAACACACAATGACTGTCTTTGGTCAAGGGGGTAACAATTTAATCATCATCTAAGAGGAAACTATACACTAAAGCCAGCCAATCATCTTGTTAAATAACAGACCAACAGGCCAAAGGAAGGGATTCCTGCATGCAGCCAGCATTCGTAGTTTCCATTGATTAAAACATCAGGCACACATATCTGCAAAGCACATGCATACCTAATAGACGTTCCAGGTGGATGCATGTCCAGAACAAGCTTGGTCCAAGATGTAACATTACTTCCTGGAATATTTCTTTCTGAATAAAACGCAATCTTAATCACCCTGTAAAACAGCATATATAGACAAGGACATCAACCCCGTTACATGCCAAGAACTTTCGGTCCAAAATCAATGACCGGTCAACGAAGCCCCATTTTCCACATGAGGTCCAGCCGTCTTGGTTGACTGGGCAATAACCTGACATAGACTTTAAGAGAATCAGTATGGATAGATAATGGATCATACACAGGAGAAGGAACCTTACCCTCCTTCTCTTCACCCTCTTAGTAAAATCTCCTGGATTGGAAGATGGAGATTGATGATACTAGTAATCATAGCTGGGCTGATCTTCCAAAAGAATTACTGGAAATGATTGGCAAACGCCTTGATTCTCGTATCGATGTGTACCGATTTCGTGCGGTCTGCACTTCATGGAGATCGTCAATCTCTGTTTTCTACAAGCAGTCTGCTCGTGTTCCCCTTAAGCTCCCTAAACCAATCCGAGCTCGTGCCTATTTGTCTCAAGTCACAATCTGCCGTGTCGAGCTAGCTGATGATAGTGACGATTCGAGCTCTTCGAGCTCCATGGCCTGGTTGACTAAAGTTGAGGAGTCAACCAACGGAGATATTCAGCTCTTAGTTCCAGTCTCTAACCGCGAATTGAGAGCTGATTCTCCCGGCATGGTGCCAAAGATGTTGAACTTGTTGGACTTTCGCCTAGTAGAAATAACGAAAGCATGCAGCCTTAAACTTGCTTGTGGTAGTTCTTACGGAAACAACAAAGCTGTGTGGCTTCCATCTTCTGCTAATAGGAACACGAATGAGTACTGCTGCGATGCTCTAGCAATCTTCCTTGAAGGACAAACTGGGTTACCGGAAGTTTGATGAGGAGGAGTGGAAATTTATAGATGAAACAAATTCTCATTATGATGATATTACTGTGTACAGGGGACAAGCATATGTAGTTGATAGATTGGGGACTGTTTATTGGATCGATCCATCATTGAATGTGATTCCATACTCGCCTCCATCAAATGGCTGTGGTAGCCAGAAGAGTTTGGTTGAGTCCGACGGCGATCTGTATGTTGTCCATAGGTTCTTCGACGGAGAAATGAGAGCTTGGAATGACGAGCTTTACAATCTGAGCTTTGACGTCGAGTATCCAGCTGGTTGGTATCTCCCGATTTGTCGAGCTAAGACGATCAGAATTAGAGTGTATAAGCTTGATGAAGAGTGGGGTACTTGGGTGAATATAAGCTCGTTAGGGGATAAGGTTTTTGTTTTGGGTAACGAATGCAGTTTCTCGGTTTCAGCTAAGGAGTTTTCTGGGGGTGAAGGTAATTGCATATATTTCATAGATCCTTCCGATGCTGGTCGCCGGGGGGAGTTGAGCGGCTGCGACGCTCGTGTGTGTGATTTAAGCAGTGGCAGAATTAGCAAAGTAGCAGATTTTCCTGGCCATTCTTGCATATTGTGGCCACCTCCCCCAAAGAAAGTTCGGGGCCAAATTTTACCATGTTATTATGATTATTAAGTGTGGGTTGAGATCTTTTGTAATCTCTTTGGTGTTGGTGTGTGTGTGTATTCCCTTGTGGTTTTAAACTCGGAACCTTGGATTCAGCAAATACTTTGCCAGTGGACATTGAAGCCAATCATATTTGAGGTCTCATTTAAAATATGATATTTTGTTGATATAGCAGTCATGAGTTTGAATTTCATCATCCTTTATTTTATTTTATAAAGATCAAACACAATGTAATGTGGGTCTGTGTAAGTTTCAAATCTAAAAGAGTTTTCACTTGAGGGGGTGTTAAAGAATAATATAAATCATATTTTGGAACTTCATTTAAAAATTTAAATTTTTAAATGAGATAATTTCATGACAGAGATGAAGATCCAGGTCCACCTCTGTACATTTACATGTTCCCATCCTCCGCAACCAATCTAATTGTTCCTAAAAGAACAGGGCCTATCCTCCAGAAATTTGCAGCACTAAGATTGGCTAGATCATGCTTCTTGTGGCTAACAAGTCATCACGAACAGAATCAATGCTTAAAGAGGAAAATGAATTCATCTTGCACCAATCATCAATCAGTCAACTGTTGGTATAGTTCTTCTTAAAGTGAATGCAGAACCTAGTCTTCCATCTCGCTTCCTGAAATATAAGCATCCAATTACATCTGGTAATCATTGATGGCTTGGCTTAACAATATTCATATGCAAATGAAATGCATAGTCACATTCTCTAATGAAGTCTTTGTTAAATAATTTATAAAATCTTACATTTGATGCGAATACTTCTTAAGACTTTGAGCTCACTGCAGTGTTTAATGAATGTGCAGCAGAAAATATGAGAACGGCAGAAGACATTTGAAATGAGTGATGAAATGGAAGAATCTATGGCGATTAACTACTCCGGGGAAGGATCCCTTAACTTTTGCTGTCCAAGAAATGAATTACTGTAGAGGGTCAGTACATCAAAATTGTGAAGATATTAGGTTGCGTTAGCCCTAGTCTTGTGGAAAACAAAGATTGGCCCAATAATCCAATCCCTCTCCAAATACAGGAAAATTCTAAATCCAATTTAGACCATCCATTCGCTTAGTTGACTTACCACCAATGCCGTGCAAGAAAATTAAGAAAGGCGTTGTATAACCATCGCAACTCCCACCAAAACACTAGCAAAAAAAACCCTGCAAGTCTTCTTCTTCTCTTACCAAACTTGTGAGGGACAGAGATCAGATCAAACATCATGTGCCGATGGGCAGATCTTCCAAAAGAACTGTTGGAAATGATCAGCAAAAGATTAGATTTTCGTGTGGACGTACTTCGCTTTCGTTCTGTCTGTACTTCATGGAGATGCTCTGTCTCTCCACCTTCATTCGATCAAGAAATTCCTCCTGTGTTTCTCAAGCTTCCTCATCCCATCTGTGCAGATGCAGTTCTCATGCAAACTGCCATATGTCGCATGGAATATCCACGCAACTATCCGAGCTCTTCCTGCTCTTTATCAAAATCTTCGTTGGTTAAAGTTGGAGAGTCTAAAGCATGGTAAACTACAGCTTTTTCATCCTCTTTCAAATCAATTAACTAGGGACTCCTTTATATCATTGAACTTTCTTGATCTTAAGTTTGTGCAATTAAGTGAAGCTTGTTTGCTTAAATTGCCAAGTGGGATATCTGTTTTTGGAATAAATAAGGTGGCTATGTTTCCTCTTTCCGCGAGTTGTAATAATAATTGTGAGCTTGGAATTTTGGCTATCTACCATGAAGGAAAACTGGGTTACTGGAAAAATGGAGATAAGGAATGGACTTTGTTAGATGATAGGAACTTTGAATACGACGATATTACTGTGTATAGGGGGCAGTTCTATGTTGTGGACCGACGGGGGACAGTTTCTTGGATTGATCCATCATTGAAGGTGATCCAATACTCACCTCCGCTTCACGGCTGCGGTGGGCAAAAGAATTTGGTGGAATCATGTGGAGATCTTTACGTTGTCGACAGGTATCTCGATGGAGAAAGGAGAACATGGAGAGATTATGAGGATGCTATGGGTGGAAATGACAATTCTCTTCGTCTTTCGAAATTGATGAGGAAACCGGGACCTGTGGCGGTCGATTTCAGAGTTTACAAGCTGGATGAGGAATGGGGTACTTGGGTTGACATAAAATCTTTAGATGATAGAATCTTTATTTTGGCTATTGATTGTTCCTTCTCGGTTTCATGTAGAGATCTTAATGGAAGCAAAGGGAATTGCATTTACTTCCTGTATGATAGTCTGCGTTTCTGTAATGGAATGGGGTGGTGGTGCCATTCATGTGTTTCGATTTGAGGATCATAGCATTGATAACCTTACCGAGAATCCCGGGTTCTCTGAGATATTCTGGCCATCCAACGTTGGTTCCTCAACATAAACCTATCTTGGTCTGATTGTTCAATGCAAGTATGAAAAGTTGAAGACTTTCTATCTTATTTACGTTAATTGGATGGATGCTTCAGTGTTGTTGTCTGTAGTTCTAATTTTGAAATCTTGATTTAGCATAAACTTATCTCTCGTAAAGTTGATAGATTTTATTGTTTTTAAATTAGCAAGTGATGATGAAAAGTGTTTAATGAGGTTGACTTGGTGGGGCTTGACGAGATCGATTCATTAATAAGGTTTTATCTTTCTGTCAAGGCTGGTAGAGCAGTAACTCAAGAAGTCATCAAAATTTCCAGTCTTCTGCAAATGTCGTGTTCATCGCATACTTTTTCCATGGCTGGAAATACCAAAACCATCGAATAATGTATTGAAGATAAGAGAAATACAAGGAAATGGATGCTTACTTTCACGGAACCTGACATCAATGGCTAATTCGAAGAGGAACAGTAGGATAATGCTGAACTTATGTTTGATGCTATTCCTGAAACATATTTTTGCCTCATCTGACATGTTGATTCCAACAATGTTACTCTATTTTGTCTTCAAACTTTTTATTATTATTTTTCCTTTACATAACAAATTGATATCCAATTCAAGTCAAATTGTTCAAAGACAAAAGATTATTTGAAGCTGGTAATTACAATAAATTAGTGAATTTATTTGAAAAATCCTTAAAAAAAAATAATTACCTCAACCTCCTCCTGCTCTCAATCCACCTATTCATAGGCTTAATTGCTAGTGGCTCCACTCCCCCTTTCTTTTCTTGGCACCGAAAGGTGCCTCCATTTTTCTTTTTTTTCTGTTGATCCTCTTTTTTTGTATTAAAACATAGGAAAAGCAGGGGAACCCTTTCCAGATAGTTTAAGGATTGCCTCTTTGTCTTGAATCCAAATCAACTTCCTTCTGGGTTCTATGGGTTCTATCTTTATCTTAGAGAATAATATAAATCATATTCTGGATCTCACCTAATAGCTTAAGCTTTTAGGTGATATGATTAACAGTGTGATAATGTTTTTTCTTAGAATTGTTTGAGGGCTATTTCAGAATGATGTTTCAAGTTTTGTCATTGCCACTCAGGGAACCAGAATTGAGCTGCTGCTGCTCTGCTCATGAAGTATCGGTTAGATGAATAATCCCTCCCTCGAGCCATAGATACTCTGACCAGATTACATTGGCATCCTCAGTTTTGATTACATCTCAAATATCTGACTGCCTGTTAAAGAGAGAAATATTTACAGGAGGGCAAGCATATCTTGCAAGCATATGAACAGCAAATACGCCATACATTATTAGAGGTTCATCCACAATGACAAAGCAAGTTTTCTCTACAAGCACACAAAGCCCTATCAAGACAAGTTCCACGTAAATTCACTCTTGGTAACAACACAATTTCCCGGAGGGTGAGACGGCGAGAGGAGGGGCGGTGATGAGAGCTTGGATCAGTTTTAAATGGATGCGGGGGAGGGAACCTCCGATCTTCATAACTGCATAAAACTGTAAAGAGCTCTTTAACAACTCACCTATTAAACTTCCATTGTGAACCAACTGCTCGGAAGAAAACAAAAAAGACAGAAGCATCAGTGCTGTAATATCCATAGTATTATCAAGTTTGCTAATCATACACATGCCTATTCCTCTATCAGAATCTCTTCATCGCCAACATTTCAGCATATATTTGTGCATTTATCCAACACTAGGATTTTCGTCTTCGCTAAAATCTCGATCCCTCTAGAATATATGGTTAGTTTTGATGAATTCGGTAAGATTAAGGACAATAATGTTGTGATGTGATTGTAAGGATAAAAAAGCAATATAGCATTCTTCTGTTCTTAAAGTAACAGAGACAAGAATTGAAGCCAGTCACTATCCTATCTCTTGCCTTTCAGAAACAAATATGGATGACTTCCCTTAGACATCCTTTATCAGAGCATTACAACTAGCAGCAATGATCCAAAACAAAAGACTAGAGAAACCATGTAATCTTTCTGAACAGAGGGTTTCAAAAAAAATTAGTAACAGCATTCATCCACTTGAGTCAATCAGATAAAAGATTTTGTGACTTCTCATACTTACATTAGAAATCCAGACCAAGATTGCTCTGTATTGAGGAATTAAACAATGTTGGGCGGCCAGAAAATGTCAGAGAACTCCGGAATCACATCAAGTTTCTCACTGCTACGATCCTCCAATTGAAATACATGAATGCTACAAGCACTTAATCCTCTACGCGCGTAATCATCACCATCCATGAAGTAAATGCAATTCCCTTTACCTCCATTAAAATCTCTGCACGAAATAGACAAAGAACAATCCGTACCCAGGACAAAGATTTGATCATCTAAAGATTTCACATCAACCCAGGTACCCAGCTCCTCGTCCAGCTTATAAACTCTCATTTCAGCAGCTGTAGATCTGCTTTGCTTCCTGAGGTTGCTAACACGACCAGAATTGTAAATGTAGTCCATAACATCCTCGTAATCAAAATCTTCGCATGTACTCCTTTCTCCATCAAGATACCTATCAACAACGTAAAGATCTCCACATGACTCCACCAAATTCTTCTGCTTTCCACAACCATAAAGTGGAGGGGAGTATTGAATCACTTTCAAAGATGGATGAATCCAATAAACCGTGCCCCATGTATCAATAACATAAAACTGGTCCTTCCACACAATAATATCATCATATTGAAAATTCATGTCGCCTAACAAAGTCCAGCCCACATCTCCGGATCTCCAATAACCCAATTTCCCTTCATGACAAATTGCCAATATTCCAAATTCATCCATATCACTACAACTTGCAGCCATAGGAAATGGAAAAAACTTAATTATTCCGGAAACAAGAGACCTTCTTGACCGTTTAAGTGAGAAAGCTTTATTCAACTGTACAAACTTAAAATCAATCAAATTCAATGATGTTGGTGAGTACTTGATTCTATGATTTGTAAGTGGATTCCAAAGCTGCAGTTGACCATATTTTGACTGCCCAACTTTAACCAACCAAGATTTCGAAAAAGAAAAAAAGGAGCTGCGATGTTTACTTGTAAGTTCCATGCGGCAAACGGCGGTCTGCATGAGAATCGCATCTGCATGGAATGGTGGAGGAAGCTTGAGAACTAATCTAGGGATTTCTTGATCAAACGAAGGTAAAGAGGCAGAGTATCTCCATGAAGTGCAGACAGCACGGAAGCAAAGTAAGTCAACTCGAGAATCTAAGCATTTGCTGATCATGTCAAGAACTTCTGTGGGAAGATCTGCCCATAGGGACATGGTGTCTCTATTACTTCTCTCCGTCACTTACAAGTTTGGAAGCAATCAGAGACGACTTGCAGATTTTGTAATGCAACTATTGATGGAAGTGGAGACGCTTTATGTTTCTTTTATTTATTCTTTTTCATTGACCAGGAGAAGACTTGAAAGTTATTGTTCCTTTCGGCTCTTGGTTTGGTGGTTCCAGTTTTTTTTCTCAAAAAAAACTACAAAAACATAGAATAATGGACTGTCATGGGAAAGATTAGGTTCCTGGGCCAAACTTTCATTTAATTTTATTTTTTTTGTAAAGTTTTGTTTTTTTTAAATTAATTATTTTTACTTGTATTTTTAAATTACTTAAATGCCTTGATATGAAAAATTTATAAATTTTAAGAAAATATATTATTTTAAACCGGTGGACATCAGGGGCTATGCCGCTGACTTCTTCCACAAACGACGAAACGCATTGATTGGGTGAGTTTCACGTCATTCCGACTTCAACAACCTCGATTGCTGAAATTCAGTTGCTTTTGAATTTCGGGTGCTCCCTCTTGAGCATGTATGCTTCCGCTACCTGTTCTATATCAGGAGGGTGCCTCCATCTTCATAAATACCTAAAATCTCTTTTAGAACTCACCTAGTGAGATAGCTCGGTGAGCCAATTATTAGGAAGAAAATGGCATCGAACCAATTATTAAAGCATTATCAGATAGATTAACCACACAGATGCCTATACTTCTGGAGCAGGAGGGAGGGTTTGTGGATTTATCAGCTTATGTTTGGTGCTTACCATCTCCACTAAATCCTAATCCTTTTAGCATAATGGAGTGAAAACACATCGTGAATGTGAAAGCATTCGTTACAATATTTTTTCTGTTATTAAGGTAGCAGGGAAGGTTTTTACAATATTGAATCACTTTCGATTATGGATGAATCCATGAAACCGTGCCCCATCTATCAATAACATAAAACTGGTCCTTCCTCACGATAATGTCATCATATTGAAAATTCTTGTCATCTAACAAAGTCCAGTGCACATCTCCGGATCTCCAATAACCCAGTTTCCCTTCATGATAAATTGCCAACATTCCAGATTCATCTATATTACTACAGCTTGCAGGCATAGGAAACAGAACAACCTTATTTATTCCGAAAACAGGAAACCTTCTTGACCGTTTAAGAAAAACAGCTTTGCTCAACCGTACAAACTTAAAATCAAGAAAATCCAATGATGTTGCTGCGTCAGCTTTTTGATTGGTAAGTGGGTTTAAGAGATGTAGTTTACCGTACTTCGACTCTCCGACTTTCACCAACCAAGATTTTGATAGAGAAGAAGAGTTTGGGTATTGACGTACAAGTTCCATGCGCCATACAGTAGTTCTCAGGAGGACTGTGTCTGCAGAGTTTGACTGAGGAAGCATGAGAAGCAGAGGAGGGATCTCTTGATCAAATGAAGGCAAAGAGGCAGAGCATCTCCATGAGGTACAGACAGCACGAAATCGAAGTGCATCCACTCCAGAATCCAAACGTTTGCTGATCATTTCTAACAGTTCTTTTGGAAGATCTGCCCATCGAGACATCATGTTTTATTCACCTCACTGTCTTTTACGAGTTCAGTAGTGAAAGAAGACTAGCTGATTTTCTAAGTCAACTGTGCTTTGATGGAAGTGCCGATGCTTCAAGAGTTGGTGTTATCCACTTTGTTTTGTTAAGCCATCCAATCCAACCAGGAAAATTACTATCATTAAAGAATCTTGGACTCGGATGGGGTGGTTGGATTACTGGGCCAATATCTCTCTTACAAGTGTCTTGGAGTAAGTTCTGTGAGTTCAATAAGGTAACGAAAACAAAAGGGGGAGACCAGTTTCTTATAATTTAGAGAATTGTATATAGCATAATTGTTGCAATCCCGCCATACATGGGTCAACCTTCATTCCATCATAACAGTAATTTATTTCCTAGAATAGCATCATAACAGTAATATATAATATATATATATATATATTGAAAATCAATTAATTAATTCTCCAATTTTACACGGTATCACAGAACATCCCTCCTAATATTAGAGTTTATTTTAATGAGAAACTGGACACTTCATTTTGTACTAGTCCAATATTTTTTATTTTTTTTATTTATATACTCATTACTACATTTAACTACTGCAATTTAGCTATTTTTCCTGCACGTGTTTTCAGTTTCAACTCTTGTGTTCAAACCTTAGACTTGTAGCTTCTTAATCTATGGATGTTCAATATGATTTCTTTTGTTTGGATTTTTGGATTACCTTTATTATTGTATTTATTTATCTTTTTCATATGTATTTTTCTCAGTTTTATCTTATTTAAATCTATTACTTTCTCAATTTTATGCCATATGAAGGAAGCCCGATTTTTCTGCGGAGAATTCACGACTGTAACCACAGAAGTTCTGCTTTACTTGCTGATCTCAAACATTTTCTGCAGCTTAAGTTACTCTTCTGCACGTTCACCAGACATTGCACTGAAATCAAAAGACTTGAACTACTCGGTGCTGGAATTCGAGTTTAAAAAGGAACAGGATTATGAACCAGACAGATGTTTCATAACAGCATTGCTAGACTGGTGAGCGAAAAACTTTTGCCTGAGTTGAACATATGGGTACCCGATAAATGACAGAACGTGGGCAGGCTTTGAGAAGGAAAGGACCTCGTACCACACTTGGTTCTTCTCGTCAATTTCAATTGAAAAACGCTCTTCCCCAGCCTGTGTCAGCAGTAAAATGTTGGCAATGGCATGTGTATATATAAGCCAAAGTGGCTTAGCAGGCTAAAACTTCAACTTCAATGTGGAAATGACTAGACAGTATGAAACAAAACATGCAAATGCTTTTCTAATATTACTTCATCCATTAGAAAGAAGAGTCACCAAGGAAATAAGCTGTAGAAACGTTCACCTATGATCTGTTTGCAGTCCATCTTGTTAACATCAGTAGATCATGATAGCTACCTCATTGTAAGCATGATGTTTCAATTGAATGAAATGATGTAAGCCAAGTTCTTGATTCTTATATATTGCCGTGGTGGTTAATTGTTAGAGAATAATATAAATTATATTCTGGAATCTTATCTAATAGCTTAAACTTTTAGGTGAGATGGTTCTTTAATATAGTATCGAAGTCTTGTTGACCTAGCGGTTACGAATTCAAATCTCATTACTTTTATTCTATTTGATAAAAATCAAGCACAAGATAGCGTGAACTTGTATGCAAGTTTCAAGCTCAAAAAACTTTCATTTGAAAGGGTATGTTAGAAAATAATATAAATCATATTCTAGAATCTCATCTAATAGTTTAAAATTTTAGGTGAGATGGTTCCTTACACTAACAAGGTTCAACTCATCAAATCTGAACGTCAGCAAAGAATCACAACATGACTATATCTCCAAAAAATCAAACTTGTAACAAAGAATCACTAACCAGCAAGTGACCTTGAAGGGTACCGCCACCGAAACAAAACGAAGCCATGTCCTTCTTAGAACTCCTGCTTTCATTTACATAAACAATCTGAAGAGGCATCATAACCCAAGGCAAAAACTCCTTTACACATACACAGAACTTCACTCCACTTCGAATTGGAGTCTTGGGATCAACAAATCCCCAATCAAACCCAAAATGCCTGCAATCAAATTAAAACAGAACAAAAATAAATAAATAAATTCACACCCCGCCATTAACATTTCTCACTTTGCAACAAAAAAAAAATCACAGACCTCCAATTTTCAAGAGCCAACTTGCCCTTTTCATAAGTCTCAGCACCAGAACCAACTAAAACACGAGCATGGTTAATCAAGAAACCATCTTTTGAAAGCTCATTGAGAGAAGACACATGTTTGGAAGAAGCTCCCCTGTACTTAGAGTCATAATTAAATCCATCTGACCTGTTAATAAGCAAGCAAGCATCAACTATACATAAGAAAAGACAACTGTAGAAGAAAAAATTCAATATAAAAGGGTCAGTTTCTTTATACTTGTTTCGACAATCCTCCTGTTCTGGAAGTGATGGCTTAGCCCAGCACAAGAAAACCATTGCTACTCAAAAAAAATGAAGTTCCTTCAAAAGAATAAATGTCAATTGATGAGAATATGATTGGAAAGTAATGGTCTTTTTACCTTTTATAGTGAAGAAAAATCTGGATTTGTGCCTACAATTCTCAGCTTCGCGTGATGAAGAGTCTGGAGTTTATGATTCAGAGAATCAGGAGAGGGTGAAATGGAAGAAGGGGGAGAGATGTCAGCTGCAAAGGTCAGTGAAGCCCAAAACAAACTTATCTCTTGGAGCTTATTCGTACTAAACGACTTGCCGCCTGCATTTATTGGTAGAAGTAAACGACAATGGTGAAATTGGATTCTGATTACAATTTTCAAATAGTTGGAACAAAGCTAGTGGCCCGTGCTACGACCTGCACAATTTTTTTAATATAAAGATATATTTATATTTGATACCTAATAAAGATTTTTTATTTTTTTCTTAAGAAAAATAACAAAAAATCATAAAACTAAAGAACCACTAACTTAGGTAGTTTTGATATATGTAAATGCTTCTTTAAAGTGTTTGTCATAACCCAATTTTGGGTCATTCTCCAAAACTACCCGGAAAGAGAAAATAATATTAAATAAATAAAGGGGCTGGTGTCAGTAGGAAAATCACGTTGAATTTTTGGATGTTTTCGAAAGCTCGATCATACCTCTTTTGTACCCGAAAATGAAGGAAATCGCAGATTCACGGCTAAAATAATTTATTATCAGATAAATCTGCGTATAAACTAAGTCGTAAGATATAATTATATTTTTATGGACCAATTTGATTTAGTCATTGGTTGATATAAAAGCATAATTATGTTCAAGAATTAATTTAGGTCCAATTGAAGGGTTTAATTAAGCTTGGTGACTTAATTATACTTTAAATTGATCAAATTAATTTTTATTAAGGGCTTAGTCAATAAGAAATCAAGTTCTTAAATTTAATTCGGGTTCAATTGGTGATATTGGAATTTTCGGAGACCAATTGGAATTTTTCCAAGCTAATTATGCGAAATCGGGGACCAATATGATTAAATTAAGAGTTTAATGTTCGATCGAGGGTTAAATCGTGCAAATCAGAAATTAGGGACCGAAATAAAAAAGGTGCGCAAAGCTAAGGATGCTCTCGAAATACTGACGGGGATACAATTGCACAAATTAAAAGGTTTAAAATTGATTAGGGGTGCAATTGAAACATTTATAAGTTTAAGGGCCAAATTGCACTTTACCCTCAACATTAAAATTGCATGTTTCCTGCACTGTTCCGACACCTGAACAGTGCAGGAAACAGAGGGCTGCAACGGCTCTCTGCAGCCCTCAGCCCTCTGCAACATACGGCCATGCATACATCTCAGCCCCCCTGCAAATGCAGCAGGACAGGCGTCTCAACCCTCTGCAAAATTCAGAGGGGAGCAACCTCATGCAAGGTGCATGACAAAGGTTCGCCGCCTATAAAAGGGCACCGTCCGCATGCAGAAAGAAAGAAGGAAAAAAGAGGGAGTGATTCACGCAGAGGGAAGAGGAGGAAAAAATTCAAAAGAGAGGAGGAACATAAGAGAAACAGAGGATAAAGAGTAAAGAATTCACGTAAAATCCAGTTTGTTTGCACGCCAGCCAAGCATCACCATTTTCTTTTTTTCTCTTCTCTCTCGGTCCCGTTTCTCTCTCTCTAGAACCAGAGTAGTTTTCTCTCTCTCTCCATCTCGGTTCAGCACCCCAACCATCAACTCCGGCCACCTCATCACCACCAGAAATCTTCCCCAAACTCCAGAAGCTCAGCCATCAGAACCGAGGAGCGGCAGCGTCGATAGTAACAGTCGACAGCAACGCCACCCGAGCCCCTTCCGACGTCAACTCCGGCCACCACAGGCCACCATTTCCGACGCCACAACGACCAGAAGAATCACCTCAACGTCCTCTACGCAACGGTATTAATAGGTACGTCTTTCATCACACTCGAAATTTCGCCATTTTTACTGTATATCTTCCTCCTCTGCAAAGCGCGGGGAGTGAATTAATTCACCCCCCGCGGGCTAGTTGGGCCGGGCCTTGCGCCCGGCCTGACCTTTAAACGGGTGGGCTTCTAGCCCGCATGGGATGGAAGCCCGGCCCAAGTTTACTGGACTATAAGCCCATTCAAAAAACATTTGGGCTGAAGCCCGATTCTAGTTTAGATGGTCCTCGAGCCCAGACCAATGTGGGCGGGCTGTCAGCCCAGCCCATCCAGTGGGCGGGCTGTCCGCCCAGCCCAGTCAGTGGGCGGGCTGTCAGCCACAGCCCAGCCACAGGGGCGGGCTGGCAGCCTAGCCCCCATGTAGGTGGGCTGGTAGCCTAGCCCCCATGTAGGTGGGCTGGCAGCCCAGCCCCCATGGAGAAGGGCTGGCAGCCAGCCCACCCATAACAAAAAATAATAAAAAAGGGAAAGAGAAAATAATAATAAATATATATAAAATACATAATTTGCAAAAAATATTTTTATAAAAAATATATGTTGTTTTCTTGCATACGGCCAATACACTAGCATATTTTAAAATTTGTTTTTCCTTCAAAAAATATATATTATCTTGGGTTTTTAAGAGAAATGAGTTTTAGCATGGATTTTGCAAAGAAGAAAAATCATTTCTTGCATCTTGAGATTTTACAACATGTTTGTAAAATCCAAAGGGTATTGGCCAATATTTCAAAAAATATAAAAATCTTATTTTTTTTATTCACTGTTGGTATTTGGATAAATAAATCCTAAAAGGGGTTAGTATCCAAAATATTCGACGGGAATTATATGCTATTATTCACTGTTGGGATTTGGATAACTACATCCTAAGGGGTTAGTATCCAAAATCTTCGACGGGAATGATATGCTATTATTCACTGTCGGTATTTGGATAACTAAATCCTAAGGGGTTAGTATCCAAAATATTCGACGGGAATGATATGCTATTATTCACTGTTGGAATTTGGATAACTAAAATCCTAAGGGGATAGTATCCAAAATATTCGACAGGAATGATATGCTATTATTCACTGTTGATATTTGGATAAATAAATCCTAAGGGGTTAATTTCCTAAATATCCGGCGGAGTAATATCCCATTCATCATTTAACCAACATATTCTTTGAAAGATCAAAATCATAACAAATCTTAACCAAACAAAAACATCAAGCAGCTTACCTTAGGTAGGGCGTACTAGGGGTGCTAAAACCTTCCCTTTACGCAACCAGTCCCTTACCCTAGAATCTCTGAAAGACCAGTTTTAGGTTTCCTAGTAACCATAATACTAGGTGGCGACTCCCTTTTTACGAAAATAGATAATCCCTTTGACATTTAACCTCCCCGCTCACGGGGACAAGTTGCCACGACGCCGCATACTACCATTTTTGGGGTGCGACAGTGTTGTTCTTTTAAAAACACACTAAAATAATATTTTTTATTATTTCACATTACTGCATCAAAACGATCAAAAATCATAAGAAATAATTTGAAGGAAAAAAAGTCATTTTTTAAAAAAAGTGCAACCAAATTTTAACAACAAATAACACATTAATGTCAAAGGATAAAATTAGAGAAAAAAAATCAATTATAAAAAAAAAACACTTGAGAAAAAACTCGGTTTAACTTGAGTTCACTCAGCTAACCTACGATTCATTTCATGAGATCAAAATAAAAAATAAAATTTTAAAATAAAACTAGAAAAAGGACTGGAGTCATGTAAATTTAAAAAATTCATAAAAAAACACCGAGTAAAATCGGGTTAGCCTAAAGAACCTATGGCCCGTGAATAACCACACATGAAATAAATAAATAAAATCATAATTTTCAAGATCTAATACCTAATATCAAAGAATGAAATTAAAAAATAATAATGAAAAAAGATCCAATCAACTCAGGTTAGCTTGACTAACTCGTGACTCTCGACATGAGATAGGGATAAAAAAATATTTATATAAAATTAAATAGACCTATAAAAAAATCAAATTTAAATTAGTAAAAACAATCATAAAAAATCATAGTCAACTTAGGTTAACTTCACTAACCCACGACCCGGAGTAACCCCACAAAAAAATCAACAAATGAAACAATAAAGTTTAAAATCCAATAATCTTGTATCAAATTAAAAACAAAATACTAATTTTATGAAAAACAAAACAAAACTCAAATAAAGTCATGTTAATTCCATCACCCCTACAACCAAGAATATAAGATTGAGATACTATTATAAAAAGAAAGATCTAGCAAATAATGAGGTTTAATATTCAATGATAAAATTGCAAAATAAAATGACCCAAAAAAATACCTATTTAAATCAAGATAACCTTTGAAATTAGTGACCGGAGTCATAAAACCAATCATGGTATTAAAACTAAATCAAAGAAAATAATCAGGAACCAAATTAGTAAATAATTTTTTTAAAAAAATAGCAATAAAAAGAACGAGGACCAAAATTGTATAAAAATCTAATTAAAATAAAATGTTCAGGGACAAATTCATACAAAAAACAAATTAAGAGAAGAATCAGTCAAAAAAAAATGATAACCAAATTGGATAAAGAAAATAAATAAAGTATATAAGACAAAATAAAAAATAAAAAACTTCAGAAATCATTCAAAACAAATCAAATGGCACCTTTATGGTGTGAAAAGAAAAGGAGGGAGAGAGGAAAAAACATTAACGTGTGGAAAGAAAAAAGAAAGAGTGAAAGAAAAAAAAATTCACTAGAGATTATTGTTCTTCACTGCCCAGAAATGAATAAATGAAGAACATAATGAAACTAACCTACTTGCTTGATTTATTGAACTCATGAGATTGATGCTTTATATTAGCCTTTACAAACCAATATGCAAAGATTTAAGGAATCACACATCATGTGACTTGCTAGTAAAAAGAAAATCAAATCTAAATTTAAGAAATCACACATCATGATGACATTTGAACATTAATAGGCATCACATGGGCTGCCTAAAAAGCAAAAACATCTTCTAGTTACTAGGGTGTATTATGCGCATGTTAGCTACCTTTAAATTGTTTATTACTTTCATACATATTCAAATACCTAATTGCCTTTCATTTCAATTGAAAATAACAACAAGATTTGTATGGAAAATACCTAAATCATCCCTTACTCTCAACTTTACTTTTGAGAAATGTAAGAGCAAAAAGATAATTTAATGTGCATTTTAAAGTTAAAAATACAAAAAAAATTCCTTATACCTAATGTGTTTTTTTTTATTAAAAAAAAACTTTTAAGGGTGTGCTAATTATGATATTGTTCATGTAGAATATAAAACTACTTATTTAACCTTAATAGATATGACAGTGACAAATAAATCCTATGAAAAATATTTTTATAGCCCTAAGAACATGCGTGTTTAAGTTTTATATGTAAAGACAAAACAATATTTTTGCTTGGTGCATAGTAAATAATTAAGCCCTTTTTTTTTAATGTACTGATAAATGAGAGAATGTAACAATAAAAAAAGATGGCAAGTCGTTTAAGTATTGCTCTTTTATAATTATCTTTTGATCTTTTTCTTTAAATATTTTTTATTGTGATATCTACCAAAAGTATATAAAACTTTTTCCCTATATGTGTTAGGTTATGACAAGGTAGTCAAAATCGAGATTTTGACACGGATCGGAAAGGGCTCCGAAAAATCGGATCGTAAAATCGTAGAAAGATCGTACCCGAAATGTCCGTACAAAAATCGTAAAATCACAACTAAAATCGCGTGAGAAGAAAAATCGTAAAATCGTATGTAAAATATTTCTGAATACAAAATAGCATAATTATGGACATAATACTTCATTAATTAAGATTCATGCATGATTCAAAATAATTGAAAAATACATTACAAAATAATTATGTCCCTAAAAGTTCATTAGGTAAAAATTAACAAACTAAAAATAAATATTTTGTTGATGTGATATATAAATTACAATCAGTCTCATGACTGTCATTTTTCTCGTTATTTTTAATACATTCATCAAAAATATTATTATTGAAAGGATTACCAGTACTAATACTGGTATCAACATCGATATTGCTAGTACTAGCTCCAACTCCAATAAATTATTTCGACATCAGGACATGAAAATGATTTAAAAACATCAAAAAAATTTAAATAGTGTATATATGACTCTTTTGTTTGATGTGTTCTCCGATGATAAAAACTATTTTGGAGAACCATTTTTTTATTTTATTTTAAATAAAGTTCAATTATTTTATATATAGTTTAATTATACAATTAATTATATAATTAATAGGAGTAAGTTATATAATTAAATAATTACTTTTGAAAAAAACCCTCCAACAATAAAATTATTATTTTTTAATTATATTTAAATTAAAAAAAAATGAATTTAAATATAATTAAAAGACCCACAATATTTGAGATTTGAAATTTAAACTACTTATTTTATGTTTTTTCAAGTAATTTTATATTTTTTTTATGATTGTTGTATTTGAAATTAATTAATGTTATTTATTATCTTAAATTAATAGAATTTTTTTAAAAATTATTTTTTATGCTAATTATTATTGTTATAAACCTTATTATTATTATTATTATTATTATTATTATTATTATTATTATTATTATTATTATTATTATTATTATTATTATTATTATTATTATTATTATTATTAGGCTATCAGCCCCTCCCCCCGTATATATTATTATTATTATTATTATTATTATTATTATTATTATTATTAGGCTATCATTTAGTATATATTATTATTATTATTATTATTATTAATTTATAACACCACCTGACTAACCCTAAATCTTCTATTCTTCTTCTTCACGCCGCCGCCCACCTCATCAGCCATCTCCCTCATCATTTTCTAACGAAATCCTTAATCTTCTATTCTTCTTCTTCACGCCGCCGCCCACCTCATCAGCCATCTCCCTCATCATTTTCTAACGAAGCTATTCTGGTTTCTCTTCAGTTCAACGATATAGTGCAAGTGATCTTCTCGTCTCCAGCAACAATGACACTTATAAAAGCATATTTCTTGGATACACTCCACAGTCGAGGGGACGCTGACTCGACCCGTAGAAAATGGCGTGCACGATGTGCAGACCTTCAGCCATGATTAGCGTGTTGTGCATGTAAAATATGATGAACTTCGTAAGATCGGACCCGATCCCGGTCCGATTTTCTACGAAAGTCAACCCGATTTTGACCGAAGTTTGACCGGTTTTCGATTTTTCTTCCGGTTCAACTGAGGGTTCTTGAGCCAACTTCATAAACTTCAGTACAAGTTTTGCGAGTTGACTCGCGAGTTTGACTACCTTGGGTTATGATGATTATCTTTTAGTTGGAGTTTTATATTTTTAATTAGAATAATATATATTAATTTTGGAGCATTTAAACATGTTGTTTCATGTATTATTGCTATATATATATATATATATATATATAGAGCCAAAAAAACACTTAGGTTTATGGAGCAACATGTTTGGGTCATTGCAAAGAGAGACTCGGGTTATGGGTGGGCCTTCAAGCCCATACTCGTGTATCTAACCTGGTTTTGAATTTTTTTTAAAGGTGAATGACTTGTTTACAAGTATAAATTTTGGTCACCATAGTGGTGGATGAGAGATCAAAGTGGTGTATATATATATATATATATATATATATATATATATATATATATATATATATATATATATAAACTCGATTTGCAACCCATTTCAACCAAAACAAAACTCATTAACACTCTTAGAACACTTACAAATCAATCCATCATCTCAAAATATCCACAAAATAGTCCCTGTGAACTCGAAATCAACCCAGGTGAGATCAATCTTTCTCGAATTAGATATATTTTTTTATATGTAACATTTAAAACTTTAAACAACCATCATCAAATCTCTCTCATTTTATGGAACTCATAGACACCAAAAGAATTCATTTTGGTGTTCAAAAATATCTTGAACAATATTTTTTCTCTCATCTTTAGAATTCAATGACCCTTTTCTCTCTCTGATATCTCTAATCAAATACTAACATAATACAAATAAACTCTTGTAGCAAAAATGATCTTTTTAAAATTTTAAGAGACCAAAATTGCATAACTTATGTTATTTCAGAAAGCTTGAAAACCTAAATGATCTCATATGGTCTCTCTTATTCCAATTCCATTATTGCCTAAAAAATTAAAAGTAATTGGCTTTTCAATTAGGATTAAATTGTCTAAAATAAAACTTTAAGAATCAATATGAATTATTAAAAACCATATTAAATAACCAAATATATGTTTATAGTGTTTTGTGAGTGTTTAAACAATATCATCTATAATGAAGGGATTGACATGATATCTCTAGTGTGATTGCAAATGTTTCGAATGATGGGATAAACTACCTTAACACCAATTGCCTTAAGGTCTCCAACGGATAGAACTTGAAACCAATTAAGGAAACAACACCAATCTCCACAATTGTCTATAGGTTTTTAAACAATCAACTATAAATTTATTTGGAATGATAATAATACACCCAAAACCAAGATTTCCTCTCGATTCCAGGCAAGAGACAGATACCTCCTAAATCTTGTTAATGTTAGATAAAGTTCAAAGTTCAAATTTAATAAATAATTTATTAAGTATAGGCGTTTGACACATACAAATTTTCAAACAAGTTTCTACAAATATGTAGACATTAGACGTATACCAATTTTCCAGGGAATTCCCTAAACATTTTCTAAGAATAGACATTGGACCCATATAAAATCTCAAAACGTTTTCTATAGGTCTTAAACCTTGCTTGGAGTTTTTATTATGGGCATTCGATCCATGCACAAAACTCAGCTTATAAAATGAAAAGAAAGAAATATTATAAAATAAAAAATACAGAATTAGGGCTATTATATGAGTAGGGAAATAAAAAAAAGGGCTCAGATATCTTGTTTGGGCTTCTTTGGCAAAATATTTCCCTTGTTGGTCTATAGGGAACACATCTACAAAATCATTTATTAAAATTGGAAAAAAAAATCAATATTTAAATCCACTTATATTCCCCGGATTGATTAAGGAAATACAACAAGTTAAGCTAATAACTTTTTAAGACAGTTGAGTGGGCTTCAATGGTAAAATGCCCAAACATTATAGAGTTTTAGCTAATAAACAAGCCAGCTTTGCCTCTTAAAAACAGTTTAATGGAAGCATCGCCAAGTAAGAGACAACACAATGTTAGGTCTATCAAAGACAAAAACGGTGAGTCTCCATTTCTCATCATGCTGCTCTGTTTTTTTCCTGTCGTTTTCCCACTTTTCATTTTTCTCAGTTTCCTGTCAGCATCTTCAGAGAAAAAGAGAGAGAGCGAGGGCAGGGCAGGGCAGGGGAATCCAATAATAACATTACTTCTCTAAGAAAAGTGGACAGGTTGAAGTTCTTTTTTAAATTTTAAATATTGATTAAAAATATGGTTAAAGTTATTTTTTAAATTTTATTCTTAGAAAAACATGATGTGAAGATAAAAGGTCCACACAATAAGTTTTGAGTTCGAGTTAGGACGTTCATCCCTTGTTGGGACAATTGAGCTTTTACTCGCTCACCTGAGTGTACAAAATGTGTTTTCCAGTGACGGGATTTCCTTGCATAAAATGGTTTATTAAAGTAATTTTAATTTCAAAATATATTAAAATATTTTTTTATTTTAAAAAAGTTAGGTTTGAGATCAATATATTAAAATATAAAAAATAATTTAAAATGAAAAATAAAAATAATTATTTTAAAAAATATTTTTAAAATCCAATGCAAAATGTAATCATAAAAAAAAAAAAACTACCCGTTGAATCTATCCAAAACATAGAGAGTGCAGTGCACTCGAAAATGGCATAGCACCTCGCACGTAGATGATAGCAAACATGAAGATGATGGTGATGAGTAGCGCCAGGCAGTCCTTGTTGAGCATGTTTACAAAAACGTCCTCGTTTTCTTTCCTGTTTTTTTTTTTTTTACCATAATGTCTCGGATCCCAAGATTTTTTATTCTAAAACTCAGCCGATTGGATCCATCCAATTCCTTATGTTTTTTCTCATTTGAACTTCATGTAAATACAGTTGTTTCAAATTTTTCAAAAATATTTTTGAAATGAAAATGAAAAGTCAAAAACCCTGAGGTCCCCTCCCCTCTTTCCTATCTTGTCATTATTACCATCCAACCATTACTTCTACTTGCTCACAATCAAGAATGACATTGACAGGAACCCATATCAATTAATAATTCAAGATGCAAATCATATCTCGATTTAAAAACCATATCTCTAATCACCTTAGTCGGCAACACTTAAATAAGTCCTAAAATCAGCTGCTCAGAAATCTTAGTAGTATCCATGTCCCTGATTAGTAAATGAGTTCAAGTAGTCAGAAGGAGTTGATGTAGCTTAAAAAATAAAAAAAGTGGATCTTGAAACTAACATGAAGGAGTATAAAAACCATCATCATGGCTTTTCCGTTTTCTCACTTGAGTCCAAACGCCAGAGATGAAAGTAGTATAAGAAAACGGTAGGGAACATCGTAACACAGCGAGAACACACTACCGTCACGAGGCCTAAACTCTCTGTGACAAGCAAACGCAGACCACCTCGACAACGCGATTCCTTTGTTGCGTTCTCCCTCGAAAATTCCGTCCTTTTTCCTCTCGTTCTCTTGGTTTAAGAACCACAATACCCCTCCATGTTCAATTAAGATCCTTTCTTCACAATCTCTGAAAATCCCGCCCAATAAAATGGATGAAAACTCCAGTCACAACCAGCTCATCTACCTTCACGGTGACCTGGACTTGTTCATAGTTGAAGCCAGATCTCTACCCAACATGGATGTTATCTCCAAAAACTTCCGCCAGTTGTTCAATGTTTGCATCCCTTCTTGCGCCACCCCCACCAAATCCATCGACCACCAAGACCGCGACCACCATGACCGCCGCCAGCACCGTGATGCCGACGATAATATCCACCAGCACCGTCACCTTATCACTAGTGATGCATACGTGACAGTGACAGTCCCTCAGGTGACACTCGCCCGCACCCGCGTGTTGAAAAATGCCACAAGCCCCATTTGGAAGCAGAGGTTCAATATCCCCTTGGCACATCCTGTTAAAGATATTGAATTTCACGTCAAAGATAATGATATGTTCGGTGCAGAGTTGATAGGGACTGCGAAGATTCCTGCATCAACAGTGTTGTCAGGGGAGTTTATTCAGGATTGGTTTCCAATACTTGCTGCATCAGGGAAACCACCAAAGCCCGACACAGCTCTTTATTTGGAATTGAAATTCACACCTTTTGAGAAAAACCCTTTATACCGGAATGGATTTGGAGGTGAAACTGAAGTAAATGGGGTGAAAGGTACCTATTTCCCGGTCCGAAAAGGCGGTCATGTGACACTTTATCATGATGCTCATGTGAAGGATCATTACTTGCCTGACATTGAGATTGATGGAGGGAAGGTTTATAAGCAAGAGAAGTGCTGGGAGGATATTTGTTATGCCATATCTGAAGCTCATCATATGATTTATATTGTTGGTTGGTCAGTCTTTTATAAGATTAAGTTGGTTAGAGAACCAACTAGGCCATTGCCAAGAGGTGGAGATTTGACACTCGGGGAGCTGTTGAAGTATAAGAGCGAGGAAGGTGTGAGAGTTTTGTTGTTGGTTTGGGATGATAGGACTTCTCATGATAAATTTGGGGTTAAAACAGTAAGTGAGGATTTTGATCAGTACTTTTTGATATTTATTGTTATGTGGGTTTATTTAGTCGGTTGTTGCTATTTTGTGTGATGTTTGTCTTGTTTGGTTAATTAGCGATGAATGGTCAAGTAAATCAGTTATGATTGTTTACTTGGGTGATTGTTGCCATTTTCTTTTAGTGGAAAGGTAGGGGGAGATTTTGTCTAAAGGTATTAAAATTTAATACCAATTTGTAATGTGATGGTAGGGGGCACATGCGACTTTTTTCTATTTGTAACTGTATTTTTCCCCCCCATGATTTTAGAAGTAGTGATATTTAATAATGAAAGATGTCTGCAATAGTTTTATAATGTGAAATGCTATTTTGGGATACAGCCAGGAGTTATGGGAACACATGACGAAGAAACCAGAAGATTCTTCAAGCATTCATCTGTTACTTGTGTGTTGGCACCTCGATTTGCCAGCAGTAAGCTCAGTTTTCTCAAGCAACAGGCAAGCCTGGTTTTAACTTTGAGTTGATTGTTGTCTCATAAGAAGCACATGCAGCTAGGTGTGTTGGTTGTTTTAACAATGCACATTCTTTTGGTTAACGGGTTTTTGTTTTACATCTCTTTAGCGTATGCAAATATATTATTAGGCAAGTTCTGGTTTGTGGAACAACCTTGGTTGTTCTTTCGATTTCATTTGAGAGGTCACTATTGCTTCTCTTTGAACAATTTATTGATGTGCAGTGGTTTTTCCCAGATTGTTGGAACCATGTTTACACACCATCAGAAATGTGTTCTGGTGGACACCCAAGCAAATGGTAATAACAGGAAGATCACTGCATTTATAGGAGGCATTGATCTCTGTGATGGACGGTATGATACTCCTGAACATCGATTGTTCCATGATCTCGACACTGTCTTTGAGGATGATTTCCACAATCCAACATTTTCTGTGAGTGATAGACAAATCTAATGATCAACTTTTAGTTTCAGTAGTCTTCTCACTTTTGGTTTCTGCTATTTATATTCAGATCAACAGTGTACAAATGGTGCTGTTATAGTTTCCTTTTCACTTTTTCAAGCGCATAATGTACCTATACTTTCAATGTGACTTGATGTTTAAGTTGCCATGAAATTTATCACTTTTAAGTGTCATTTTCTTTATCATCCTCAATGCTAACAAGGTTTACAAAATATTCTGAATTCCTGTTTATTAACTTCTGATGTTGTTCCGCCAGATCCTTCGGTGCTGTGTACTTGTTTCTTTTCGCACTTTTTTTTCCTTAACTCTCTTTTCTATGTATGAAAGGCTGGAACCAAAGCACCAAGGCAGCCCTGGCATGACCTGCATTGTAAAATTGATGGGCCTGCTGCATATGATGCTCTTATAAATTTTGAGCAGCGTTGGAGGAAAGCAACAAAGTGGACAGAGTTGGGACTGCGTTTCAAACAAAAATCTCACTGGAGTGATGATTCATTGATAAAGATAGAACGGATTTCGTGGATACTAAGTCCTCGCCTTTCTGAAACAAAGGATGGAACCACAATAGTTCCTTCTGATGATCCCACCGTGTATGTTTCCAGTGAAGAAGACCCTGACCACTGGCATGTCCAGGTTGTACATCACACTTCTTTAATTTTGTTGTTTAGATTACAACCTTTATTGCTATCATCATCATCATCATCCTATTGACCCCTGTTTTCACTTATTTTGTTTTTGCAGATTTTTAGGTCCATTGACTCCGGATCACTGAAAGGATTTCCCAAAACTATTAATGAGTGTCACGATAAGGTTTACAGCTAGTTGAACATTGTATTTTCCTTTTTCCTTTTAATACAAGCCAAAAATAACATAGCCTTAATGATGTTAATTTTTTTTTGTTGCAGAACCTAGTTGTAACAAAAAATCTGGTTGTAGATAAAAGCATTCAAACAGCATACATACAAGCCATCAGATCTGCTCAGCATTTCATATATATTGAAAATCAGTATTTTCTTGGATCCTCGTATGCATGGCCATCATATAAGGATGCAGGTCAGAATTGCTAATTTTCATTATACTGGTTCTCTTGTATTAGGATTCTGTTGTTAGGAGACCCATGCTGATACAGTGCCTCTATTTACAAAATTTTGCATGGGTATTTGGAGATTAGGATTATATCTTGGTAGATGTTCTTTTGCTTGCTTGATAGGATTTGGATTTTGGACCTTCTCAAATTCATATCTTTTACCGCAACCTCTATGGCCTTTTCATCTATTTGTTTTCCTTTTTAAGCAACTCGGTTATTTTTATTTGTTAGCGTCTCACTAGTTTAACCACCATCATCATGAATTCTGTTTTGCTCACCTTTGCTTCTTATGTTTTATCAAGCTGTTTTGAATGAAACTTTTTGCTATTTCTATGGACAATGATCATGGCTGTAACTACATGCCTTCATTTTACACACACGACCACACAAATAAAATACACACATACACAGAATAATGCCATACTAAGCTATGAACAAGAATGGTGACTTGTAAACAACTTATAAAGGGAAAATTGATGACAGAAAGAAGAAAAATATGGAAGTTATTTTCTTATTGCAGTCAACAAGGATTACAAAGAATAAGAAACAAGTAGCCTTACACCACTTAAAGGAATCACTCTCATATTAGAATCACACCAATTACAAAGAAATTTTCATTACAACATAACCTACATGTCCAATTATTGCAACATAACCAATATATAGTTTTATAGTTGATAGTTACTAAATGACTAGACTTCTAGCTATTATAACTAATAGATAATGACAACATCAGTTATTATTGCCACTTGGATGATGATCCAATAAGATTGCATCAATTATTGGACACCAACTGCTCTCCCTTTTCAACATAATTGGCTGGAACTTGAGCCTTCACTGCGCACCTCTTTCCACTGAATTTTGACTTGGCAAAATCCTTACCTTTATCACCCCTATTCATGTTGTCAGAATCAATCAATTCCTCATTTTTATTTTTGCTTCGGGTGCTGATGTTTTGATCACCGGAATTTGCAACTTCCCCACTCCATAAGCAACTTGCATCAAGCAAGTAATGTTGAACATAATCTTGAAGCAATTCAGGATTAAGACAATGGACTTCACCTTCATGTAACCATGCTGCTTCTGAATGGGGTTTGGATGCCAAGTGTACCAAGAATTTATTACAGCCCCTCCTAGTAGATACATACCGATGAGCCAACATGGAATCCACAACTTCAGGAGTGGATGAAATTTGAGGAATAGTTGGAGTTTCCTCTAATCCAGTAACAGAAGTAGAGCCATGATAAGTTGTGAGATCTTCCACATGGAAGACTGAACTAAACTGAAACTCTGCTGGCAAATCAATCAAATAAGCATTAGTTCTCAATTTCTTGAGAATCTTAAATGGACCACCTCTTCTATCATGTAATTTGCTGTATGTTCTATCGCAAACCTCTCAGGTCTTAGCCTTATTGACATCATATCACCTTTTTCAAATTATTTATCCTTCCTATGATGATTTGTTTGATCAACATACCAACTTCTGTCATCTTACACCTAACATTCTCATGTAAGCAGGACATAAATGATGCAAAGTCCATTCCTGCCTCATTAATCTTCAGGGTTAGAGATAAAGAAATAATAACTTAAGAAGTAATATCTGTAGGTATTTAAGATGCAAGCCATACACCAATTCAAATGGTGTACATCCTGTTGTCCTGTTGATAGTGGTGTTGAGTGCAAATTCAGCTTGGGGCATAATAAAATCCCAACTTTCATCATGATTATTAGTTAAACACCTGAGCAAATTACCAAGGCTCCTATTAATGTCTAAGGTTTGACGGTCAGTCTGTGGGTGAAAGGCACTAGAGAAAAGAAGTTTAGTGCCTAATTTTGCCCATAATATCTTCCAGAAGTATCGTCTCTGTTAGAAACAATTGAAAGTGGAAGGCCATGTAGTTGGACAACTTCTTTAGAAATATAGAAGCAATATGGGAAGCATCAAAGGTCTTTTTGCTGGGAATGAAATAATCCATTTTGGAAAATCGTTCCACCGCCACCATGATACTCATTGCCCTTAACTATCCTTGGAAGCCCTAATACAAAATCCATGCTCAGCTTAAGCCACGGTCTCTGTGAAATAGGTAATGGAGTATAAAGACCAATATTGTGTTTGTTCCCCTTGTTATGTTTACAAATTCTACACTTGCTCACAATGGTGTTGATATCTTTTTCTCATATTTGGCTAATAGAAACGATACACAACCAAATAAAATGTCTTATCATCTTATCTTGTCTAAAGTGACCTATTATTCCTCCCTCACGTAATTCTTGAATGATTACTCTCGTAATGAACCCCAAGAAATACAGATACACCCTCCCTTAGTTTAATAACCATCGATAAAAGCATAGTTTGCTATTGGAATGGGATGATTGTTATGCAAGGAATCCCATGTCTTTTGAAAATCTAGATTTGTACTATGACAGCTCTTTATTGAAGGAAAACCTAACTAGTTTGTTGATAGAATGGCCAATGGATGAGGTCCATGACTGAATGCATCTGCTAATTTATTCTCATGGCTAGTCTTGTGCTTGATGACAAAACTGAATTGTTGTAGATAATTTGTTACGGTCCCAAGTTTGTGATCGAGTTACAGGGCGATTCACAGCGAAATCTACCTGTAGAGAATGGTGTTTACCCGATCTTCTTCCCTTATGACCTATTTTTTAAATATGTGAAGGGCTCTTTTACGAGAGAACCCAACGATCTCAATTTAAATAAACATAAAATTCTTCTCTGATTACTGTAATGATCTTGCTTACAATTTAAACAAATTGTTCAATAACCAACTCCTTCAAAGTTGGCAGCACTACTGCATGATCTTACATAAAAAAGAAATAACAATTAAATAAAATGAGACATTACATACGAATAGAAATAACAATTGAATAATGAAATTTGTATGAATCTGCCAACTGGAGCATACTGCAATAACGGCCATCTTCAACTTCCAGTAGCATCATCCACAACTCCTACTCTTCAGCATCCACCTCGCCCACGCCTCTGATACACTTTGATACCTTCCCCTTTTGCTAACTTCTTATCCACGTGGACGTTGTGCATAACATAATTATTCCATTGAGCATGCTTGTAACTTAGCTTGGTATGCGAATTCAAATATTTTAAAGTCATGATCTGTAAACAGTATGAATTCTTGATGGATAAAGTAAGGTCTCTAATGTTTCAATGTTTGAACTAGGGCATAGAAATCTAAATCATATGTTGAATATTTCTTCCTGATGTCATTCTAACTTTTCACTGTAATAAGCAATGAGGTGTCTTGCTTTGCTCAATACACCTCCAATACCTACATGGGATGCATCACAACAAATTTTAAAAGCTGAGATAAGTCTGGAGGTTTAAGAATAGGAGTTTCTGCCATCTTCTATTTAATGATCTGAAAATCCTTTGCTGCTGTGGGAGACCACTTAAAAACCTTTGCCTTAAGACACTCTGTGATTGGAGCCATGATGGTGCTAAACGCTTGAATGAATCGATTATAAAAAATGGCTAAACCATGAAAGCTTCTGACTTCAAAAAACGACTGCAGTTATGGCCACTCCAAGATTGAACCTTCTCTGGGTTAGCTTCAACTCCTTGTTGAGATATAATAAATCCCAAAAAGATTACCTTGGATTGGAAGAAAGAGCACTTGCTAAGCTTTGCATAGATTTTTTCTTGCCTTGGGAATTGCAGAATTTGCCATAAATGCTCCAGGTGTTCTTTCACATCCTGACTGAAAACAAATACGTCAGCACACTTGCCTAGAAAAGGTTTCAAGGTCTGAATCATCTCTTATAAGTGCTTAGTGCATTTGTTAGGCCAAAAGGTATCACCAACCACTCTGATAACGTGGCAAGTTTGGCAAGGAGGAACCTAATACCAAATCATTTGCATGTTAAACATCACGTAGATGAGGTAATTGTGAAGGGAGCTCTTCTAGAAAAACTTTTTCAAATGACTAGACTTCTAACTATTATAACTAATAGATAAGGACAGCATCAGTTATTACTGCCACTTGGATGATAATCCAATAAGATTGCATCAATTTTTGGACACCAACTGCTCTCCCTTTTCAACATAAATGGCTAGAACTTGAGCCTGCACTGTGCACCTCTTTTCACTGGAATTTGACCCAGCAAAATCCTTAGCTTTATCACCCCTGGTCATGTTGTTAGACTCAATCAATCCCTTCTGTTTATTTCTGCTTCAGGTGTTGCTGGTTTGATCACCAGAATTTGTGTCACCATACACACACTTGTTCTCAAGTTGTTTCCATTATTATGATGTGCAGGAGCTGATAATCTAATCCCCATGGAGTTGGCATTAAAGATTGCTAGTAAAATTAGAGCCAAAGAGAGATTTGCGGTATATATTGTTATTCCAATGTGGCCAGAGGGTGATCCAAAGACTAACACGGTGCAAGAAATTCTCTTTTGGCAGGTAGTTTATAATCAACTATGTTGACTTGAAAGATCAATATATTTGTTCACATAAAAAATGAACCATCTTGTATACTTGGAAGCTGGTCAACTTTTTATTATTCACGAGCGTTTCTGGTCAGTGTACTTATATGCCTTGCCCCTAGTGACATGGGATAGGTTCACCTTAAACGGTCTTGGATCAATATAAGTTTCCACTTTCTGTCTTTAAACAATAAGAAACATCAGATTTTCAATTCCATTGGTTTGGGATGCTTGATTCCTATACCTTCAATTGGTAATTTTTCATGGTAAGATGTAGTGACCTGAAGCTAGAACGGCTGTATTGCTGCTTTTACAGTTATTATCTGCAAGACCATGGTTTTAGATATATAACAGAGAATAATAACCGTTACTCTAATTTTGCTGCTAAAGCAGCTTTATTAAGAAGTGTCTTGATATTGGTGCACACTGATTGGGTGACTGTTGCTTTGAATTGAGAGTTGATTTCTTTTAGTGATTATGTTAGCAGGTTTGATTTGATTGTTGTGAGATGCCAAGGGTTTCTGTTGAAATAGTGCAACAACTCAATGTATTTTGTTGCTAACTTTAGAAAGTTTATACTTTGCAGAGCCAGACAATGCAAGCAATGTATGAAAAAATTGCACAGGAACTTAAATCAATGGATCTTGTAGATTCACGTCCTCAAGACTACCTCAATTTCTATTGCATTGGTAATCGAGAAGAAACTCCCCAAGAATTGTCAAGTGCTGATTGTGGAACGGTATGTGTTTCAGATTATATCCTTAGTGGTTTTGATCCTTACCATTGCATGACCTGTTTTCTTTCTGTATATAAAATATTTTTGTTGGCTGCTATGTAACACATATTATGGATATAGCTGCGTCTGCACTTGCTATCATTTTTCAACCTTGATAGTGGTGTGCACGGTATCTGATTGGCTATAATCCACAGGTTGCTTATAGGAACTGAAATGTGTGTCCTTTGAAACTTTGAACTTTTGTGTAAACAAGGGCCAATTCAAGTTCCCAATTTTAACTGTCAGCCATGCGACAATTGTCATTATAAAATGTCAACACAATGAAGATAAATAAATAATTTTTCTTCTGAAACTTCATCTTCGCTCACGTATTTCCACTGGCTTGGAATTGCATATGGAATGGTTTCTGCGCTCCTGTTTGTCTCATACTATGGCAATTCTGGATTATCCCGGTTACATGGTCACTTTTTCAAGTTTCTGATGTAGATTTACAATGCTATTTTTTCTTTCTTATCTATCTCAGTTCTTAATTGTGTCCAGTGAACTAAATGATGGGAAAACTATCATGACTTTCTGCTTCTGAAAATGTTGAGGCAGAAATCTTCTGTGACCTGCTTCTCTAAGGCACGGTTGCTGTTAGTTCACTAAAACAATTGTCAGCTGCTCTTGTAGCCTTAAAAATTGACCTCGTGATATTCATATTTGTTCTTTACTATTTAGATGCTTTATGGTAGATAGTTGAGTGTTGTTATCTTTGAAGTGTGACTTCTATTTTTTATCTGCATTGAAGGCCTAATAATGTTCACAATTAAATTATTTCAATCAGGTCTCCGAATCATTTAAATCTAAGCGATTCATGATTTATGTCCATGCAAAGGGAATGATAGTGGACGATGAGTATGTGATAATGGGATCTGCAAATATTAACCAGAGATCCATGGCTGGGTCAAAAGACACTGAGATAGCTATGGGTTCATATCAACCCCGGCACACATGGGCTACAAGGAAGAAACATCCACGTGGACAGGTATGTTTGGCATCATTCTTCATGCCATAGCAAAAAAATTGTTTCAGGCATAGTTTTTCTGGTGCTCATGAGGTGGTCAACATGACAAAATCATTTTTTTCGGCAGATTTATGGATATAGAATGTCACTATGGGCGGAACATCTTGGTGGGATAGATGAACTGTTCGTGGATCCCGAGAATTTGCGTTGTGTGAAGAAAGTAAATGAAATTGCCGAGGACAACTGGAAGAAATTCACAGATCCGAATTTCAAACTGTTGCAGGGCCATCTTCTCAAGTATCCTTTGCTGGTAGATGCTGATGGGAAGGTGTGTCCACTTCCAGGATATGAGGATTTCCCAGATGTTGGTGGCAAGGTACTCGGAGCTCATTCCGCCAGGCTTCCTGATATACTAACAACATAATCCTCTTCCCATCTCGTGTTCATGCAATTCTGATGAGGAAAATGCTCAGCATGTTTCAGGGTTTCTCAATGTGGTGAATTGGAGCTTTATGTTTTGTGTGTTTTCTTTGTAATTCATGTCTTCGGGAAGCTCTAAATTTGTGATGTAATGTCATTGTGCAAAGTGAGACAAGGATCAGGTGTTGTCAATGTTGGTTGATATGAATGGTTTCTAGGCTGTACGCTATTGGAGAAGGTTAACAAAACAACTGCATTGCAAGTTCCTCCATGGCTGATATTTTTTTTTTCCTTTGCAATCTTTTAAATTCGATAATTTTTTAGGATTTAATGTGAATCGGCGACTGTTTTAGCCATTAATAGAGTTATAACAACTATAAATAACTAGTCTTTGCTAGAAATATATAGATAGCTCGTCTCATTTTCACTATCTTTAAACACTTTCACATTTTGTAAGTGTTGGATAAATTTTTTGGGTGTATTTTCGCCAAGAAAAAATCTTGTAGTGTCTTCAAGTAGTGTGAAAATCTTGATGTGGTTTCATCAAGTGATTATTCTTCTTTACAACTTGGACAAGTAAAAAAATATAATACACAAGTACAGTTTAATGCTCAAGATGGGGGATGTAAGCTTGTTGAACAATGTTAAAAATCAAGTTTGCAAAATATTTTCTTATTTATTTATTTTAAGCATTTTTAATTGTATTGATGATTATTTTGTTTATTGTAAGAATTTTTGGGGTTAATTAGTTTTTTTTAATATATATTTTTATTGCATAATATAATTACTAAATTAACCTTGAAAGCAAAGTTATTGAAAGTCAATTGGTTTTTTTATTTTATTTTGTTTGCATAAACTTATAAATTATCATGTTTGCATGTAATTTTATTTTTAAGAATTCACTTATGTGCTGCCTCATTAAAACACATGTCAATTTATTTTTATTTTTTAAAAAAACAACCAGCTCGCCGCGTGGCAAAGAGCATCTAACAATTGCCACCTCTAATTTTCAAAAGAAGCTATTTCAAGGGTGGGATCTACACAAGTGCCACGTGTATGTATGTATTGGGTGAAGTCCTTTCTGGTCACTCAATCCTTCAATACTTAAACTTCAGCTCCTATTTTTTTAAGACCTATGCAATGTCAACCATGAAATGCCCATCCCATCCCATCCCATTCTCTTTTTTAAAAAAAAAATTCCTTCTCACCCAAGCAATAAAATTAAAGGATTTTATACCTTCTATGAATCTTTGACACTGTCATACACGTTTTTTTCATGGTTTTCTAGTAAAATCACACGATGTTTATCTTTATTGTGGAATTATATAAAATAATTATTTCGTAGTCTAACTCTTCATTTTTATTTTTATAAATTTATTTATTATTTTTTAAAAGTATAAATGAATTATTTTTCCTTAAAATCCACCCATCCATTTCAATAATGCTTATTTTTTCAATTTTTTCTGTTAAAGTGTATACAAAATTATAAAGTTAAAAATAACATTAAAATTATTTAATTTTTTGAGTCATTTAATTCTAATTGTTTAAAAATGCACTCAAACATAAACTATAATTACAGAATAAATATATATTAAAATATTTTATATCATATAGATCCACAAAATCTCAAAATAAAATTGGAAGTGGATCATTGATTAATTATTTTTAGCAATTTAACATATACCCATACTTTTTTTTGTAAATAAAAACTTTGTTCCCTTTATATTATATTTTAGCCTAAACAAACGTTTCTCCAACACTGAAAAAAATGCCTCGCTGGTTCGTTATTTATTTATATATTTCCAAGAGATATAACATTTTTTTTTTTGCATTAGATATATGTTATTTATAAGTTAGGACTACACATTATAATACTAAATCTCCACATATGCCATAATAAAATTATTAAAAATAAATTAAAAATTAAGAATAATCAATAAAATGATCCTCTATGCTGATATGATTAACAATTTGGAAGCAAAAGTGGACATTGGAACATCATATTGGAATACAAAAAAATAGAATAAATTTGGGAATCTTTAAGATATAAGGACCAAATTGAAATACATGACACATTATAGAAACCAAAGTATAGTTTACTATCCTCTGACCTCTTATTAATTAAGAGACTTTGGAGTCGAACCCTTCATTCAAAACCAAAGAAAACCCTATTAGGTCTCGGGCTTCTTCATCGTTTCCAATGGTGAGATTTCCCCCCTCGCTATCTCTTTATATCTGTGCTGAAAATAAATAAAAAATCTAATTAACACTTCCCTTTTCTTGCAGGCTGATTCTCCAGTCAAAAGGTAACATCTTGAGCTAGTTTTAATGTAGATTAAGGGGTTTATATATATATATATATATATATATATATATATATATATATATATATATATTATGTTTTTTTTTTCTATGTTTTCATTAACTTTCGGTGTTTTAATATATGGGTTTTGTTTTTTGAGGTGTTATAAGAATGATTAATGTAACGAATCTTAGGTTTGTTTGATAATCTTAATATTGGGGCTAGTTGATATACTCTTGTTCACTGAACTGGATTTTAAAAATATTGAAGGTTTTGATGTAAGGGATGGAAACTACAAATAATTACTTCAGGATCTTATGTAATAGAATGTGTTAAGAGTAGCTATGGCTTTGTTTTGGTTTCAAATTCTTGCAAATCTAAGGAACTTGAAAAAATATTGGAGGGTTTGATGTATGGCATTGCCATTACAAACAATGGCTTGTTAAAGCTTGGATTTTTTGAGTTTATTAAGATGGGTTACCTCCCGAGCTTGTGTTTCCTTAGATATATATGGTTATTTGGCTTTGCACATTTTGTTTTGATGTTAATTGAATTGGGCATACCAGGGATTCACGCTCTCCTTCACCTTGGAGAGAGCAGTCGAGGTCTAGGTCAAGATCATGGTCGAGGCCCAGGTCGACGTCTAGATCAAGATCAAGATCATTGCCAAGGCCAAGGCATAGATCACGGTCACGAAGTCGTGGAAGGTACTGTAACCCTGGGTTTTTGTGTATTTTGTGTTGGTTTGTAATTGTGGCACAAATGTGCATCTTCTTCATCCAACACTAATTTTATGGCCTTATTACATGGATGGGTGGTGGTTTCTGCACAGATCAAGATCTAGAGATCATGAGAGGTTAGTTGGAGCTTGAAAATTGCAATTTCTTAGAATGACAGATGTATTGTGGTGTTTCTTCCATTGTGTCTTGTGATCTGTATTGGCTTCATCATCGTTGTTTAGATGGTTTATATGTTAATCTTTACTTGGTTGAATTATATGGCAGGTCTGAAGTTGTAAATCCTGGAAATACACTTTATGTGACTGGGCTGTCTACAAGGGTCACAGAAAGGGAACTTGAAGAACATTTCTCAAAGGAAGGAAAGGTTAGTCCCTTTTACTGTACATAATGGAAAGGCAGTTATGCAATGTAGTATTAATATTTCTTAGTAAATGTGGTTGTCATCCATTTTTATATCAATTAATAATTATTGGAGAATTTATTTTTTTTAGGTTGCTTCCTGTTTTCTTGTTGTGGAGCCCCGAACACGCATTTCGCGTGGGTTTGCTTTTGTTACAATGGACAATGTTGATGGTGCGAATCGATGTGTCAAATATCTCAACCAGTCAGTTCTGGAGGGGCGATATATCACTGTGGAAAAGGTAATGTGATTATCTCGTTGGTGATTCTCACCAACCCATTTTGATTGGATCTTTATTCTTAACTTGGAAGTTTTCTGGTTATATTCAGAACACATTGCGTCAGCTATGTTGGCAGCAATCAAAGATGATCAGTTCATCCATGCCAACTTAAGTGTAACAGCTTGATCAATGGCCAGCTTAAACAGCTTTTCAAATGCTAGTGATCAACTAAACATAGCAACTATATTGTTCAACAACTATACAACATCAGCATTCAATTTCAACCCTCAACTAATCAACGGACATTATCAAGCATTCAATTTCAACTCAACTAATCAACGGACATTATCAACTTCTTTCTAATCAGGCTTTATGGTATTCCATGCCCAACAGTTAATAGACAGTAGTCATATATGCCTGATTGTTATCCTTGTTGTGCTTGGTAGATAGCCTGCTCCTTGCTGTCTTCCTAGGTGTACTTTTTTCTCCTTACAATATGTTTATGCTTGTGTTTATATTATTTAGTTTTACAGGTAAGTATATGTTTTTAAAGTTTCAGCTCTGTACTTTAGCTAGCTTGTTTTGTTCAAGTTGAACATTTTTCATAGTCTGCTGTGTTGAGGTGATTCGTGTATCTTTCAGTCACGGAGGAAACGGCCAAGAACTCCAACTCCAGGACACTATCTTGGGCTGAAGAATACCAGGGACTATGGTAAGTTTATATTGCATACATGTAATTTAATCTTAGAAAGAGTGAGCTCTATCTACACTTTCAATGCATGTCCTGGCTTCACTTTTACTAACTTGCTTTTTGGACAGGCTCTCGTGGTGAACGTGGTGGTGATCGTGGTGAACGTGGTGGTGATCGTGGTAGGTATCGTGGTGGCTATGGTCGTGATGACCATCGCAGGTCTCCAAGGCACTCTCCTTATCGTGGTGGTCGTGATTATTCTCCCAGGCGCTCTCCCTATGGTGGACGATCACGGAGGGACAGGTCCAGGTCCCCTTATTCTCCTAGAGGCTCTAGATGAGAGAGGACTTGAGTTATTATGTGAAGTGGAAATCATGGTGATGTAACAATATTAGCTTAAATTTTAAGCAAATTATGTGCTTATTGTGAGATCTGAGTTTACTTGTTTACATCCTTCAAGAAACATGTAGTTGTGTGTTGTCACTGAACTTTCTTTCCTTTGAACAACTGGGTTATATGTTGCTACCTAACTCTACTATGAAACGGTTGGCTATGAAATAGGAAGATTGTTATGCGCCGGATTTGTGTAATGTTTCAGCTTCATCTTCATGATTGCTATGGTGGCAAAACCTTTATGTAACAGCAAGCCATTAACGCATATTTCATTTTCAATGCTTGAGAGTTGAGACCCTTCGATTGTTGCCGTAAACAATCATTGCATATTCCAGCGTGTTCTATGTTGTAAAATAAAGGGGCAAATGAAAGCATTGGTCAGTAAAATTTTGATGTCACTGTCGCGAATAAATGCTGCTCGCTTCCATTGTTCCTCTCTCACTCTCGTGTAGTTCATCAGCTGATGCATCCTCACGTTCAGCACCGAGTGATTTTCTTCAGATCATATCAGGTTACCATCAAGAATTGGAAAGATGATTTGTTTGTTCTTGGGTTGCCCCAGAAGTAGAGGAAAGGTAATTTGTCCAATAATTTAAAAAGTTCCCATGTCTACATTTTTAACATGTGGAAATAATGGTGCAAATGCAAGGAAGAGAAAGGATGGCACTTGAGATTGTTTGCTGTGTGAATTGTGAAATGAACAATATCAGCCATTTGGTTAACCCATCTTTCAAAATTTGGAGCCTAAATAGGTATTTATTTGAATTAGTTTTTCGAAAAATATAAATTAAGAGATTAATTTGGAATGAAGATTTTAGAATGAAAAGTGTTCTTGTTCTCTCTCTAATCTCTACCCCAAAAAACAAAGGGAACTAGCAAAAAGACAACACTTGTTAAGCCAGTCTCAAGTCTTAACACACCACATTAGCCCATTAATTTGTGCTATTACTCAACCGTATGTTTATAAATTTTAAGTGTTTACAAAATTTAAGATTTCTTATTTTTTTTTCTATAGTATTTTAAAATTATTTTAATATGATGTTAAAATAAAATAAATTTTATATATTTTTAAATAAAAATACTTTAAAAAATAACCATTATTACCGTACAAACATGTTAAAAAAAAAAGTGTATAAAAGGACACCAAAATCGGCTACATTTCATATTCGAAAGTTACAGAAACAATGTCATTCCCAGCTCTGCTAAACCCACCACAAACCCCAAAATTATACGCCCCTCTATCTCTCCCTCCACCTCTCAAGTTTTCATCTTTCAAAATTCTGAAATTCCCCAAAAAAATCCACTCTTTCTCACCTCTACAATCCCAATTCGCAATACAAAATGATAATTTTGAAGATCTAGACCATGTCATTGGTGACTGTCTAGTCTTTGAAGAAGGCATTTTTGAAGACCCGTATTTAGAAACCAATTCAAATGCCATTGAGGATCCAAAGTTGAAAACTTTTCAGAAAAAGAAAAAAAGGGTTGTTCCTACAATTGAAGTAGATAATTTGGTGCCAGAGAATTGGAGAGATGTGCAAGCAGAGATTAATATTGGCAAAAAGGAAAGGAGAAAGATTGCTCAAGAAATGGAATTTAATAAAAAATTTGAAAGGAAAAAGGAAGGGTTGGTTCCTATTAGGAGTGTGAATTTAGAGGATTATCAGGCTTTTAGAGAAGCCAAATTGGCACAGTTGAAGCCACTTGTGCTTGGTAATCCAGAGAGTTTGAAAGAAGAGGAGAAAATGAAAGAAGAGGAGAAAATGAAAGAGGAGGAGGTGGAAGTGAAGGAGATTGTTAGCGAGAGAGTGAAAGGGAAGCATCCTAGATGGGCAGTTTATGGGAGAGGTTTAGATGATGTTAGAGAGTTTCTTAACAGTAAGGATTATGAGCCTGGAGAACTGAAACCCGAGGGTAATTGCTTTTCTATTTTCAGTTTTGAACTTGGTTTTGTATCGGTTGTTGTTTTCTTGTTGATATTATATTTTCTTTGTTTACTGATAAGAGTGATTAAATTTGTATTTATTGGCTTAATTGATGCAAAACTAGTTAATTTTAGTGGGGGTTTGGTGTAAGCTGCGAAGAATAGGGCTTTTAATTCTCTTAATTTCTCTTACGGTTACTCAATGCTATTTCACCTTGTGTTGCTTGGTTCTTAAAGTAAAGGAGATGCATTCTGTTGCTTGTGAGCTTCAAGATCTTGCTATTCATATCGTCTTTTCTGCTTTGTATTTTTGAATAAATAGGTAAACGCAAGTTGTTTACGAAAGAGGAAAAGGTTTTGTTGAATAAGCGGGTACCTGATCTAGCAGTTGCTACCTCTGTGAGTTCACTATCTGCTGAACCACTCTAGTCACTGTATTTGATTTTGATATATATTTATTGTTGTTTAATAATTAGTTGCTGCTTCCTCAATTTGTAGTTATCGAACTGCTAGCTGATGTTTTAATCCGATTTTGGAATCAAATGAGAAGTTTCTTACAGTTTTCAATAACTATATCCCCCCCTGAATTTTTTGGTCATGCATGTCTTTCTTGTTTGAAGAAGTTATGACAGGCTGTATATGGTGCAATTGTTTTTTCTGGATAATTTACATTACGCAATTCTGCAATTCACTTGTAGTCTTTTTTTTGTTGAATTCTCTGCAGAGCAAATGGCTACCTCTTCACACCCTTGCTGCATCAGGAGAATTCCACCTTATGGATGCATTGTTGAAGCATAATGTGGACATCAATGCTGTGGATGTGGTAGGTGGAATTGCCATGTGCTGATTTGGTGGATTTTGTCAATTCATCAAGTTTATACACTTCTCTCCCTTTATTTCATATTGGATGCAAAAATGCTTGAAATTCCTAGTATTTCATGTTTGCTCAGTTTTGAACTTCGGATCATTATATTTTCTTCAGAATGGTTGGACTGCACTTCACAGAGCAATATTATGCAAAAAGCAAGCTATAACCAGCTATCTGTTGAGAGAATCAGCAGATCCTTTTGTTCGTGATGCAGTGAGTATTGACACAATGACTTTCTTTATCTTAACTTTATTTTTCTGCCAGTGCAATCATTATATTTATTTATCTTATTTTACCATGTTCAACTTGTTCTCTTATGACTAATCATCATCTTTTATGCAGCTATTTTCTAACGGGATTGTATTTGATGACAGGAGGGTGCCACCTTGATGCATTATGCAGTTCAAACTGCATCTGCTCCAGCTATCAAACTTCTTCTGTTATATAACGTTGATATAAACCTTCAGGACAATGTGAGGATGATATAACCCTATTTTTTTTTAATTATCATTTCTGTTTCCGTTTTGGTGATTCGTTGGTGAACACTCATTTATTACCCTTTCAGGATGGATGGACACCGTTACATCTTGCTGTTCAAACCCAGAGAACAGACATAGTGAAACTTTTATTAATTAAAAGAGCGGATAGGATGTTAAAAAACAAGGTAATTACATTATGATTCTAGGAATCTCTTATACCATCACATCATATGAATATTCGTTGAAGTTATAAGACCACTGCTTGTATGTTTTTCTGGCTTTTGTACTGTGGTTTTTTACCCCATTGAGATGATAGTAAAGCTTAGGTTGCATGCTGTGTCACCACTGCTAACATACAAGGTATACTGACAAAATTGCTCGCTATTTGAAACTTAGTGCAATAGGTCTATAAGAATTGGCTGACTACTTTATGTGTAGGATCGATGATCAATAAATGAAACGGGGATTCAAAAAAAGTAAAAAGCTTAATCGCTGGGGAATGGAAAAAAAGAGAGGAAAAGCTTAGTAGTTGGGCATCTTTGAAAGTCCTATCACCAGTAATTTCAGCAACCTTTTGTGTTACATTATCATAACGAATCACTTTTTTTTTTTTATCTCCGTCTCAGGATGGCTTAACGCCACTCGATCTCTGCCTCTGTTCTGGTAGAGACACAAGGACTTACGAGCTTATCAAGCTGTTGAAGCAGTTCGCGAAGAAACCAACTTCGGCACCAAATCCTTATAATGCCTCAGCTTCCCAACTGCATTAATGGAACCACTCTGTATCTTCCCATTATAATCCAAGACTCGCAGGAAATTGTTGCTCTGACAGTGAGTCTATCACTTGAACCCCCCTCGTGTACAAGATTATACATTGTAGAATGGAGGAATTGGACGGATGCAGATGACTTGAGAAAAGAAAATGGCTCCTCCACTTGCATGATATTGTAAAACTGGCAGATTTGCTTGACATTGTAATTTATGATGTGAAAATTTGGCATTGTACTCCAAATTAATTGATCATTTAATTCAAGGCTGTGTCTGTATTGTTATTGCTAGTGAGCAATCTGCCTGTTTTAGAACTTTTATTTTCCTTCTGGTGGATGAGTCTGAACTTGTGATAGAACATGGAGTCCTATCTTCCAGTCTGCCCAGAAGCGTGAAAGCATCATATTTAGCACCCATTTTTATTAAATTTCTACTTGAGAATTTCACCGAATAACTTTTTTATTTGATAAATATTAGTAGATAATAAATATTTATTAGATATACAAAACCCATTAAATAATTTATAAAGTTGACATTATCCAAATCGTAGATACAAAAACTGAGTTGTGTAAAATGACTAGACCCATGCAATCAAGTTGCCCTAACAGATAAAAATAATAATATCCTTAAACTAATCAGATTCCTAAAGCACAGGTTCCTTCTCCTTGCTTCTTATCTATTTTGTCCACTGAGTCATTGTTTCGATATATATATATATATATATTAAAAAACAAAATGAAATAAACCATGAAATTTATTTTTTAAATTTTAAAAAAATCAATTTAAAAATAAGATAAAATCTAAGCTAAGCCGAAAAATCCACACTATATCATAAAGCCAAAATAAAATAAAAAAATTAATATTTAATAAACTCAATACTTAAAAAAAAAAAAAGCCAAAGCAATTACCTAATAAACAATGCTTTATAAGAAGATCAACTTTGAAACGCAACCCATTTCACTGTCACTTTCCTAATTAATCCATCCTTCAATATAAAATATAAAACCTGACAATTTATAAAATAAACAGTTTGGTTATTCTTAAATCTTTTTTTTTTTTTACATATTAAGGTTGATTTGTTTATTTTTAATGTCTGAATTAATAAATTAACAAAAACTTTCTCTTACATATTCTGCAACATTAAGAGTATATTAAAATAAATTAATTTCCTAAGTTTTGAAATGAGATGATGATAAAGCCTCATAAATAAGCACAAGACATGTTTTATTTTATCTCGCGGTCTCCAAATCCAACTACCTCCGTGTCCCCCTCTCTCCTTCCCCGCCTGTTCGTCTGTTAACATCTCTCCCTCACAAACACAGGCACATCCACATAGACAAGAAGGAACAAAAACCAAAAATGTTAGGAGCTCGATTACAAGTTCGTACATTCAGTGGCTTCAAGACCCTGAAGACAGCAGATCAAGGAGATTACCCGACCTGTCGGTTAATCTCGACACAAAAAAACCCTCCTAGTCCATCCTGTTCCTTTCAGTTCTCGATTAAGAGGATATGGTGTCGCTTTCAATGTCCCAGATCAATAACAATTTCTTGTAAGGCTTCTAGTGATAGCAGTGGATCCACTAATGCTCATAATAATAATGGTCTTGAGTATCTCCCAGCTTCCCTTCTTATTTCAGGTCCGTCCCCCTCTCTTTATCTTAATGTTTAATAATCATGTTCTTTGTAGATAGATACTTGTGTGTATATTTTGTTGCTGGATTTGTTTCAAAAAATGAAAAAAAGAACCCTGCTTTACGAATTTTGATGAATTTTAAAAGATGGGTTGTGTTTATTTTTATTAGATAAGGTTTTGAAAGCTGTGTATTTTGTTATTGGATTAGCTTCTAAAAATGCAAAAGAACACAGTTTTGCGAGGTTATGGTGCATTTTAAGAAATGGGTTTTTTTTTTTTTTTGATTGGACAAGGTCTTCAAAGAGAAAAAGTGGTTTACTTCGTTAGTTTGTTTGCAATGTGGAAGTTAAGTAACCTTAATTCAATTTAAAACTTTATGAGATTTTGGTGGTCTTTAATAAATGGGTTTTGGTTATATGGATCGGATAGGGTCTAGAAGGTAATAAGATAAATGAAGTTAATGAGTAATTATGAAACAATCTCTTAATTGCTTTAATGGGATGCAGAGACAATTTCTCATTATCAAATGCGGAAGGAAGGATTTCAAGAAGAGATTAGATGGCATTCATCTGGTCAATTAGTATATCCTTTTGGTCTGCAAGAAAGAAAGGAAGCGAGGGCTAATACTGGATTATTAGGACATGGTTTTCTTCGTCGATTTCATAGTCCCACGATTTTCCTTAAAGTTTCATGTGATGGTGACTTTGTGCTGCCGATCATCGTTGGTATATTAGAAAGCTATCGTTTCGTTGATTTGCTCTCGTCTTTTTTTATTACTATAATATATGAGTCCGGACAAATTTGCTAGTTGTTAAGTTTTGTTGTTTTCTGACACAGGGGAGTTTGCTATTGAGAAACTGATAGAGGGCATGCAAGGAGATGATAATGCAGTAATTTTTCCCCATCTCCTTGTATTTATTTTTGATGTATAAACTTTAGTTTTTAACTGTCCTTGTGTATGCATGGTTTTTTCGCAGGTTTGCGCTGATCAGTTCCAACTTGTGGGAAATGTAGCTGAAGAGCTTGGATATGATGTATGGAACTATATGCGTTGGGCACTTAGGCTATCAGATGTAGTACATTGAAAAGTTTAGAAAGACTCATCCTTAGCATTCCGTGTCTTCTTTCTCTTCATTTCAGGTAAAAATGGTACGGATTACAGAGAGAGTGGCAAATACATACTTTGCAAGATTATGTTTTAGCAAGGTAATAAAGAAAGCTGTGAATCAAATGTCTTTGTTGTCCTAAAAAACATTATTAGTAGTACTTGTTATTTTTGTTAAATGGAACTTCAAATATATGCAGCCAGGGGAAAGTGATATTCTTAGTGTGGATGCACGACCATCAGATGCCATAAATGTGGCAAACAGATGTAAGGTATTTATCTCCAAATCTTAGCTATTCAAATGCTGTTACTATCTTCAATGTTGAATGATCGCTGTTTTTTTTTAGTTTAACTGTTTTGACAATCTTTTTCTGATTGTACTAAAAGATTTACATGCTGTTGATTATTGTTGGACTTTGCTCTATGCAGGCCCCAATTTATATAAGTAAACAAATTGTTTTAACTGATGCTATTCGAATTGGTTATGGGGTGGGAAGAGCACGTAATTCAAAGCCTATTTATGATGTGTTCCTTGACAGGTATTTGACCATGCTTGCTTATCTATGCCCCATCATCATTGTCATCTCTCTGATTCTAAGATTGATTTGAATCTTTTTGTTCAGTGCTGCTGATGGTCCAGATTCACTAGGGGAGGAACTTGATCTTGTAAGGAACATGAATTTAGCTGTTAAAGAGGAAAGGTACACTGATGCAGGTACTTAAAATAAAAATCATTCTGTTTTGACAATGCAATTTTTTTTTTAATTATCAATTATACTCTCTTGCTTCTTAAAACCATTTGATTTTGATCACTTGCTCTTGCAGCCATGTGGAGAGACAAACTGACGGAGCTTCGCAAGTCAAGGCAGGAACATTAGCCAACTTAAGGTATATCAAGTCTTAAGAGAGTTGCTTTTAGCTTGCACGTGTAACTTCATGCGCACGTAATGGTTGCCTTACTGTCCACCACATAACTTTGTTTCAGGATGTTTTTTTATTATCAAGGCTCCTGCTGTTGGCTGGTCTGTTAGAGCTTGTTCAAATGTAGAGTTTCAGATGAATTAGTTGTGTGAATACTGGTTAGAATACAAATAATCATGGGGATTCTTTTGCATAGCACTTCGATAGACACTTTCATGTCAGCTATCAGCCCTAGGGACTCATATAGTCGTCAGAAGTGCAAAATATTGGTATGTACAGCTTAAACTTGCTTCCCAGAAATGATATGCTTGATATGTAAGTTTGATCGAGTCTTCCCCTTAATTGCTGAAAGCTTTAAGATGATCAATTCTCTCTTTCATACTGAGTGAAAGATACATTACAGCAGTGACAAATTCAATCCTTTGTGTGTATGTAAAAGACAGAAATGATGTTTGTCAAAGAAAAAGATCAATGTGTTCCATCACCATGTAATTCTAATCAGCTCTCTCGCTTTTATCTTTTATGCTCTCTTTTTTCTTCCCTTGGTTGGAGAAAACATGACAAGCAACCCTGATTTTTGTGCTTGATTTTATTTTTATCAAAGGAAGAAAGAATCTGCTATAATTGAAAAGATTCTCAGACAGTGACATGGAAGGGTTCATGACAATGGGCATGAATATGAAACCCGATCTTTAACTGGCCGTTTTGCGCCACCTTATATGTAAAGCTTGCCAGATATATTTAATATGTAGTGTTCTTTGCGATGAATACTTGTGAACAGCTGGGAGTTGTGTCAGTGAAATTAATAATCAAAACTCCTCTTTTTTCAGAGCCACCAATAATCAATTTCTCATCTCTGCCAGTTCTCCTTCGCTATTTGCATTAATATAAACGTTCTTCAGTTTTATTTCTTACATTTGAGTTTCTTTATTTTGTTTTTCCGGAGACAGAATTGTATACCTTTACGAGCATATAGCTTTTGCGTTTTGTGGTTCGTACGAATTGCCAATTTGCAAGATACATTATGTTAAAATCGCGTTTTAACTCGTAAAATCACACAAATAGTATATAAACCTGGTAAAATCAGGTCAAAAAATTAAAACCTATTAAAATCGGACAAAACTCGGTAAAATCTCAACTTAAGATGCTTCTCTCTGACAATAATCACAACTATTTTCTTTTCCAACTTGAAAATTTACAAGATGCAAGCAGCAGTAATCCAACGGAAAGTGGCCAAGTGCCGCAGCAATGAGCCAATAAGCAACACTACTTATTCCATGGTGATGTATGGCAACTTATTACATATCCAGTTCTGATGGAAATATCAGAAGCGGTCGTCGGCAGAAGGAAGTCAGTCTGGGATTCATGTGCAGACGAAGAGGTCTCGGCATCCTCTCCCCATCACCCCACAGTACGTGCTGTCCGGGAACATCAGCTTTAGAAGGGCAGGCTTGGCGAAGATTCCAGAAAGAACTCCTCCCAAAAGTCCAGCCACCGCATGCGTGTGGAAGACGGCCAACGAGTCGTCGACGCTTTGGAAGAACGCAAATCTCCTGTGCAACACCATCATTGTGTTACCATGGAACCGAACCAGACATTGCTCCCATCAATGGCGCTGCCCATGGTTCCACTACCCCTGCCATGTATCAATTACTGCGTCATGTTTCATACGTGTATCATCGTGTATAGAATGCATAATATGGAGATGACAGAACTTTTCCTGTAAAAACCATGTCCAGGTAAACCCATACCAAGAGGCTGGTTGCAGTGCAAAGATGAGTGTTGAAAATGGCCAATGAAAAGCGACCAAGTCAGCAGCAAATGGAGATCCGCCATTGAAACCTGTCCATCCCAGCCATAGGAACCCTGCACCTCCTAACATGTGAATTATGCTGTTTGGTGGGAAGTTTTGCCTATCATGCGGCTGCCTTGGTCCTACCTATATGCATATGATCACCCGCCATAATCGCAGATTAAGCAGTCAGATAACTCAATTTTTAACTCCTCTTTTTCGAGGTGAATATTTTTGTTTCTTAATCTAAAACACACAAGAGGATTAGAGTGCATGTGAATTACCCCATAAGCAGCAGTGAAACCAGCCACCCCAGAAGAAAGATGAATGACAAAGCCACCAGCATAAACAATTACACGTCTTTCAAGAAATCCATCACCCCAGATAGTTAGGCACCGACAGTGTAGCTGAAAAGAAGCCTTAAGACCAACGGGGGCGTGGGTCGACTGGTAGGGGGTCATCCCAGCTTAACCAAGGTCTCGAGTTCGAGCCTTGGGTATGCAGCTGCTTTAAAACTCGCTTGGGAGAGCTTTGCCGCCCTTAAGGGTCCTACCCGGCTCGAATCCGGATTAGTCGGCAGTGGCCGGATTACCGGATGGTTTATACCAAAAAAAAAAAAAAAGCCTTAAGGGAACAAACAACATCCATGGGCTGAAAACATGCGATGAAATCATAAAGTTTTTGAAACGGCCTTCGAAGTTTTCAAGAAAATTGAGTGTTTTTATTACTGGGCGTGTAACTTAAAATGTAAATACAGAGCCCGATATTATGCAAAAGTATTAGAAAATCTACGAGAGAAAATCACAATTTTTTGAAACACCCATTTGATTTTTTTTTGGAATTGTTTTGTTTTTTAATATAATTTTTTACAAGAAACATTATTTTATTATTATTTCAATATATTATTATAATATTAATTATGGGCTGAACTCGACCTAACAGATATGGCCGACCAAGCAGGTCGAGTCTAGACCAGCGTGGCCCAGAAAGGTGTTGGGCCATTAACGACCCAGCCTAAAAAAAGAAAGAAAAAATATTGTTCACGTGCATGCATATAAAGAGTGAATTAATTCATTCTCCACTGTTCCGCGGCGAGAAGAGGAAGAAGGAGAAGAAAGTTATTGGACGTGGAGGGTACTAGAGTGGAGAGGACACTTTGCTGGTGGCTGTGGTAGTCTTGATGGCCAGACACTAGAAGAAAATGTAACAATGGCGGCGAAGAGGAGAAAAGGAGGAGGGTTGAAGGCCGTGAGTGGATCAAACAACCATTTAGGGGAGGTTGTGATGGTTACTGGGAGGCATTGGTGGTGGAAACAATGGCCGAAATTGGCAGGAAAATCTAAGAGAAGTTGTTGGTTGGGCAAAAACAGGGGAGAGAGATTGTTATTTTTTAAACTTTGGCTTCGAGTTTCTTCCCCCTCAAGCCATGAATTTCACTTTAAATTTATAGGGATATCATTTATCTTTCTATTTTGTTTTGTTAATAAACCTACACATTTTCATTTTATTTTCTTAAAAAAATATGCAAGTTGCATTAAAGGTAATATATATATATATATATATATATATATATATATATATATATATATATATATATTTAATTTATCCGCCATTAACAAAATAAAATAAAAAGATAATCATCTTGTTTAATACTCCAATATTAAAAATAATCTCTGTCTTTCTTTTATTATCCTCCTCATTATTTCCATCTTTTATGTCATGGAACTGTGTCAATTCAAAGTTATTTTGGCTAGTCACGCACGCAAGCAGTAGTATAAGTAGTACAATTTGCGGTGAATAATTTCCTTTGTTTCTGGTTTATTCGAACACGATTTTCTCACGGTTGATCATCACATTTAAATCTACGGTGGCGATATTTTCAATCAAATCCCACGTTTTCAATATTTAACTACGTATTCCCACGCAATATCTTACGAAAAGTTCTTGGGATGATTGTGTTAAATTATGAATCTGGAATTATGTTAAACTGTGAATTGTTGTGGTGTTTATTTTTACAAAAATGTTGAGAGTTTGGGAAATTAGTGTCCATCGACTATTTTTCGTTGGAGTCACATCACACACGTGTCTTGCGTGTATATCACATGCAACTTGTGTTTCGTATTTTTAAGCAAGTTCAAGGTTGTCTTTTTTTCTTCAAAACTCGGTACTGTTTTGCTCGTAAAAGTCACAGCGTGTTGCATGTTATCCCTGTAAAAAAGTAACATATAACTACCATTCACGTTGAGAAGTCACCGACGAATTTCTGAATATTGTTGAAAACACAGAAACAAACCGGCCTCAGTCGTGTAAAACGCAGAAGATGGGATCAATAATTGACAAGGACCACTGCTTACCATGGCTGCATGCATCGTATCTGTGAGCTTCTGTCAATTTTCCAGGTCACCCCACAGAACGGCACATTGCAGTATAAATGAGGTATAACGATCAGTGTTTTGAAAATGTAGGTGGCTGGCTAGCTTCTCGGCATTTGTCTAACCATGGGAAGTGTTTCTCTACTCTCTGCAGCCCTAAGAAGGTGATTCTAATTTGCCTTCTTTTTGGTAGCTGATACTACTGATAAACAATATCTTAGACATGGTTTTCAGTTGCATAATCATCCTTAATTTTATGTGATCTAACTGGTGAATGTTTTCTCTGCTGCGGTGGTGTAGGGTTGAAGGCAAGGTGGCGCTGATCACCGGAGGATCAAGCGGCATAGGAGAGTCCACTGCAAGACTCTTCGTAAAACATGGAGCTAAAGTTGTGATCGCAGACATTCAAGATGAACTGGGCCACTCCGTTTGCAAGGAATTAGAGCCTAAATCTGCTTCGTTCATCCACTGCGATGTGACTCAAGAAAAAGACGTCGAAAACGCAGTTAACACAGCTGTTTCTAAGTATGGAAAGCTTGACATAATGTTCAACAACGCAGGTACAGGAGGAACGCCGAAACCAAACATACTTGAAAATGACAAGGCCGAGTTCGAGGAGATCATTCGTGTCAAATCTGGTAGGTGCGTTCTTAGGCACGAAGCATGCGGCGCGTGTAATGATCCCTGCTCGGCGCGGCAGCATAATTACTACTGCAAGTACTTTGTGCAATAATCGGAGGCGGCTCGTCACACGCGTACACGAGCTCGAAGCATGGTGTGGTGGGATTAATGAGGAACGCGGCCGTGGAATTAGGACAGCATGGGATCCGTGTAAACTGTGTGTCGCCGTACGCTGTTCCGACGCCATTGTTTAAGAATTTCTATAAGATGAACGACGATGAAGTTAGTGGCGTTTACTCTAACCTTAAGGAAGCTGAGCTTAAACCAGAAGACATTGCTGAGGCTGCTCTGTATTTGGGGAGTGATGAATCAAGGTACGTTAGTGGACACAATCTGGTGGTAGATGGTGGCTTCACTGTAGTAAATCCAGGTTTCTGTATGTTTCCACAATCTAGTTAATTGATCTGTCTGTGAATTTATTGCTTTTCTATCTATCTATGAATTTGATCCGTGAATTTGTTGTTTTTCTATCTATCTATCTGTTTGTGTAATTCTTAAAAATATTTGAGATCTTGGTGTTCCATCTCTACCTCTTTGAGTTGCCTCTGTATTTAAAATATCACTAAATTGGTGCCTCGCACAACACTGTTTGCTGGGCCAAATATTTTTTTGGACTGAAAAAAATATATTTAGTAGATGGTTGTAGCTTTAAAAAATAATAGAAATCTAAAAGTTGAGCTACATTTTGATTAATTTGATTATATGATAATCAACTAGAAAATATTGACGTGAGCAAAGTTAAGTTAATACGTGAAACTCGTGACTTGACACATGAGACCAGAATAACTCTATAGAAAAATAAAATAAGTAAAAATCAATTGAGACGAACGACTTGAAAAAAATATATCTAAGCCAATCCGGTGCAATATTTAAACTTGTGACTCGAAAAGTTAACATAATAATGATCAATAAATATGGTGAGGGAAGAAATAAAAAAAACACCAATGAAACTGAAATTAAAAACAAAACAAATAAAAATTAAAAAAATAGGAACCAGATCTGACATAAATAAAATGAACTAAAATATTGAGAGATGATATTGAAAAGATTATTAATTTAATAGAATGATTTTAAAAAATAGCAATCAAAAGAAAAGAAACCAAATCTTTTTTTTTAAAAAAAATAATCAAAGGAGGGTTAAGTCGAATGAAAACTCCAATTGTATGGATTATTTAAAATTAAAAAAAAACAATAAAAAAATAAAGACCAAATCTAAATACAAAAACAAAAAACAAGTATTCATTGTGTCTTTTGATAAATGTCATAAAATATGGGAAACTATTGAGAATTTCTCATTGAAATTCTTTTCCCCATCATCATCATCATCATGTCTTGGAACTGGGTTGATTTTTGTTATTAAATAAGGCTCAAAATAATATAAGATAAATATTGAAATCTCTTTAACAATATAAGCCTTGTATATCGAATCCTCAACATGCATTTTGTTTTTAACTTTTTTTTTAAGATTAAACAAGTATATGCATGGAATCAAACAATGGATGAATAAATAAATGCTATACATTTTTTTAAAAAAAAAAACAATAGACATTTGCTTATGATGCATATGTAATCTTTAATTTCACTAATGGATACATCCATTTATACTAGACAAGATCTCTAACTTTTACCTCATAAATTTATAGATAGATTTTTCATTGAGTCGAATAATGATAAAGAGAATATCATCTCAAGTTTGTAAATTGTTTGGACTATATTCTTTTCAAGCTTCCCCATGCATTGAGAATATCATCTCAAGGATATTTTACCACCATTTGTTAAGGTAAGGACCTTATTATTTTCCAAACAGTATGGATAGACTAATGTATCATGCTTGCTTCAACCAAAAACCATCATATACATAGAGAAATTATTGATAGTCAACATCAAAGTTATTTTCATCTAAATCTTATGTTTCTTTGAGACATTGTACATCAAAATCTTGAATGATATATCACAACTAATTCAACTCATCACTCAACAGCCAAAGAAAAACATGTGTCTTTCTACTAAGACTATTAGGATCGGGTATGACTGTAAAGTATAAATATGAACACAACTCTTATACATATCTTCGATGACAAGTTATAAAGTATAAATATCATTGGCTAACAAGAATAAGCAATAAATGACCCAAATAGATCTAGTACATTTGTACATAATCCCAAGTTGTAAATATCTGTGGTTCCATTGAAAACTAGGAATGTAATCTATTCAACTGCTCTCAAGCTTCACCATTAGAAGGGTGTACTATGATTCCATCCATTGTATAATATGAATAATATCATGTTATATCATCACTAGTTTATAGAGACATGAATAACCTTTGAAGTCTAGAAATGATTATTAAAATATCTTAGTTTTTTAGGTGCAATAAGAATCCTTCCATTGCTAGTTTTGGATTTATACCAAGCATGCTTATACATTTCTACACTCGATAAAATTCTCATTTTCATGATTAGCACAACATGCAATAGTTTGGACAAATGTTATTTTTTTTGGTATCTTAGACCAAAGAGTTTCATAATAGATTTAGCAACATATAAGTTATATTTTAACCTATTTCTTTCAAGTAAAATATTTATCTCATATTTGATGATTTTATCATAATTGATCTCACTCGACCCATGATCTTACTTGATGGTTGTCACATGTCTCCAACTCAAATACAACAGTTGAGGATATGCTAACAACCTATAATGTATTGATTTTTGGCTCTTCATAATTAGGTTTGAGCTCCTAAACACCATCTAGGTAAATGTATAAGAACAAGTTGAAGCTAAGATGACTTGGCTTAGTGCTAAGATGACTCAATTAAAGTATGAGATATATGGTCTAAGGGATAAAATGATTGTCCTTAAGTAGTTGTTGCCAGCCCTCATTGGTACATGTGGTTTAACTTATTGTCCCACCTCATCCTAGCAAAGATTTATTTATACCCCTCCTCTTCCTCTTCCTTTAGCTTTTGTTCATTAGATGAATTGTATTTAATAATATTTTTTAAATTAATAATAAAAAATATGGTTCTTTATTTTTATTTAATGATTTTTAATTTCTTATTGTTTTGTTTTTTTTAATGATTTTAAAAAGATCTTAAATATAATATTGATGGCATTAGTGATAAATTATAAAATACAAACAAAATTATCAACAAACTAAGTCCCATACAAAAATTCCATAGAGTTTGGAAAAACAATTACAGACAAAATTACCAACATACCAAGTCCTTTAAAAAGTTCCAAAAAGTTTTTAAAAAAACTATAGAACTTGTCACTATTAGATATAAATCTCTGATGGCTAAAACTTTATTAGTAATGAGTATTCTATCACCAATGAAATTATCAATAATTTATTTTGTCAATAATATGTCATGATTCCTGATGGAATTATCAATGGAATGATACATATAAATTTTTTTTTCCATTCAGGAGCTTTTTTCTATTTGTAAATTCGTTGGTGATTATGTTTCCGATAAAATGAATGACAAAATAGAAATCATTGACACTATTTTTTTTTGATGACCCATTGATAAATTGTTTTCCAATATAATTAGTATTTTAATATGAAAAAATATTAAGTCGGTATTATATAATATTATGGTTGTGTTTGTGTTTGTGATGTTATGTCATAAAACAAAGTTCTAAAAGCTAGAAATAAGGACTCTAACACTCTATATCATTCAAAATTAGTTCGATTATGGATTAATTAATTAATTAATTAATGAATAAAGTACAAAAAATAAGTTTGACAACAACAAAAATAAACCTATTTTAATATTAACTGATGAAAAAAAAGTTCAAAAAAGTATATATAGCTACAATGACTACGAAAACTTTTATGTTGCTTAAGGATTTATCATTAAAACTTTTATGTTGCTTAAGGATTTATCATTTATTTTATAAATCGCTGGCTTAAAATAAAAATAACAACAATAACAACAACAACATCAATAATAAAATTAATGACTTAGCAAAAATATCGAGAAGTGTTTTGGTCAATCATGTCTTGTTATCTAGAAAAAACTGACAATTTTCCCTTGTTTTCTTGATCCAAGCATGAAAGACATGTCATGTGGCTGGCTATTCGCTATATATAGTCTTTGGTTTTAATTTCGCTATGTTTTTATTACGTTTTAAAAATAGTTTTTTAAAAAAAAATTATTTTATTTTTATTTTTATTTTTATTTAAATTAATTTTTTTGATATATTTTAGATTGTTTTCATGTACTAATATCAAAAATTATTTTTAAAAAATAAAAAAATATTATTTTGATATATTTTCAAAAAAAAAAATATTTTAAAAAATAAATTCAATTATGACTACTAAATAGTCACTAAATCTTAGGCAAGAAGGTGAAAGCAATTTTAAAAACTTTGCAATGACAAGAGTGATGATATTAGAATTTTGAAAGACCCCATAATAAATGAACCCACCTAAAACCTATCAGTGATTTTATTGTGATTTAATAGGTCAATCTATATTTCTTTTATAGGATCAATGCCCTCGTACTCTTATTTTCTTTTCGATTTTACCCTTGTACGAATATTTTTAACATCTTACCCTTGTTTGTTTTTTTCATTTCGTTCGATTTCATTAAATCATACCGTATATGTCGGAAATATGTGTGTTTATTGATAAGATCATTATTTAATAATAAATAAATGGATAGATACAAATTAATTAATTAATTAAGACAAATAGATATTTTTCATAAGTTTAAAAACAAAAACTGAGAAAAAATATTTTAAAAAATAATAAATACATGAAAAAATGTATAAAAAAAAAGAAAAATTATAATAACAAAAGAAGAAGAAGATGAAGAAATAACGACACTCACAAACCTATATATATTTTTATAGAAAATAAACTCATATTTATTGTTATTTTCTAGTAAAGTTAAATTACCGCAAACGCACAATCAAGCATCAGAAAAATAATTTCTCTTTCATAATTTTATAAATTCTTCATTAGATGCCACCTTTTTTGCAGTGGTATTTTCTAAATTAATATTAAATATCCGATAAAGAAAAATATTCATAACCAAAACCTTCACTTTTTATTTTTTATTTTATGATACATCTCCATTGTTTAGGTTTTTTTTAATTCAAATATATATATATATATATATATATATATATATATATTATCAGGTAATAAATTTATTTTTGATGTGTTATATCACTTAACGAAATTGAAAGAAAAAAAAAGAGAGGTAGAAACTTGAACAGAACATTATAGTATAAAGGGAGATACATAAATAACAACAACATATAATGACAAAACATGAGATCAATTCTTCTTTTATATTTATAATATTCCTGAGAAAGTAATGTGGCCCCTGCAAAATGATTCAAGACGACATGAGTTTGCTTGCCAAAGGAAAGTGTCTATTTGGAAGTGTAAGGTAAATGTAGTCGAGTTTGTTTCTTAAAATATTTTTATATTTTTAAAAATTTTATTTTTGATATTAATACATCAAAATGATCTAAAAGATATCTTTTTTTTTAATTTAAAATAAACTAAAAATTATTTTATTTTTTAAAATACTTTTTAAAAGCACTACCAAACACCTCCGAAGTGCTCTCTAAGCATCCATGCAGCTAGCTAGCATGCATTTGGGTGGGCAGTATTTGAGTTAGGTCTTGTAGAAAATGGGAAGCTATCTATCTGTATCAATGGATTAAATCCTTCAAAACGAAGAAGAGATCAGCAATGGCTAAATGAAGAAACTCAATCATGAAGTTGACCTGCAGGAAGAAGCAAGCAAAGGGTGGATTGATGCTTGCCAATGAACTTGTTTTGGAAATAATTCAGTGATTCCCTCTCTTCTCCATTGCACCATTATGGCATTGAGTTTGGTGTTTCATTAGACTTTTCAAACTTATTTTTCATTTTTTTTTGCACTATGAACTATAGTTGTTAATTTCGTTCCATTTTAGCTGAAACTTTCGTATCAGTTAAAAAATAAAACAAAACGGAGTCGTTTTTACCCCGGTTTAAATTTCGTCCCCTTTCCGAATTTTTTTCAGCCAAATACCGGCCGAAACGTACCGGTTTCGTTCTGCCCGTTATGTTTCGGCCAAATAGTGTTTTTGTTTTTTAAATAATAAATAATTTTACAATACCAATCATACCTCTTAATCTGACTGTGAGATTAAGATTAAATTTTACAAGGAGTCTCTTGACATATTTATATATATTATATTAAAATTTTAGAGCAATCAGATAATATAATGACCTTGCATGATTGATGATGACATTCTCGTAACATTATACATGCTCATAATTTTGTTCAAAAAAATTATTTTATTGTGTCTTTTTCTAGATTAAATTGCATAATTCTAAATAATTTTATTTTTGGATTTGAACTAATTTTTTTATTGTGTCTTTTTTAAAATTAATATATTTAATTATATATATATATATATATAAACAATACAACCTCAAAACGGCACACTAAAACACTCCAAAACTGAAATATTCATTCAAATTAAAAAAAACAAAACACCAACTAAAATTGATATTGATAACTTTGCTATAAAGAGGCCCTTAAGTAGTCGGATTTTGTAGAGCAAACAATCTTTTGGGGCAGAGCTTAGCTGTAATTTACAAATATAACTCTAATTTTTTTTTTTTATGGCTAACATTATCTTTCGATTATTTTTTTATTATTTTGTCAACCAATTAATATCCTTAACGTAGTTGAATTTATTTTTAAAAATAATTTTTATTTATAAATGTATTAAAATAATATATATATTTGATATCATCATATCATAATAATCTAAAACACTATTTTTTTTTAATTTAAAAAAAATAAAAAAATTTCAAAAATATTTTTAAAATACAGTATCAACACCTGTAGATAATAATTTTTTCTCTACCCGATTCAGTGAAAGACAACTAGCTAATTGCAACCCAAATTAAATTAAAGGAATAAACAAATCAATAAAAGTACAACTCTCTATGAAGAAAAAAAGAAAACTAGAGATAATTAATTGCATTAACTCCCCTCTCAAGTCTTTTCTTAAAGGCAATGAATTAGAACTTGAAAAGTTCTAAAAATGGTCTCACGGGAAGCTTGCCCTATTAATGCTGCCGCCTGTTCGTTCAGAGAGGCCGAGAGATTCCCCCATTAATGCCGGTGGTCTTTCTGGTTCGTAAGACAGTGAATATCGCCATCCATTCGTTGCCTCCCTTAATTATCTTCCCTTTTTCCAAAAAACAAAATAGAAATTACCCCCCTCCTTACCTCTCAGCCATCATAACCCATATTACAATCTTGCCCGTCCAAACAATTTCAGGGTTTATTGAGGAATGCCATCGACAAGAAAAGGAAAATCACAGTTTAATTTCTGCGAGGGTAATTTAGGTTTCCTCCAAGAAAAAGTGGGTGCTCGTAGTTTTTGTTTTTATTTTAGGTTTTTACTTTTCAGGTTTGGGTTTACTGTAGACGAGAAAGGGATGGAGGGAGAATAATGGATTTAAATGCAGTGGCCCAGCTTTCTGCTTTGGTAGTCGCGGTTTTAAATGCTCATGCAGGCTCTCTCCCCCTCTTAAATCCGACCCCAGACATTCTCATCTCTCCCTCACACCTTCGCTAGCCCTCTTCCATGGATTCAAGAAACCTCTCTCTCTCTCTGGTCATTTTGATCTCTTGTTTGTACTCTCCCATTTCTCATAACAAGTTGCAGAAATTGAAGGATTGTTTACGGTGCTGAAATCCTGTGGAAGAGTGACTATGATATTGGCCTGGTTCACTCAGATCGATCACGACTTCAAAACAGTGCTTTTTGCTCTTCTTCTTCTTCTTCTTCTTCTTCTTCTTCTTGTTCCGTGTTAGTTTGATTTGATTGAGCCGTGCCAATATCTCAGTACTCTTTCATGTATCTCCAGGGCTCCGAAAACACTGTTCCACTCGAACGATTGACGGCTTGTATAATTAATGCTTGACTTGCATGCGGTTTCTGTTTGATAACTCTGTGTGTGTTTTAAAATCTCTTGTCTTGGGTTACTTTAACATTGTAATAGCAGAATTCGTAATCAAGACTTGTCTGTAGTACTCTTTGATTTGTCGAAGGAAAAACAGTTGTCTCTTGACTAAATACCTAATAATCTGTCGTTTCTTATTTTATTGCTGTGGATGTTTGTATTTTTCTCATGCAGGAAAAGATTCTATATATCTTTTCATTAATGACATGAACCTGAAGCGGATCCCTACAAGCATAGCAGGGAACTCTGGTGGGAGCTGAGCATTGTTCCGTAGCTTGTTATCCATAAATACTTATTTCACACATCAAGCATGCCAAGTTTTTTTCCAGAAATCACTTTCTGAAAAACAATTTACGAACTCATATGATAAAATTAGTGTTGCTATATGCATAGGTGCTGATATTAAACACATCTTATATGATATGCATGACTCTTTTGAAAGAGTGCTAACTGATCCTGCATGCTCTCTCTCTTTTTCTTTTTCATTTCAGTTTTCATTGATCTAACGATGCCCCACCTTAACGATTTGATTTAGAATTTGACAGGTTTAGTCCCAGTCCAACTTCAAGGCAAGTGAGTAGTGGGGAGATGATCACTTTTTAGTTAGATCTCAGAGAGAGTGTCTAGCTAAAAACGTCTGTAAAAGTCAAATGGCCATTAATAGGATCCTTTAATGGAAGACGAAGAAAAGGAAGGATGCCCCATATCGTTTTTTCACTTGAAAGATAAAAGTTTGCTCTAGCCATGACTTGAAAAGAGAGCCCTTCCCGTCCACAAGCTAATTAATGCCGTGGAGATGGGGCAAAAAGCTTGATGGGCATGTTAGGGGAGATCCCCATCTCCCAAATATGTATTTATTTACATGTCATTAACAATCAAACAAGATTCAACTTTATCTTTCCTGCATTGTAGCACTCATCTTGTTAATTAGATCCATATATATATATATATAATATTAATGCCGTGGGCTGGGTTTGTTTGCTTTTTTTGTCGTGTTTACATGTTAAAATACAAATATATGATGAATGGTTTGTTTTTGAGAAAACATGCATGGTATCACAAAAAGAATTACATCCTTTCATCTTTCTAAACGAGCATTTTTTCTAATTGTTAAATATACAAAACACATACAGTTTAATCAATTTTAGACGACATTAACAAAATGCGTCTTTCTAATATAGTAATTACACACACGATATTTTCTATCATAATTTTGACATTCATGACAAATTTATTTCCCATTACAAGCTTTGTTTACTAAAATGTTAAGCATCACTAGCAACTAATATTGTCAAAATCGCAAGTTAACTTGTAAAATCATATGTTTTTACAGGCCAACATGTATATAACTTGCAAAATCAGATTGTAAGACTCCAAAACCAATAAAATATAATGGACTCGGTCAAACTTGTAAAATCAGTAAACTCGAACTAATTTTACAAGCTTACCAAAAGTGCAGAATTAATTAACTTTTGTCTAACATTTTGTCCCGTGAATTTGTCATTCCCCTTTTCCTTTCTAAAATCTTAACCCTAGTAGCAACTCAAAATCCATACTTGTCATCTGCCATTTTGCCTCTAATTATCTCTTTTTTGTTGTGTAGTTGTGCTTTCTATTTTGACAAAGGTTAGTTTTTCTACCTCTTCTTAATTCTTAAACTTCTCCAGTTCTAGTTCTCCTTCTCTGTTTTGATAAGCTAAGCTTGTTAATGTCTTATAAGAGTTGATGTTAATTGATTAAGCTTAGTAACTTCCTAATTACCCGTCAAAATTCTTCGTGTGTGTGAGTTCTTGACTGACTATGAGAAGCAAAACTAGTATACTAGTTTTGAATGGGTTGAGATAATCGAATGGAAGGTATAACATGGAATTTTTTTTTAAATATTTAGGTTACACATCTAAACCTATTGTCAAAAATAATTTGAAAATATTTGCTTTTATAGGTGTTAAAGTTATTTTTCTGTACTAAAAAAATAAAAAAATCCCAGCTTTAAAGGAAAATAAAATTATTTTATTATGCTAAAAGTATGAGAAGACTGTTTTATCTTTAATTTAATATAAAATGTAAAAAACTGTAAACGTATGTATACATGAGTACATAGCAGCGACAAGTCATGGCCAGAAAACAAAATAAGTGGGTGTTTGGGACAGCGGTTCAACGTGTGGTGCGGTTGAACCGCGAGTCCCCAACCTCAACCCCTACCAAAGCGGGACCCCGGTATTTTCTTGTGGGTCCCACTACAAAAATGAATTTACGCGCGATCGCAGGCGGTGAGACCTGCTTTTGCGACCCGCGGCATAAAATTTACAACCACGGTGCCATGTGATTTCTGTGAAATCCAACGCATCGGTCGAGAATCCGGACCCTCATCTGCATCTCCTCCCTCATCTCGTTCTCTCCGCAACTCCATGACTCCTCCCTCATTCTCTCGCAACTCCGCTAACTCCTGCAACTCCGCAACTCCTCCCTCATTCTCTCGCAACTCCTCCCTCAAAGAGAATGAAAAAAAATATTTAAAGCAGACAGAGGGATGCACATAAGAACAAATCTACATTCATTTAAATCTACAAAATTTACAAAAGATCCCGAAAATTGACCACAATCACCCAAAAAGAGATTTTTTTTTCTTACGAATTTGTCACGCTAAAACAACGAGAAAAAAAACTTTCACATTGCCAGAACCTTAAAACTCCACAAGAAAAAAAAAGTCAATGATTTGCAAGAAAGTTACAGCAAGACCAAAGCCATCAACCAAGAAACAAGAAAATCAAGAACCCAAAGAGAAAAAAGGCTAGCTGAAATTAGGGAGGCGGGGCCCCTCTTCAACAAGAATGGCAATGACCCATTTGAGCAGGTGCATAAGCAAACCTGAAGCTAAATCGTTGCGAGATCAAGAAACAAAAGGGAAGAGAGAAATCAAAGGAAACTTGTTTTAGAGAGAAAATTTGTTCATAAGAAGAGAGCGGGGAAAGTAAAGGAATTACAGGGGGTTTAGTCCATGAAGAAAGAAACACCCATATCCGCCTCTCCCTCTTCTTCTTCTTCTTCTTCTTCTTCTTTTTTTCTCTACTGCTGAAAATCAATAAACATGGCAGATCCACGGTAATGTTTTTGAGTCAGATCATGGCTAATGTTTGACAAATGGAGCCCACGTAATGAGCCATAAATTTAGGAGGAAGCTTCTTTGGCTACATGTTTTGTAGAGGATTTGCCGATAATCTTTTGTTGTCTGTGGTCAAATATAAAGATTTGTAATAAAATTATATTTTTTTTATTTAAAATCATTATTTTAATATGCTAAAATTAAAAAATAAAATTTAAAAGATAGAAAACAAAGTGAAGATTGTGGTTGCATCAATGACACTACATAACTATATTAGAAGAAGATCATAAGGTGATATTACTTTTTGCGAATATGATCGCAATCCTAATTTTGTTCACGAAGATATTTTACGAGATGTTGTTCCTCGATCAAATAGTCGAGGGGGTCCCGCAGACTGCGTTCCATGTATAGATTTGGTTCAGTGATGGAATTGCAAGTAGTTTAATGAGAGAATAATTAGTTGCAAGTGTTTAATTTACGTCAATTATTGAAACATTTTGTTACTATATTTATGAATAAATATAAAATATTATTCCAACAAAATATTTATATAAATGTATGTGTGTGTATGTCTATACATGTGTATTTTTAATTAATTTAACAAGTTGACAGCAATATGAAAAGCATGGTAACCAAACACACAAAACTGCTTTTTATTAAACTCAACATCAACCACAGTTTTAACCAAACACAAATTTCAGTTATGAACCGCAGCTAAAAGCACTTTTCAGAAACCAACTTTTTTTCAACCTCAACCACAACAGCTACAGCTCCAACAGCTGTGCCAAACAGGCGTCTCCTCCACCAATCAAAGTCATCAAGTACATGAGAAGAAATCCCCAGGTTGGCCAATACGACCACATCCATTTTTATTTTATTTTATTTTATTCTCAACAGTTCTCTACTTTTCTATAATGTGGATAAGGTCACACTACCTGGCCTTCCACTATTAATTAAACAAGGGACAAAACTATAATATAAATTTGCACCGACTAATAATAAATTAATAACACCTCTCTCTCATTTTACAGGCATCAAATGTCATGTTTTTTTTTTTATATATATATTTATTTATTAGGAATACCAAGCACACTTGACTTGACTGCTTTCCACGTGGTATTTAACTCACCATTTTGGATTCGAGTCAATGGAAATTGAAGACATCATCCTCCACCGGAAAGATTCCAACCACCCCAGATGCTTTGGTCCACCAGCAATTTGAGCAGGAGGAGCAGATAGATACTCCTCCTGTTATATTTTTTTTAATTATCGTGAGTTTCTGACCAGTTTATATGTAATTCGATTAATCATGTGAAATTCTGAAATTAATAATAATATAAATCTCTAATGATCAATCATATTAATAACAATGAACTCGAATATGAGATAACAGAAAAAAAGAGCAGACATCTTAGTTTGTGGTTATTTACTAATGTCATTTTGCACTATCCATCTTGAGATAAAATATTTATTTATTAAATATAGTAATTCTCAAATCATTTTATCTAATATGTTTTCGTGGTCATCATTCTCTAATCACAACTTAATTGTATGATTATATTCATTAATCATCTTTCCCTATAACAAATGCTGGATAAAGGGTTCTTCTTATCCTTTGTGGGTTCATCTTTTCCTTTATATGTTTTGTTTTTAGTAGTGATTGTGACAAAGACTTGAATTCATGATCCAACACAAATAAGAATGTTATGATTATTTATTATATTGGTGATTTAATAAACTAACTTACTTGCATCACTCAACGCTTGAATATATATCATCGCGATTAAAACACTATATTTTAAAAGTATTTTTATAAGAAATTAATTTTTTTATTTTTTTTTGATATATTTCAAAACGAAAAAGTATTTTGAAAAATAACTCCCAATTAGACTCACAAATATACACTAAAGGTCTATTTGAAAAACAATTTCAAAAAACATTTTATTTTTAATTTATTTTGATGTTTTCAGATCATTTTATTTTTAATTTATTTTGATGTTTTCAGATCATTTTAATATTAAAAAATATTTTTTAAAAAATAAAAAAAATATTATCTTGATACACAAAACATTTTAAGAAAATAATATTAACCTAACACGTCCTAAATAAATTACTTTGAAGAGGCTTAAGTTTGCCAATCAAATATAACAACTTGAAATAAATAAATAAATAGCTTGTTTAAGAATTTATAACTTACGAGATTAAAATCTACTTCTTTTAGAAACATGAAATCTCACTCGAAAATATTGGAGGGTTAAGAAAAATTAATACATCATTGTAAAAACAATTGAGCAATGAATAGGACACATCAAATACCAAAAGATTTTTATTTTATTTTAAGAAGACTTTGGCTTCATTTTATCCAATCAAAATCATTTTCTATGATACTTTAGCTGGTGGATGCACACACTGACACCCTCCAACCTGCCTGTCCCTTTTGCTTACGTGCTCATCCCCATTCGAATCCATACACCTAAGAAAGTCACTGTAAGCTATATTATACTCCCTGTATATTCAGAAATATTCTTTTCTCGCCCTTATAGTTTTCATCTTTATAATTTATTTATTAAGAAAATCAATTTAGAAAGCTTATTTTATGAAATAAAATTTATACATTATTTAAGTCCAAGAGTGATATTCTAATATTTATAAAATGAATATACTTCGCTGCGAAACAATTTGTTAAATAATTAAATATCAATCATTGAAGAGGTGGAATAAAAGTGATACATCGATTTGTTAAATAACGTTGCTCTTTGAAACTTCTTGCTGCATTGGAAAATTAAAATCCTGGGGACCAAAGTGTAATATCGTTAAAATACAAGGGATAAAACATGGTTTATCCAGAAAATATTTTTTCAGAGTGAGAGGAAAGAGAAAGCCTGAAAAGGAAAAGAAACCAAAACGCCAAAAAACAAATAAAAATAATAGCAACCTGAAATAAATAAAAGAAAGAAAGAATATCTCTGTGGCTTGGTTCATTGAAGCTTTCACCACCAGCAGCAAAACTGCCGTGTGCGATCAGGAGTCGAGTTGGTTATTCAATTAATGGCGATTGAAGACGACGACGACGTAGAGAGCTGTGGAAGCAGAGCAGTGGAGTCGTACTCTGCTACAGCGAATCCATCAGCACGGAACCATCACCAAAGGCAGAAGCTTGAAGTGTATAATGAAGTTTTGAAGCGAATTCAAGACTCGAACTTCGAAGAAGCGAATGTTCCTGGCTTTGATGATCACCTTTGGCTTCATTTCAATCGCTTACCTGCTCGGTAATTTACTTAATTACAATTGTCATTTCATGATTGGTTTCATTTTAATTGAAACAGTGACCATGTTAAGTTCTGAATTGTTCGTTCCAAAATGTGAATTCAGCTAAAGTTGGGCTGCTCTTTATCTACCCTGGTTAGGTTCAGATGTAATTGGCTGACTTTTGATACCGTTTGCTGAGAAAGAAGGAAGGAAATGTTAGGATTTTTTTTTAGAATTTATTTCTTTATCTTCATGTGTAGTTTAATTAGTAAATAAAAGAACGATCTTCAATTCTAGTAAAATTAATCTTCCCAAGTCCTTTGTGGCTTTTCTTGTTGTTTTTCCTTTGTCTGATTTTTATGAAATATATTTGATTTTTTTCAATTCTAATTAAAATAATGTAGATACGTGATGGATGTGAATGTGGAGAGAGCAGAAGATGTGCTTATGCACAAGAGATTACTTCAGCTGGCTGAAGATCCTGCAAATCGACCGGCTTTTGAAGTTCATCTCGTTCAGGTCAATAATAGTAGTAACTGATATTTGGTTTCCTAGCGGATTACCTTTAGATTATACCCTCAATCTACTACCATTTGATTGTATTCATTAACATCAAGAAATGTTATTTTGTGTTATATAGAGTGTTCTTAATGTTGCTTAGGGTTTAGCTGATCTTTTGCTAAACGGTGTGAGTCTGATTGGTGGCCTGTTAGTGTTACAGGTGTATCCTTCCTGGAATGGAAATTCTAGTCACCCTGGTCATTCAGATCCGGCAATGAAAGAAGATGCTCAAAGTTCTTATTTTACAAACAAGCAGGGGTATGCTGCTGTATTTTTGTCAATATCCTTCCAAGTGATGTCCTATTTTTGTGTTGATTCTTGTTGTTCTCTGTCTGCAGAATGCTCCCACCACCCACTTTTGGCTCAACACCTCATCCTGAAGCATTTCAAGCCTTTAGATATAATGTAGAAGATGGAGATGGTGCTATAAATTCTACACCGTGTCGTTCTCGGTAAGACTTTGTATGGAATTTGAATGATTGCCCCCTTCCCCAGATATTGTTGGGTGTAAATGAGTTAGCTGTAAAATTTTCTGACATTAGCCTTATTATGATTTTAACTTAAATTCATGTATTATACACTTGAACTATCTTGTAGGCCTATGCACGAGATCACCTTTTCAACAGTCGATAGGCCAAAACTCCTTAGTCAGGTTGGTGTCTAGTACTATTATCATCTGTATATAATATTTCATATGTACTGGGAACAATTATGGATTAATAATGTCATGCTATATATGTTTTTCAGGAAAAATATGGTGAAATATTTTCAGATTGTCTCAGGCTTTCAGCTATTATAGCTGCAGATATAATATATTCTCTAAATAGATATGGAAACACACTCACATGTGGAAGCATACATACATTGTCAAGTGCCTAAGATTGCATTGCCTGTATTAGAAGAAAAAAAATTGGAATGGAATGGTTATCCTATTGGTAGAGCACAACTGTGTCTGCATTGATTGCAACATTAAACTTTAATATATACTCTCGCTGTCTCATGTGCTTGTTTACATTGCACTAGATAATAGATATTGATAAATAATTTCCAGTTGACTTCCCTGCTCGCGGAGATTGGGCTGAACATTCAAGAAGCTCATGCTTTTTCCACAGTTGATGGGTTTTCTCTGGATGTTTTTGTTGTTGATGGATGGCTTTGTGAGGTATTGTCCTACTCTTTTCACCAGTTGAAAAATCAAGTGACTTTTATTTTGTGGTATCAGCTTGTTATTGTCAAAATTATATTCTTTTCAATACTGAGATAATTGCCACTGACATTGTTTGCTATAATGCTTGATCATGCATGTGGGAAACTATAGGAGACTGAAGAGCTAAAAAGTGCTTTAGAAAGGGAAATCTTGAAGGCCAAGGTAATTTTTCTTCATTCTACTATGCTGATCATAATTACAGTTCTGCATATCTCTAAAATAAATCTTTCTTTTTAATGCTTGCTGCTAGGACACCCTTTACTTAAATTAAAATGTGTATCAGCCATCTCTAGGATGTAGGATGTATGGATTATGTTTGTAAAGTGAGTACTTAACTGTTGTTTCACCACACATTCTCAAAAATCTTTTGTTAAATGAAGCTCATGGTGGTTATAGTTTTCTCCTTGTGTCTATGCCAGTGTATGGGAAGTTTTAAAACTTTTTGCTGGTGTAATAATATTTTTTTTGGGGAAAGAGTTGACTAGATGTTAACAGGGAACTAAGATGTATATATCTAGACTTACAGTCTGCTTACAGTCTTGTTTGTAGTGGCATGGTAGTTATTGGCTAATTTATCGGTGATGTACTCTTTATACTTGATATGTTGCATGATGAAAACAATCATAAAGAAAGTTCTTAATATATTACTTTGCAGAACCGAATACAGCTTATGCTCCTCAACTTAAAACAGATTTTATTTTTGTAGTGTTTGCTCATTGCCATTCAGGCAGAGTATAGGTCAACTAAAATGCTCAAATAGACTTGATATTAGTTGCATGTTCTCAGAATAGTTAACCATTATAGTTAGAGTTCCAATTCCTCGGAAAAATAACCATCCCAGAAATGATAAAATCCCCTGAAGAAGGTTTAATTTTGAGTCTTCTCTATGTTCTGTTCTCTTCAGAAAAAAGTACCCCTTCAAATCCACTAGATTCAGACACACTGGTATTTATTAGGAGGTTGTAGATTGTGGAACTTGTAACTGGATGGCTCATCTTCATTATATGAATGAATTTCATTAGGGCATGAAAACATATGACAGTGATCAATATTAAGTACCAACTGTTGATAACAATGATCTTGCTGTATCAGCCACTCATACATTGATTTTAAAATGTCGTGTGATTGATCAACCTGGAGCAATAGTAGCTGGCCTATGTTTGATAGTTTGTAATGCTCAACAGGATCAATGCTTTCCAAATCAGCCTTCTTTTTCTCTCGTTGGTGAGCAGAATAAAACAGGGGTCAAATCTCTTCTTGATTGTGTTCAAATACCTAGTGATGGAACTGATGTCTGGGAAATTGACACCAGTCAGCTGAAAGTTGAAAACAAAGTTGCATCTGGATCAAATGGTGATTTGTAAGTTCTGTGAGTTGCCATTTGAAATATGTGTTACTCCGCGGATTGCAAGTTCTCAGTTGAATGTATCATTTAACCTCTTCAGGTACAGAGGCACATATTGTAGTCAGGAAGTAGCCATCAAAGTGCTCAAGCCTGAGCGAGTCAGTGCAGAAATGCTTAGGGAGTTCTCCCAGGAAGTTTATATAATGAGGTCTGTTTAAAATATATGCTTGAAAGATCTCCTGCCACCATTTCTAGAACTTTTTGTTTATATACTCCTTATTTAGATCGTTCATTTTTTAATCATTTTGAAAAAAGCAAGTGAAAAAATGCCTCTGATTTTGAAAGGAGTAATTGCAATACCCTTTCCGTTAAAATGCTTTCTATGCACATTGAAGTTGCTTCTGTTGAGATTAGCATTAATGCTTAATTTGTAATTTTCATGAATGGATTTAGTTATATATCAAGACCACCTTCTCTTAACCTTGTAAACCTTAATACCTTTTTACATGCAATGGTCCACTTTTATCCAAAGCTCACTCTTGTAAACTCAATATCTTGTAAATGTGATGATCCACTTTCTTCACTAAGCTGTGGTGGGGGTAACCCTCGGTATCTGTTTGTTTTGCTGAAATTTTTTGTTTGTTTGCAGGAAAGTCCGGCACAAGAATGTTGTGCAATTCATAGGTGCATGCACTCGATCTCCAAACTTGTGCATTGTAACTGGTACGTCCTAGTAAATCTTTCACATCTTTGCTCAATGGAATGCTTACATTAAAAGTTTATGTTTCTTAATTTCTATATCGATGTTAGTACGGAGTTGTTTCATCCCCCTCCCCTTCCACCCTCTGTTTATTAGATATGAACTATTTTTCTAATAGATGGAATGGGACTGCAGCATAGTTGTATGTTTAGTGGAAAAATGTGAGTTTGACACAAAGCTTAGAAAGCATGCATTTAATTCAGATAGGCCTTTTCAGTGGCTACATCAATATTCACTTTTTGCTGTTATATTCCTGCTTTGTCAGAGTTCATGGCTAAAGGAAGTTTATACAACTTTCTGCATAAGCTGAAGGGTGTATTTAAGCTTCCATCCTTAATCAAAGTGGCGATTGATGTGTCAAAGGGAATGAATTATCTGCACCAAAATAATATAATTCACAGGGACCTGAAAACTGCCAATCTTCTGATGGATGAAAATGAAGTAAGAGCGTTTCCTGAACTCACATATATCTGTGTATGTTTTCCATGTTTACATGAGTTTTGAATTCAAGAGCTGTTCACTTTTTCATTAGTCTTTTAACTTTTTTAGAAACTTTCTTGTCATACATGTTGAACTTATAATCAACAGTTTGGGTTTGTTGTTCATCCTTGTTGTATCTGATGCATTCTCTGATGTATTAACATGCATTCTCTGAATAATTTTCAAATTATTTGCATGCTCTAAATCTATAACCTTTGTTGATAGGTTGTAAAGGTTGCTGATTTTGGAGTTTCTAGAGTACAGACTCAAACTGAGGTAATGACAGCTGAAACAGGAACATACCGCTGGATGGCTCCTGAGGTACATTTTACTTGCTTGTGAACTTAAAGTTTACTGTTAATGCTATTTTGCATGGTCATGCCTTGCGACATAAATGGGATATCTGATCTTCCATACCATGGTTTGACAGTTTAATTGGGTCTTTCTTTGTTTCGGTAGCCGTTAACTCTTACTGTACATAGGGCATGGAATGGTTTCTCCTTTCTTATAGGAATGGAGCTTCACCTTTCACATTTACTTACTGTTGTTTTAACTACATGAAGGTGATTGAACACAAACCATATGATTACAAGGCAGATGTATTCAGTTTTGGAATCGTTATGTGGGAGCTTCTAACCGGAGAAGTAAGTCTTGCAGTCTTTAAGAGGAAAAAAAGAGCTCTATTTTAATTTCTTTTATTGACTTACCTTGTTAGTTATAATTGTATGAGCTTCATCTCTATATTAATCGTTATATTTTATGTCTGAAATTGCAGCTTCCTTACTCGTACTTAACCCCATTGCAAGCAGCAGTTGGCGTAGTGCAAAAGGTATATCCATTTATTTTTATTTTTATTCAATGTTTATGTAAATTTTTCTCATTTTACAATGACAATTTTATTTTTAACCGACATTCCTGAAGGGTCTACGGCCTACAATCCCCAAGCACACTTACCCAAAACTTTGCAGAACTTCTTGAGAGTTGCTGGCAGCAAGACCCAGCTCAAAGGCCCAATTTTTCTCAGATAATAGATATCCTTCTGCAGATAGCGAAGGAGGTGAGGAATTTCCTATCAACACACATCAGTTCCTTTGAACAATTTTAACTTTCTTCATTGGAACAGGTTGGAGATGAGAGTGAAGATCGGCGTAAGGATAAATCATGCGACAGCTTTTTCTCAGCACTGAACAAGGGTCACCATTAACTATCAAGGAAGCATATGGTGCTTATAATTCGTGCAAAGCTAGCCAGTTCCCATCGTACATTCTTCTTTCCTTTCTTTTCATCTAACATCTTTTTTATTCCCTTTTTTTCGTCCGTAGTTGCTGTTAATTGTACAGTGCTTGCTTTGCCCTAGTTCAATTATACTTTTTTTTGCCCCTTTTCCCTTAATCGAAAATTCCAATTTTCCGCACGTTTCCTTTTGTTTTTCCTATGCAACACTTGGATGATGTACTATCAACGATGACCTATGTTTGGAAACAACCACAACTTCTTTCTTGCATAATGTTGTGTTAATGGGTGATTAGGAGGCTAAATAGAAGGTACAAGCAATAATAAAACTATTTGCAGTGGCTACACAAATCCATGGTCTGCCAAGAAATTTATTAAGGTGGGTAGATTAAGTAAATAAAAGGGAAGGTGGCCTTCAAATTACAGTGTTAATGTTACACGGGATATGAAATGTTAGAATGCTCTCCGTGAAGTGTTTCAGTGAGATATAATTTGACTCTAGATATTATATGATGCATCAGTTATCACTGCACTGGCTGAGAAGCTGCCTTGCACGAACACTGACCTGCAACCGGACGAGCGCGTGCATGCATTGCAGGGCTATGCGTGATTGCTTCCTTACATGCACCCCTCGAACTAACGCTTGCAATTTCACCAGGCTCCTGAGTGCTCGGAACGCCCGTCTCGCCTGTCAGATTTAATACATCATAGAACTCAGGAAAATACTATCACAGAACTGAACACAAAAAAAAAGGTATGGATTGTAGCACATACAAGGTGTCCCCTGAAATTTGCTTGAATTGTGATTGCTGCTATATCTTCCATGGCGAGCTCTCTCTTTGAAGGGCGGTGAAGCTATGCTATCAAGGACATCGTAATCGCCTTCTTCTGTGATATCGCTATCATTTTCGTCGCCGGGACTTGAGCAAGGATTGGAACTGAGAATGATGTTTCTATGAGATGACCGGAGAACTTTCCTCCGAATCTTGTTAAGCCAGTTCCGAGACACCCTCTTTCTTGCCATCTCTCGGCTATTTCTCTTTTCTTGTCAGGGTTTATAGCACCAAATCTAATATCTTCTTCTCTCGATGCCTTTTAAACAAGAGGTGGCTTAAAGGCAGGAGATGTGCGCACCATGTTTGCTTGATTTTGGAGGATTGTTTACTTTGCAAAGTGTATGTCAGAAACCAAGAACGTGGGTAGATGAATAGCTCTGCTGACAGCTCCGAGCAAGTCAGAAGCATTCAAACCCTGAGCTGGGAAAAACAAATGAAAATTAAATAATGGTGACAAATCTTCGTTGATATAGTTTTAGTGGAGGTGCGGCCGGGGGATCTTACTCAACAGTGGACCTGCCTAACGAAAAAATAATAGTTAAAGTAATCTCCAATTAGTACTTTCAACTATAACCCAAAACTTCAAAGAGTCCAATAAAATCGTTTCAATCAGGTTTTCAAAGCTCTCAATTTAAGTTTCTCCCCCAAAATCATCACATTTTTTTAATGAATAATGCCGTGCTTCTCTACAACATGGCTCCATGCATGAACATGCAATCTACACGGAATCTATTAAACAGGTTTGGATTGGGAATTCATTGAGAATTTTCTGAATCTCTATTTGATTAATAGAGAGTCGTTTTGGTAATCAATTGAGAGAGAAGATTCTTACAAAAATAATGCACAAACGTCAAGCGTAAGGGGTGGTAGACCCGGGGACGGAACGGGGGCTAGTAGGGGCCCGGCCACTGTCAAGTTTTTTTTTGCTTCCAGTCCCCCTTCCACAATCAATGATTCTAGTTTCTAGCTGTAAGATTAGAAAGTTTAAAATCTTGGCCCCTTCAAAATAAATTTCCCCTAATTTGGTCCCCTTAACTAAAATTCCTAACTCCGTTCCGGGTATACTCGTAGAGAAATAGATTAAGAGAGCTCTTTTTTTTCTCATTAAGTTGGGTGTCCGGACAGCTTTCACGCATTTCGACTAATTTCACGGATCTTAAAATTAACAACCATGCAACTTTTCAATGACCATCATATTAAAAATCACGGGGGAGCAAACCCTTTACTCCTAAACTCTTACTACTAAACCACCTTCTATATGGTTTGAAGAGAGCTTTTTTAGAGTATGTGTTGACATGTGAGCTATATATTACACTTAGAGATTACAATTGTTTAGTTCATATATCATGCAATTGTATCTAATCAAGTTAATCTTGTAATAAAAGTAAACAATAATCTTAAAGAATGCATGTTATGCATATAATAAGTATTTAAAACAAGGGTTTAACTATGGAGCTTGTTAACGAAATTTAGAGCTATATGTTCATGTAATGATTTTTAGACAAGAGCCATGTAGAAGACTGTTTATTTCGCCACCAAGTTGCGAGGCAAGCCAGTTTGACCTGACCTTAGATCAAAAGAAACAAAAAAAGTTGCATAACCAAACTGATCCACAAGAAGATAGCTTTCTGTACAATGTTAAGATGTTTTATTTTACACAGATGTTCCACCATTTCATACATACAGTTCTTTTCACGGCAATTTTTCACAGCATTTTCCATGTGCTTTTCACAGCAGTATTCCTGTTACTAGAACATTGACGAGTGAAGTTCTGCGCATCACCAATCCCTTATCTAAAGTTTATTGCGGCAATGGACGTAATTATTCCCTTAAACACAAGTTAATTATCTGTTGGAAGTCCATTCTGTGTCCAGGCAGCATATCCACCAGCAATGTCGGTCACTGCAGCAAAACCCTGCAGAAAGGATTCAGTTTTAGCAAGCTCCATGGTCAGAAGACTTGGAACCATTGAAATAAATTCAGTGCATTTGCAGCGGTTCTTTGAATATCTCAATACTACTACAAGATTTATGATGTGGTTGGTTTGAAAATGACAAGCTGATTTCCTTTCTTAAATTATACTGGTAGTAGGTGGAAGTAAATAGGGTAAATCATGCTGTGCCTTCAAGAAAACTCGACTTATGATACTTTACCGAATTTCAAAAATCAATCAGATCTAAGATTTACAGGATGATGTGCTTACAGCAGCTAAGAGATCAGCTGCAGCCATCATAGACCTTTTCCCAAGCTGGCAACCCTGCGAGAACAGAAGTTATACACAGGAAGAAGAAAAAAAAGAACAAGTGATTGGAAGCAGATCAGGAACTCACGACAATAATTTCATCATGTTTTCTGAAATGTAACGATACTTCCTCCACAAATCTGGGGTTCTTGGTCATTCCTGCTTTGAGACAAACATTGATTGAAACAGAATAAGGTCTAAAGGACAGTAGGTGAAACACGAGATCAAGGAAATGAAAGTGCAAAATCCTCTAAAACAAATCTTGTTTGGGACCATTAAGCAAATTCATTCTTATTTTAACTTCATGATCTGAGTTTATTCCTATTCACATGTGGGATTTGCACTGGAAGCCAAAATGCTTCTTTATCTTGGCCACCACCACTCTTGAAAACTTCAACAAACACAATTCATTCTTTCGAAGTGGTCAAAACTTAAAGACTAAAGTTAAACTCACTTCTCAAAATGACCAATCCATGAATTCAATTTCAAGTGTGGTCAGAGTAGAAAGCAAAATAAAGTGGACAAGTGAAGGTTATCTTGAATTGCAAGACTAGTCACTTCCAGTGCCGACTTCAAAAGATGAGAAGACATTCAATATATGCTTTCCTTTAATCAGATCCTAGTTAAGTTTATAAATGTCCAGATTCGAATCCTTTTCGTGAATATATATGATTAAAATGCATTGAAATTAAGGGAAAATGATTGCCTGATCCAACTCTGTACATATAAGGAATGTTAATTGCTCCTGCTGCATGTCCAGCACTAAACTCATCAGGAGTCCTGCAAAATTATCAAAATCAAAACGATAAAAGTTAGATATATAAAGACAATTTAATTTAAGAAGAAGGAAAAAAAATTCCCAAACTGCTTTCAAGAATCAATACCTGACGTCCAAATATCTGTGTCCAGCTTGATGAAGTTCATGTGCCACTCTTACTGGAACTGAGGTTGGAATTCCAGTAGCCTCCAAACTCTCTCTCGAAGACGCCTTTGGGCTTCAAAAACAAAACGCAGTAGTATAAACAACCCCCCAAATTATCTCTATCCTTCAGTAATTAACTATACACTTAAACGTACCGGAAGCTCAAACTTTTGTGATTGATATTGATGCTACATCTCCGAGAATTCACTGCAAAAAAAACCCTACACGCAGCAAAACAACAATGAACAGAAGCAAAAAACAGAGCTCGATCGGGTCACAAGATGGCAAAAACAGAAGAAAAGAAAGACCTCTTGTTAAGCTGTTGAGGACAAAGAACTGGACAAAGTGTGGTGCTAGAAGTTGAGCTACCATAGCAAACAACAGCCTTTGCTGCCATTTTTTCCCGCTCTGTATATACTGTTTCTTGCACTTGATAGTCTTTTTAAGGGTCTGCTTTGTATGGCTGCTGGCAATGGAGGTTATTTATATGGTTACGGATCACTGCAAAATTCAATAATATTTGTGGATTTGAGTGATGAGGAAGAGAAGCATGGATGCCACGTATTGTGGGGCCCCAACATTCAGCCAATGGGATCAACAGAGGGTAAAGGTGACATCTTGGCACACATACACTTGCATGGATAAGTTTGAAACCTGAATCGTCTGTCTATATATCTTAACATTTCCCCATGAGTGGTCGATGCCCACTACACGTGGCAAAATGTGTTGACTCGCAAAGGATAAAGAAAGCATCTTTACATTTTTCACAACTTTTTAATAGCATTTAAAAAATTTACAATCCTTTTTAAGCATCCTAAGAAAAAAACAAGAACTCAAGGGCTTTGTTTGCAAACGAAAATAAAACTACAGTACCATCTCCACATTACACGAACCTTTTATCCTTTTCACAAGTTTTCAAAGAATAAGAAGAAAAGGCATCATCAGCATAATTAGCCTTGCTTTTTGCCAAAACGACCCACTTCAACTCCACCACTTGTCAATCCAGCCGTCCAAACTGGAGAAACGTGTCTGGAAGCTTGTCCAAATCTCAATCTCATCCAACTGTGAACGAACTAGATATCATAGAATGGATGCAGACTGCGCAAGCTGTCCTCTTTTGGTTTCTTACTCCCGTGCTCTCTTTTTCTCAGTGGTGGATCGATTTTCTAAGATGACTCACTTTGTTCCCATCATAAGACCTTTGATGCTTCCCATATTGCTTTACTATTATTGTGCGATTCCATGGTATTTCATTCTCCATTGTATCTGACAGAGATGTCAAATGTATCAGTCATTTTTGGAAGATTCTTCGGGCTAAATTAGGAACAACACTCCTATTCTCTAGTGCCTTCCATCCACAGACGGATGATCAAACCGAGGTTAGCAACAGAAGCCTTGGTAATCTGCTCGGATGTTTAATTACTGAGCAAGCTGTGATTTGGGAATGAATTTCACCATAGGCTGAATTTGCATACAATAATTCTACCAATCAAACAATAGGAACCACACCATTCAAATTAGTTTATGGGTTGAACCATAAGATTCCTACTGATATTACTCTCCTGCCTCTACCTCAGAAGGTTAGTGAAGCAAAATTAGATTTTGCAGCCTTTATGTCAAGCCTACATGAAGATGTGAAATGCATGGTGGAAGATCAGCTCGTTAAATATTCTGCATAGGCTGGCAAACACAGGAGGGAGCTGCATTTCGAGGAAGGGGACTTGGTTTTAATTAGAGCACGACCTGAAACATCCCCCCCGGAATGCATAACAAGCTGCGTGCCAAGAAGATTGGTCCATCGAGATCCTTAAAAAGATGGGGACTGATGATGCTTATTTAGTTGACTTACCAACTAATTTCCAGTTTTCCAATGCGGAAGATCTTACAGCTTATCAAGTTTCTGCGTCTGTTCAAGAATTAAAGGATCCTCCTTCAATCGTTCTGCAAGTTCAGCCTCCACTAGAAATTGTTGATTCAATATTAGCACATAGTTCGTTTATAGACCTAACTATAAATTTTTGGAAAGGTAGGCATCTAAACCGATATCAGAGGCCATGAAGTCCATCTTCTTAATCCTCAGCGTTATGAAGATTATGTTGAGCATTACTTGCCTGAGGCAGGTTGCTAGGGAAGAAAGGGAGGAAATTGATGCAAATGAAAGGGAACAAAACTTAGACAACAGGAATGAAAATGAAGGGGAAGAACAGAATGAATCTGACAATGATCAATATGCTGCAGCAGCTACGGATTATGTGCAAGCCAGGATTCCGGCAATGCATGTTGACGTGAATATTCCAGCAAAGCATGCTGGCATGGAGGGCAATGAATTATTAACAGATGATGATAATCATTAAGTGGTGGTTATAGTTCATAATATCTTTTTTCTCTCTTAATTTTCCTGACTAATCACTATATACCGCTTAGTAACGCACTTTTTTAGCACTCGTAAAAAAGGGACTCTGTATTTAACTAGAATTGGCCAACTTGCTTAGATTTAATTAAAATTTGATTTTTAGACAAGTTAAATACTTGGTTTTTAAGGATTATAGACGCTATTAGTTATACTTATCAATAAATATTGCCATGCCACAACCGAAAGAAGGCAGGCCCGAAATTATATGGGTCGTTCCATGAGTGAATCGCTTTGGGCTTGAGCCAGAAACCGACTTGATCTTTAGACCCAAGACACATTTTCAATGTCACAATTTCATCAATTTAAAAACGTCCCTGCCCATGATTCTTGTCCACTGAAGAACACAGCGGGAGAATCATACAGCAATGGCAAGTTTCCTCAACGTCACTTCTCCTCCGTTCTTCTCTTCAAGAGCAACACTTTCGACCTCTCCACCACCTAATATCACTGCCCAACTATCCCAATTCAAGGTTTTGCTGCTTTCTCTCTATATTCATTCCAGTTTCACTTAATAATCTCTTGTTTCAATTCGCTCACTTCTTCTTTGTTTATCTTTTGAAGAAGGGTTGGTGTTGGAAACTAAAATGCATGCCTTCTTCAGGGCCAAGTCAAGAGACTGAATCAGAACCACCTGAAACGGCCCCGTCTCCTTCAAATTCAGCTTCTTTAATGTCTTCGTCAAGTGTTTCTACTTATAATTGGTGTGCAGGTCTTGGTGGTGTTGGGTTTCTTGAAACTGCATACTTAACATTCCTCAAGCTCACAAATTCTGATGCTTTTTGCCCAATTGGTGGTGGCAACTGTGGTGATGTTCTTAGCAGTGATTATGCAGTGGTTTTTGGTATGTTCTTTATTAATTTTCAAAGCATTTTTTATGCCTCTCTCTCTCTCTCTCTCTCGCTCTCTCTCTCTCACTCCTAGTTTGTTAATTATTGATAACAAGGCGGTTATTATTACGAGGAATGCTAATAGCAGTCAAATTATCAGGGGATGTTCGAAAACAAATAAGAAGTTGTTTTTAACAGCTGTTATGTTGGTTGTGATTTCAAATTTAGGAATGTTTATATGTTGCGGTCAACAAGCAGAGTATTCATTAGTTCAATGTAATTAAAAAAAAACATGATGATTTAATTGTAGATGTTGAGTACAAACCAGGAAGAAAGGGGACGAAGGTTGAACATGGCATAGGAAAGATTGGTGGAGTAGAAGACTTCCTTGGGGTGTATTGGAAGTCTTGAAAGTATAGTGCTCCATCGACATCTTGGCAATGGTAGTGGAAATGGGTAGGAATTCTTTTAAGCAATTATGAGAAAGAAAAATTGCTGAACATTATTGTATATGAGTCTAATTTCAAGTTTAATATAAATGACCGGTCAAATGGTCATTCCTATTGAGCTTAGATACAGTGCCAAATTTGAATCCTTAGTTAAACATTTATTTGTAATATGAGCATGGTGGGAAATGTGATCACATGCAGAATTCTGATTGGAGAATGGAGACATGTGATCACAGTGCATTGCATGGGTGTGACAGTCATTGATCCTCATGGCTGTCATTAGATTTTCTTGAGTTGTTATTTATTGTTTTTACTGTATAGTCTATCTTTAGAGTTTTTCTATGTAAATTTTCCAGCAATGTGATATATCCCTTTTACATTTTCATTCCAGGTGTTCCTCTTCCATTGATTGGAATGATATCATATGGTCTAGTGGCAGCACTTGGTTTACAGTTGTCTGGCAAGAAGTTGCCCTTTGGTATTGACGAGTCTAATGGTCGCTTGCTTTTACTTGGGTGCACTACCTCAATGGCAGCTGCTAGTGGATATTTCTTGTACATGTTGAGCACAAAGTTTTCAGGGACGTCTTGCTCTTACTGTTTATTGTCAGCTTTCTTGTCATTCAGCTTGTTTTTCATCACTTTAAAGGTGTGGTTTCTTGTGCTTGTTTTTCTCTTTTTTTTAATATATTGGACATGCCTCTTATCTGGTTCATAAAATGAGTTGATTCAATTTCTGCTTCCCTCTTTTTGGCTGTACAAAATAGGATTTTGGTTTGGAAGAGATACAAAAGTTTTTGGGTTTACAGCTATGTATAGCAAGCTTGGTGATTTTTTCATTGAACACATCATATGCTACACTCCGACCTGCCAGCTCAAGGTGAATAAAATCTTTGCAAGGATCATGGCATTTCTATTTCACTTTCATTAGTATACTCTACAAGCAAACTCTTTTTTTTTCATTTATGAAAGTCTGGCTCTATATAATTATCAACATTAGAACTCATATACTTCATCAATTCAATTCACTAATCAACGCTACTAACCTGGTAGATGCAGAATTCAATTGAGTTCATAAGTTACTATTTGTCCTGGCGAGTACGTCAGTGTGCACTGCTTGCATTTGTTAAGATGTTTATATGCTGCTTAGCCATTGTCATGCTTCTACACTGTTTTTTGTTGTTTTTGTTATCAGTTTTAAGATACCCTGATATGCATGCTCCGCATTCTTTTTCCAAGGGAATCTGTGTCCTGACATTTTTCCATCTTTGTCTCTATGATAGCAGCCTGGCTAATATTGACCTGGAATATTTTACCACTGAGATAACCACACCCTCTAGTCCGTTTGCTATTTCTCTTGCAAGACATCTACAATCTATAGGAGCTAAAATGTATGGAGCTTTCTGGTGTTCACATTGCCAAGAACAAAAACAGGTACTTCATTCTTCTTCATTAGTGGTAGTATACAAGTGTTTGACAGTCTTGTGTTCACTTGATAATCCATGCAAAAAACATGGAAATTGAAATGAAATCGACACCAGAAACTAGCATTATTTATTGTCTGAGTTCAATATGAATTCCCTTGGTGATCTTTACTAGTATGCTAACAGCAGATGGATATTTGAAATGTAGAATCAAATGTTATCTGAATTAGCAGTCTAATATTGTGAGACATAATTGCATGAAGTGAAATAAAGTTTGCTTTCCATTTATTCCGATATATGAGTACAGTTATCTGAATAGAGCACATGTAAAGTTTGCTGAGACAAACAAATCACTATTACATTTGCTTTCCTGTCTTACCAAATAAAATAAATCTTGAATTATCCCAAATCTAATATTTGTTAAGAATCCTTTTTTTCTAAACAGTGATATGTAGCTAGTGATAATATTATTTTTTCCATGATTTTGATGCATAGATATTTGGGAAGGAAGCAGCAGAACTGTTGAACTATGTGGAATGCTTCCCTGATGGATTTAGGAAAGGATCTAAAATGATAAAGGCCTGTGCAGATGCTAAACTTGAAGGATTTCCAACATGGGTGATCAATGGTCAGGTATGGATATTAAAATGTATCCAGCTTTCGCTATTCCTTGACCATAAAGATGGCATCATCTATTTCTTCTGAACTCACATTACTTGTAGTAGCATAGATTAAAATGTTTGGCTCAATTCCCATTCCTATAAGATTCTAGGAAACATGTTTTGTTTTTCTGTGCAATAAGATTTTAAGCTGTTTGATTAGATTAGTACCTCTAATTGATTAATAACTTGTTCCAATCAGCATTGAAAGCTGTACTAGACAGCCATTGAATCATACTAGAAGTTCTCTATCTATCTTCTGCCCTATATAAAATGATATTCCCATTCACGTAAGGTGTTTCTTTCAGGTTTTGAGTGGAGATCAAGAATTGTCTGAGCTAGCGAAGGTATCTGAGTTCAAGATTGAGGAATCCAATCAACCAAGTTAGGTTATAACTTTTTTTTTCTGTAACATAGAGCTTCTGTACAGTTCATATAAAAGATTATCTCTGGAAAATAAGGATCCGTCTGTGCAAATTCTATACTACCAACAATTATTATTAATTATTAAAAGAAACTAAAAACGTTTTGGGTCAGTTTTTAATTGCCGGAGATTTTACCCCCCATTTTCCGCCTAACTTGTCGGCATAATTTTTCATCGCTTATTCTGTCAGAAATACTTAAAAGATTCAATATATTTTGTCAAAGTTATGAAATGGATGTGGATATTCTGGATAAACTATTGATGGATGTTATGAAAAAACTGTCTTTCGGTCAATGAAGCCGTCAATATTTTCGTAATTGTTTTCGGTTAGCTGTTGTAATCCTCAAGTCTACAATTCTCATATGAGAACATCAACAACAAATACAATCAATCAATAAATAAACCACAACAAATTTACAATAAACCACAACATAAGTACAATATTTAGAACTAAGTTGTAGGGCTTTACCCCGAAGGGAGCCCTTCCAGAAATTCTCAATGGCCTAGGCAAAACCTAGGCCAAAGAGGGGGTTTGGAAATAGTTTTCAACCAGCAATTGACGCGCCTCGGTTAGAACCTCACTAGCTGCGTCATTGCCCCAAGCGCAAAGATAGTCTTAGCGTCGCGAAAACTTGTCGTTTTTATACTAGTTTGGGACTGGCTCCTGGTACATTTCTCGATGTGGGATTCAGATCGAAGTGGTTTATGCGATGCGGCACGTGACAGCCTGTATCTGATTTCCTACTGTCTGAGATTACCTTGTTTTTGTAGGCAATTCCACTTCCATTGACTGGAAGCATAGAAGTTAATTCCGTTCACGGAATGGCCGGAACGTTCCGTTCCGTTCAACAAACCGAGACAAAACGGCGTCGTTTTCGTCTCGATTTTAATTCCGGTCCGATCCGAAATTCGCCAAATTCGACGGAACGCTCTGCTTCCGCTCGCGTGCCATTCCGGGTTCAAAATCTATTTTTTTTTAATTTTTTTAAAATTATTTCTGACATCTATACATCAAAATAATTTAAAAACACCAAAATATTTTAAATAAAAAAGAATTCAAATTTTAATTATGCTTGTTAAATTAATATTTTATTTTTTTTCATATATATATAATTAATTATATATGAACAGTACGACACCGAAACGGCACACCGGAACGCTCCGAAACCGGAACGTTCCGTTCCAATCGAAAAACCGGAACGGCGACCGGAACGGTATTGACTACTATGACTGGAAGTGCTGGCATGTAAAACGACTAGTCATTTCCCCATATATATATTTTTTTTAAATGAGGGTAAAAAACACAAAATCCAGAAAAAATAAATCATCATGAGCCCTTAATAGATTATCTCACTGCTAAATAGACCCATGTATGATAAAATCACGAGTTAACTCATATAATTTTACGTGTAAAAAAAAATATATATATATATATAATTAGATTAAAAATTTAAAACCAGTAAAATCAACTCAATAGGTTAAACTCATAAAATCAGTAAACCCGTACTAATTTTACGAGCTTGCCAAGAGTGCTAGTTAACTTTTGAGTCTGTGACTTTTGTCTAACATTTTGTCCCGTGATTAATTGTATTTGTCATCCCACTCATCCCCCTTTCCCTTTCTCAAATCTTAATTCTTGACCCTAGCAGCTACATGTTGCACAGCAACTCAAAAAATTTACTCGTCATCAGCCATTGTTGTGCAGTAGGGTGCCATTGTTGTGCAGTTCTAAACAACAGAACACTCAAAAATAAAGGTCAGAAACGAAAGAGAAAAAAAAAAAACAAAGAATTTGAATTCACAAAACTACTTTGGTTTTTCAGGGGCACACTCAGTTCTTTTCTGGGCAATCAAACCAGGTTTTTCCTTTCCAACATATTGCCAAAACCAACTTGGTTTTTCAGCACACTCTGTTGTATATACCACTTCGTTTCTTTTCCCATCAAGAACTTTTCTAATCTACACTTAGTTACTGAAACATGGAAAACACAAAATTGGAACTAGAATTGGTGGTGGGGTGCGCCAGGCCAATGCTGTAGTGCAACGCAGAGGCGACGGTTGAGAGCCCCAGTAGCGAGCTACTGCGATGGACACTCCCCCTGGAAAAATAAATTTAATATCGTGTGAGCCGTTGGCCCACGTATCAGATATTAAACTGATAAGAACAGATACTACACTTGATCTTAGCCAAAAGGCCGAGAAAGGTATGATTGATCTGTGGGTGGTAAGCTTTCTTTTATAGGTTGCTTCTGCGTGTGCCCTCTCTTATAGTAGCGATATGGGACGACTGGACAGACTGGGCTTGTTACTTCCTAATATATATATGCTTCTATATATTACACTTCACAAAAGGGCATAAAACACAAGGGTGGCGACAAAAAGTTTTATGCTTGCCGATTAGTCCCCTGCACGGCGGAGAAAGATGTGCTCTCTTAGCCTTGAGCAAAGCTAAAAGTGCAGAGCCACTTATATTGACCAAATTGTTCTGAACGAAGGAGCCAAAACTTCATATTTCCATGCAATTTCTTGCTAAGTTCAAAGCAGCAAGCTATATAAACCACAATGACCTCTCTCATTAGTGTTCTCCGTGAAGTTTGCTTAGGCAGATGAAACATCGGTGCTCATTTAGTCTATTCATTCGTTTCTTTTAGGTGTATTTGGGACCGTGTATAGCAAGTATTCTCACGCAATGAAGATGAAACAATTTCTTCTTAGCAAAGAGGAAAACTTTGTGATGGTGAAGTACTCATGGAAGTTTCTGACTCAAATGTATGGTGGAGAAGTCTTGGGGTGGAAGTTTCTGGTGGCTTCTGCTCAAGCAAGGGTGACTGAAAGGTACTGTGGCGTTTTAGGTTAGTAGGTTCCATTGTCCAGAAAGCAAATAGAGCATAAATTTTAGAAATCTAAGATACTTCAACCATGAATCTTGATAGCCTCAATCTTACCAGAAATATGAAACTACCATACATTTGAATCAATCATCAATTGCATCTACTCCTTGCTGCTTACGATCAGTAAGAAAAAAAGAAAATGCTGTTCATTTTCCAAGGACGTAAAATATTAAGGACAGACCAGTTTATCAAAGTTTTTATTCTGATAATAATTTTCTTCCGCGCGCTGCAGCAACTCAATCTTCTCATTTACTCCTGATGTTCTTGATAGTCTTGATCTAGGTAGGCTCTTGACAACTTCAGTTTCATCTGCCAACAAAGAAACTTGACAAATGAGATAGTAAACAAAGTTCAGGATTTCAATAATGCCCCAAATCAACCCCAGCATAAACATTGGAATTTTACAAAAATTATGCACCATCAAAATCCGATATATCTTCCTCGGAACTTTTGCCTTAATCGTCACGATTCCAGAATTCAGAGAATTGTTCATCAATCCTGAATTCTTCATCTATCATTTCTGTGGAGCTGAATAAATGAGAAGAATGAATCGAGTTCATAAGACATTCCAGCACTTGAAGATTAGCCACGTAAAGAAGAGCAACACATTCCTACTACTAGAAGGACAATAATAAAATGCTGCAGGGGAGCAATGGAAATGAGAGCATTTGAAAGCCAGTTATTGGTTAGGCTCATCCCAACTGGAATCAATGCAAACCTGGTATCTTGGAGCAAAAGCAAGGGTAAGGCCATGTGGAAAAATGGTTGCATTCTTCAGGTTTAAGATAACAACACGACCATTTTTTGAGATTCCTGACAAGTCTCTTTTCTAAGGGGACCAGATTTTTTAGGCTCATCCCAACTGGAAACAATGCAAATCTGAAAAGGGAGTACACCATCACTAAAACCTGTTTATATTCAAGCCAGAGTGGTAAGCTGAAAAAAACCAGAGAATGAAAAGGGAGTACACCATCACTAACACCTGTCATAAGAAAATAAAAATAAAAATCCAAGGGCAAAAAAGAACAAGAGAATATTAACTACCAGCAGAGGAAATGCCATTTTTGGAAAGATGAGCAGACAAGCCATCACAGGTTGTTCGTTCAAGGAAGTAAACAATGGCACAGACATCCCCACAAGATTTGAGTTCAGAGGATACATCATGTAGACATCATCCAGAAGATCTTTGTATCGATCGAACTGCACTATTGAGAAATCCACTTAGATGCACATGCAATTGTACACGGTTTGGAAATGAGATTTAGTTTGGAATATTCTATCTGATAAACTTTGAGCTTATGAAATACATTTCCACTCCTGGAAGAAGCTAGCAGAACCCACCTTCATAATAAATATTTCGACGATTAAAAGAAGATCTGAGAACCAAAGGGTCTTGCAGACATCATGACTATCACATCCTTCTGAACTCTGCAGATAAAAATAGCAGCTATAGAATTATTAAAGCTCTCTGCTCCATTCTTCATAAAATGAAACTGTTCTCTTCTTATGATTTAGAGTGATGTAAGACTGTTGAGAGTAGAGAATAAATAAATCCAGTTCTTCTAAGAACTTCCTTAGCAGCAGCTGTAGCTGTCAAAAAATACTTGGTAATACCAAATTGGAACTAGAATTGGTGGTGGGTAGCGCCAGGCCAATGCTGTAGTGCAACGCAGAGGCGACGGCTGAGAGCCCCAGCAGCAAGCTACTGTGATGGACACTCCCCCTCGAAAAATAAATTTAATATCGTGTGAGCCATTGGCCCACGTATCAGATATTAAACTGATAAGAACAGATACTACACTTGATCTTAGCCAAAAGGCCGAGAAAGGTATGCTTGATTCGGTGCTGGTAAGTTTCATTTTATAGGTTGCTTCTGCGTTTGCCCTTTGTTATGTTAGCGATATGGGACGACGACAGGACACAGCCTGGGTTTGTTACTTCTTAATATATTCTATTACTTCACAAAGGGGCATAAAACACAAGGGTGGGTCTATGATAATATGTTGGTGAAAATCTGGGCTATAATTAATTACAATGCGAGGAATCAGGAATAAGCTGTAACTCAGCTTAAGGATCAAAATTTTAGGATAAAGATATTTAGGAATAAGGAAATGGTCTAACTAAATGATGGAAAAGGAATTTAAATATAAGAAATTTAGATTTCTAGTGTAATATCATTTATTAGACATTTTTACACTATGAGAATAATTTTTAATTAAACAGTCGGATTGATGTAAAATCTAGAGTTAAGAAGTGTGAGACGTTAAAGACAATCAAGCAAGCAGAGAATTGAGTGAAATAGAGGGGGGGAATTGGCAGCAGCTCAAGACAAAGGAAGGAGGAGTTGGGGGAGTGGAGAAATCTTAAATATTTGATATTCAAATTTTGTTTTAGTACCGAGTAAGTCAATTTAAACAAGTTTGAATGGGAAGAAAATGGAAATTATGCATACTTGTTGAGTTTTTTTAATTCAGGATTCTTGGAAGAATTCGGGGTAAATATGGAATGAATTGTGAATGATGCAAAATAATAACAAATGGGAAAGGGTTTAATTATTTCTAAGTTTTTTTTTATTTTGACGAATTTTGTGGACTATAAAGTTAATGATCATGTAATTTTCTAGTGATCATCATATTAGCAACTATAGGGTTCGAATTTGAAACCATCAGAAAAAACAAATCTCTTTAATTTTAAACTCTTATCATTGGACTACCTACTAAATGGTTAATTATGGAATGAATTGTGAATGATGCAACATAATAACAAATGAGAAAAGGGTTTAATTATTTTAAGTTTTGTATAAATGTCGGTTAGATGTGAAGTATGTGTTGGTAAAATTGGATTTTTCAAGGGTGTGCATAAAATATCATGAATTTATTTTGTAGTTATTTGATTTTATTATGTATATGAGAAAAGGATTGGAAAGATTGGATTTTTCTAATTTGTTGAACAAAAAATCATGTAAAAATTATGCAAGGAAAAAAAATGATAGTATAATGTATAGTGATTTGTTAAATTTAAGAGTTTAATTGAATGTTAATAAAAATGTGAAATTAAAGGGTGTTGATAATATTGTGGGAAAAAAAATTAAGAGGACGAAATAGATTGGTACGGATATAAATTATATATAAATGGACAGGATGTATTTGGTGAGTTTAAATATTCAATAGTTAATTAATGAGAATTTTTTTTTATTAAAGTAGGTGTACGAGTCTATTTATATACATTTCAATTAATCCCATGAATTCTAAAATTAATAATTATATAAGTGTTTAATAATTATTATATTAACAATTACAATATTCAAATCTAATATAATAAATAAAGAAAACAAATATTATGACTCGACCATCGTTAATTAATGAGAAGTTGATAAATAAGGATGTCTCATGTGAATAAAAGGACATCGAGGTGAATAAAGAGGCAGTGATCTTGAAATGGACGGTCAAGATCATGCTAAATCAACTCAAGTCATTTTCCAAACGAACTGAAACAAAACAAAACAGAACCAAACTCAATGATCTGGTCCAAAATGGAAGATGCCTTGGAATATCCTTCTCTTTGCTCATTCATTGCTTCTCTGACCTTCCTGCCTATGATGCCACTCTATCCTCTATCTCTTTGAAACTTCATAACCCCATAATCACTCTTTTCCTTATTTCTCCCTTCTCCATTTCACACATCAAGTTCTGTGAGCTGAAGAGAACCACAGCAAGGGAAATATGTGCCATCACATCTCTTTGTCTGATCAAGAACAGCTTGTTGAGAAATTGGAGATTTTCAAATTTCAAGGCAGGGATAAAAATGGCCACAAAGTCCTTCGGATTATCGGCAAATTCTTATCTGGTTAGTACCTTCTCTGCATTAACATCTGTCGTGCCGGATGTGCTTAAATATTTGCTGTTTTTTACTATTTTATGATTTCGATTTTTGACTTTTGTAGCTCGTTTCTTGAGCGTGGATGCACTCAAGAATTATTTGGAGGAGAACATCTTTCCTAGGCTAAAGAAGAAACCATTCTCAGTTTTATACCTTCACACGCAAGTACAGAAGAATGAGAATTTTCCAGGAATCTCAACCCTGCGGTCAATCTATGATGTTATACCAATCGACGCCAGGGATAATCTCCAGGCAATTTACTTTCTCCACCCCAGCCCTACAAGCCAAGCTTTTCCTTGCCACGTTTGGCCGTCTTCACTTCGGCAGCAGGTAAAAACAATGAAATATTCTCCACAATGAGCCTTTTCTCTCTCAAAGGGCATCGGTATTTGGTTGCATTTTTAGCTTTTTGCTTGCGTGAGTAAACCAACTCGAGCAATATTGTGGCAGGTTGTATGGGAAGCTAAGGTATATCAAAAGGATTGATTATTTATGGGACCATATAAGGAGAAATGAAGTAAAAATTCCCGAGTTCGTTTGTGATCATGATGAAGATTTGGAGGGTCATCAGATTTTGGACTGTGGGTTGGAGAGTGATCATCCTAGAGTCTGTGGTGCTCCCTTCATGGATTCTCCTGTGACCATGTACTCAACGAGGTGTATTTAGTAAATGGAGAAGAAGTAACGAGTAATTACTATGAAGAAATTTGTGCTCTAGAGCCGGGAAAAGAAATTTATCCAGTAGTTCTTGGCTCTTCTTGATTCCCAATGTGTCTCGTCTAGTTATGCACCATTTGTTGCAGGGTGAACTTGTTAATCCGTCTCCTATCAGATTCGGTAATATTGACCATAGTTATTTTCTTTTCTTTTTTTCCAATCAATTATTCTCAATTTTCAACTCTATTTGATGATTTGATAGAATTTAATGAAAAATTATTTCTCCAGCCATCGAAGTTATTTTGATGGGCCAAGAAGGTGACCCCTCTCCTGTTCAAGAGCAACCATCAATTTGGGTCATATTGGGGAGCCATCTGAATTACATTTTAGAAAGGTCCTGCAAATTGTATATTACAAAAAGAAGAAAAATCAAAGAGAGTGGGGATTGTTTTCCTTTTTGGCTCCCCTGAAATAAGAAATTAGAAAAATTACCCGTAATTTATCTCTTATGCAGGTTTTCAGCTACATTTTACCTATAAGAACGGTCCCACGATAGAGAAATAATTATGTTTCTCGCACAGTAATAAAATGAAGAAGGATGTTTATAATCACCATCACGTATTTAGTTAAAAAAAATGTGTTTTATCCTCAATCAGAATTTATAACAAGATTATTCGAGACCGACCACTAGTGTGTACATAACTCAGAAGAGTAAAACAAAGCTCCAAAATTTGAGTTAATGCAACCTCAACCTCTTCTCTCCGGTCTTCTCCTGTCTCATATGTGATTGGTTTTGTGATGTATTGGCATGGTTGCCTTTTTCCTTTTTTCTGTTCACAAACTCGGAAAAGGATGGAATGGATGGCAGCTTTGTACTCAGACTGGAACTTTCTGATGGTGAAACATTCGTGGAAGTTTCTGATTCAAATGTGTGGTGGACGAGTCTTGGGGTAGTAGTTTCTGGCGACTTCTGCTCAAGCAAGGGTGATTGAAAGGTACTTTGGCGTTTTAGGCTAGTAGTTTCTGGTGACTTCTGCTTTTGCTCAAGCAAGGGTGATTGAAAGGTACTTTGGCGTTTTATGTTAGTAGTTTCCGGTGGACTCTGCTCAAGCAAGGGTGATTGAAAGGCACTGTGGCGTTTTAGGTTAGTAGTTTCCGGTGGACTCTGCTCAAGCAAGGGTGATGGTGGTGTCTCAGGAGGAGGTTCTTTAGAAACAGGGGCAGAGAGGGTGCCAGGGCTGAGCCGATTTGTTAACTCTACCAAAGTTGTCGATGATAGCCACCGTACTGTACTCGCCACCTGAGAATAGTAGAACGTTTTCCCACTCTTCCCGTACTTCGTGTAGCACTCATTTTCAAGAAAGGAGGCTGATGTATCAAGTTCAATGCTGCAAAGGGGAGAATAAACAAATTAAAATCTATCATGCTTATCTTTCTCTCAATGAAAAGTATAAAAAAGTTCTCTTGTATGCTAATCACATAACAGATCTAATGCCATGGGTGAAGGAAAAGTTCTGCTTACTTTAAGATTCCAAGCCGCTGGTGAGCTAGCTTCAAAGCATTTAATAATCTTTGTTTGCTTGCTTCTCTCAGTGTTTCAGATATGGCATTCTTGTCAACTTTATTTTTCTGCTAACAAATAAAAAAAATAATCAATTTTCATGAAAAAAAAGTTGCTAGATGGTTGAATGTAGAACGATGGTCATGAAACAGATTGAATTGCTTGTGAACAAGATAACAAAGATATGCAACTATTGTCTTAATTGAACTGAGATACAATGACACCATGTTCAACTATATATATATATATAAACTCCACTCACCATTGCCCAGAAAGCAAATAGAGCATAAATTTTAGAGATCTAAGATACTTCAACCATCAATCTAGATAGCCAACAATCCTATCAGAAAAATGAAACTACCATACATTTGAATCAATAATCATCAATTGCATTCACTCCTTGCTGCTTACGATCAGTAAGAAAAAAAGAAAATGCTGTTCATTTTCCAAGGACGTAAAATATTAAGGACAGACCATTTTATCAAAGTTTTTATTCTGATAATATTTTTCTTCCGCGCACTGCAGCAACTCAATCTTCTCATCTACTCCTGATTTTCTTGACAATCTTGATCTACGTAGGCTCTTGACAACTTCAGTTTCATCTGCCAACAAAGAAACTTGACAAATGAGTTCGTAAACAAAGTTCAGAATTTCAATAATGCCCCAAATCACCCCCAGCATAATTGGAATTTTACAAAAATTATTCACCATCAAAATCCGATATATCTTCCTCGGAACTTTTTCCTTCATCGTCACGATTCCAGAATTCAGAGAATTGTTCATCAATCCTGAATTCTTCATCTATCATTTCTGTGGAGCTGAATAAATGAGAAGAATGAATCGAGTTCATAAGACATTCCAACACTTGAAGATTAACCAAATAAAGAAGAGCAACACATTCCTACTATTAGAAGGACAATAATAAAATGCTGCAGGGGAGCAATGGAAATGAGAACATTTGAAAGCCAGCAATTGGTTAGGCTCATCCCAAATGGAAACAATGCAAACCTGGTAGCTTGGAACAAAAGCAAGGGTATGGACATGTGGGAAAATGGTTGCATTCCAAGTAAATCTACTTCAGGTTTAAGATAACAACACAACCATTTTTGATTCCTGACAAGTCTCTTTTCTAAGGAGAACAGATTGCTTAGTTACTCTGTAATTTTAATTTCGAGTTTTTATGTTTCCACTGAAGTTTATAATAACTGATACACCAAATTACTATATGATCTTGACAATAGAAAAGCACCTGCTCATAAAAACTCGAGGAAAACCATTTCTCTGACGAGCAACGCTAGTTGTAAGTTCCTCCAAATGCTTGGCAACTAGATTTGGATGTTTGCAGGCATCACATGATTTTTTACACAGTGTGGCAGAAACCTGCTGTGATGAATGATAATAAGTACCCTAACTTGTATTGATAGAGAAAGGCATCGTGAGGTCCATGCAGGGAGAAAAAAAAATCCATGCTCACATTACCTGTTCCCCAAAACTCTCCAGGATCTTTTTCCGACGGCATCCAGAACTCTCACAGTACTCAATCATCTGAATGTGGTAGCATCTTTGCAATGAGTATCTAATAGTAGCGTATATACAGAACAAAATGACTTGACGCTCACCTGGTTGAAGTCTGTGAGGGACTTTTTTGACAACTCGCCCTCTGAACTTGAGGACTGCAGCTTCTTGTTCTCAGCATTTCTTAAAATGAACTCCTGTCATAAAGCTCCCAGTGATTTAGCAAAATATCTCCTTTACAAGCGCATGCATGATGCAAGTGTTGATAATAAATAAGCAGATCAATAACTACAAGGGAAGTGGTGAAACCATAGAATACCATCTTTTTGCGATCATCAACTCCATAGTACAAGAGACTTCTGGATGGAAGCTGGTCACGTCCTGCTCTACCTGATTCTTGATAGAAGGACTCCATTGACTTTGGAATGTTGAAGTGGCAAACAATTCTAACATCTTTTCTATCTATACCCTGGAAAATATTGACCATAATGTCATTAGAGGCACATGATAGCTGCATAACCATATATCAGAAAAATACAAAATAAAATTTCCAGATTTCAAGGCTCAAAGAATTCATGAGTATTTGATTGCATACCATCCTGGAGGAACACCAATGTCTCAATTATCGGGCATTCACCAGAACAGCTCCAAACAGAAGAGTGGAAGGGAAGCAAACAAAACCATCACAATCAAGAATAAAACACTTCAAAAAGAAAGAAAGAAATGATGCTGGATAAAATACAAGAATGAGAATATACAGGCTTCCATTTCCAGATTACATTTACCATTCCTGTTGAAAGTTATTATCGCAAGAAAAAAAATTGAGGGATCTACATAACTCTCAGCTGATGAGGTTGCACACAAAAACAGAATGCTAATACCTGCTAGCTTAGCTTAAAATTATAGAGTAGATCATACCCAAAAGCCACTGTGGCCACAACAACTTGTATTTTAGAAGAAATCCAATCGTCTAAAACTGAGCTCCGCAGTTTATTATTCAAGCCAGCATGGTAAGCTGAAAAAAAGTGTAAAAAGGGAGTACACCATCACTAACACCTGTCATAAGGAAAAAAAAAATCCCAGGGAAAAAAAGGGCAAGAGAATATTAACTACCAGCAGAGGAAATGCCATTTTTGGAAAGATGAGCAGACAAGCCATCACAGGTTGTTCGTTCAAGGCAGTAAACAATGGCACAGACGTCCCCACAAGATTTGAGTACAGAGGATATATCAGTGTAGACATCATCCAGAAGATCTTTGTATCGAACTGCACTATTGAGAAATCCACTTAGATGCACATGCAGTTGTACACAGTTTGGAAATGAGATTTAGTTTGGAATATTCTATCTGATAAACTTGAGCTTATGAAATACATTTCCATTCCTGGAACAAGGTAGCAGAACCCACCTTCATAATAAATATTTCGGCGATTAAAAGAAGATTTGAGAACCAAAGGGTCTTGCAGACGTAATGACTCTATCACATCCTTCTGAACTCTGCAGATAAAAATAACAGCTATAGAATTATTAAAGCTCTCTGCTCCATTCTTCATAAAATGAAACTGTTCTCTTCTTATGATTTAGAGTGATGTAAGACTGTTGTGAATAAATCCAGTTCTTCTAAAAACCTACTTGGGAGCAGCTGTAGCGGTCAAAGCCAGGACTGGTACATCTGGAAGGCTATTCCTCAAAGATGAAAGCTTACGGTAGCTAGGCCTATTCAAAGTCAAGGGTTAGAAAATAGGCAAAAATAAAACATAGTTAAAAAAGTTCCAAGATGCATAAATTCAGTAAAGTGTAACAAAAAATTCCAACTTCTCTACTTCATTCAAGAATAACTATCACTCCACACTAAAGACAGGGAGACAAACTTCATATTACATTTATATACATGCTTGATTGCATATTTGCATTGAAGCAAATTGTGCTGTACGCATAAACCAGCCCTGCTAATTGCTCTATTGACAAAAATCAATCAAAACCTTGCACAAACATTTAATGGAACATTATTGTCCTTCTGGTAGTAAAAATCAACTCCTTCATTACTCAAACTACTTACGCACCTGAAATCATGACCCCATGATGAAATGCAATGTGCCTGATAATTATCAAAAGAGAAGAAGTGGAATGATAGACAAGTCCCAAAATTAAACCTTTATTAATATAAAGAACATATAAGTTTCCATCATATTTTTTTAAAAAAAAAAATCTAAGCTCGCACCTCATCTATGGCAATGAGACTCAACAACCCTCTGTTGTGAATCTTTGTAAGCTTTGACATAAATCCTGGTGTTGCAATTAACTCTGGTGTTACATACAGCAGCCTCACGGATGGTTTTCCAGAGTCTAGATCTTCATGAATCTAACCGTGCCACAAAGTCAGTCATTAATTTATAAATATAATATCTTTTCAGCTGTTAATGTCCTATAGACATTATAAAGTTAAAAGCAAAAAGAAAAAAAAGGAGGAAGCAAAACAAGCAATGGCATTATTATAATAGGCAATCCATGAAATAAAATCCCGTTTCCTGGTTACCAATCAAAATCATGCTAAGTGCTCGTTGATATATACAAAAGATGAAACATTCCCCATATCTAAAACATTCTAGTTACAAAAACACAAAGGTTTAAGAAAACCGAAACTCACAAACAATCACAAAGCATGTCAACCCATCATCAACGTCCATGGTTTCATAATAAACATCGTAAAATAACAGTTCCGAAAACCAATAATGACTAAGAACACGCACCAAAACTCAATCAACTCACTTTATTTCTAACATTTGATGTTTGAGTCGACGAAAGAAATTCAGCTGCGATTCCTTTCTCCTTCAATGCCATCACTTGGTTCTCCTAAAATAAATTATAATCAAAATCCCATGAAAACTCTTCCCAGTAAACCAAATACAAGAGATTAAAATTCCAGTAGGCTCAACTTACCATCAAGGCTGCACGCAAGAAAAAAAATGAAAGAAAAGGAAAAGACAAATTAGGATTGAATCTAAAAATTAAAAAAAAACTAAGAAAAATATAAAGAATTTACTCACCAATCAAAGGAGACACTACAAGAACAATCCCATGTTTCGCAAGAGCAGGAATTTGATAGCACATTGACTTCCCTCCACCAGTTGGCATCAAACAAAAACAATCCCTCCCTGCAAAATTTTATTTTTTTTAAAAAAAGGTGGGGGAGCAACATGGGGTTCTATTTTCGAGATAGTAAAAGCAGTAGTGTGTGTTTAAGACCTGATAAAACAGCTTCAATGGCTTCTAACTGTTTGCCTCTGAATTCTTGATACCCAAAATGCCATCTTAACAGTTTCACTAGTGTTTCTTTTTTTGTTCTCGTTTCATCCTTGCTGCTTGTGTTTTGCACCATTGGCAACGGTGACTTCTTCATTTCTAACTAAAAACAATATATCTGCAAACAAGAAATTAAGAATCAAGACAGACAGCCCTTCCTTCTTATTATTTATTACCTTTCTTCTTCTTCCTTTTCTTATTTCTAGATAGATTTTATTTCATTTCTGGGTCTCTGTTTTCTCCCTTTTTATTTATATTCTAGAAGAGAGAATTTTGGTTCTTGTGCCCATTAGGCTGACAGGTCGTTCGTTTGGTCTGTGGTGTGTTGTGAGATTTTTTTTCATTTGAGATGTATTATTCTAGGGGATGGTTTTCTAAAATCTAATTTTTTATATTTATTTCTTGTAAAATATTTTACAGAAAAATTGATCAATGTAAAATATTTTATAATCAAATTTTAAAATCTGTTTATTCACTGAAAAATATTTTAAACTCATAAAATTTATTAAAATATTTTATGAATAATAATTTATTTACAACTATTTTAATCACTAAAATGAACACCTTCTCCACAACATGTATTACCCAAACTTATCAATACCGTTTTGATTGATGTTTTGGTAATTGGAACGGAATATTTTGGTTTTGGCATGTCGTTTCAAAGTTGTACTGTTTATGTGTGTATGTGTAATTAAATATATTAATTCAAAAAAAAATAGTTCAAATCCAAAAATAAAATTATTTAGAATTGTGCAATTTAATCTAAAAAAATACAATAAAATGATTTTTTTGAACAAAATTATGAACATGTATAATATTATAAGAATGTTATCATCAATCTCGTAAGATAATTTTATTTTCTGATTGCTCTGAAATTTTAACATAATATATATAAATATGTAAAAAAACTCATCGTAAAATTTAATCTCAATCTAACGGTCAAATTAAGAGATATGATTGTTATTGTAAAATTATTCATTATTTAAAAAAATACTATTTGGCCGAAACGAAACGGGCGGAACAAAACCGGAACGTTTCGGCTGATATTTGGCTGAAAAATCCAAAACAGACTGAAATTTAAACCGAGGTAAAAACGACGTTGTTTTGTCTCGTTTTTTTAACTGGTACGAAATATTTTAATCGTTTCGATCGAAACGAAACGGACAACCATGAACTATTACCACCCCTTCGCTATTACTATTCACTATTACTTTTGTTATTTTACTATTTTTTTCATCTTTATTATTGTTTTTTATTTATTAATGTGGATGTCTACGCCACTTGTGCACACCTCAACTAATCTCACGGACTCTACAATTAATAACTATATAACCTTCTAATAATAATCATATTAAAAATTATAATACTTGAACATCAGAGACTATATAAATCAAATTCCTTATTCCCCTTATTTCTTTTATTACCACTCTCTTTCTTTACCACCACCATTACTATCATCTCACCATCTCTTACACTACCACTTCCATGACTAAAATATTTTCAAGCCATGAAATGCTACAAGTGAAGTTTATTTTTATCATACGTCTTTTTGTGAATGATATACATACAATCATTTCTTAGGTATTCATCCCTGTACTATTTTCTTTTTATTTTTGATGGGACCGTGGACCTTTCTTAACAGTCGTAGACAACTAATACAGAAACAACTAAAACTAACAAGGCATGCTTATTTGGGAGGGAGGGGGAAAAAATCAAGAGTGTCTTGAGGTTCGGGCTGGCTGTTGAAATAAAACTCGGTATCAACAAGGTGATAATTTCTCCAATTGAAGAGGTCCGGGATGAGCCATGCTTCTTCTCTTCCACAAATTTACTTGTTTCTTTGGCTCTGTAGGAATGTCCTCATCCACTTCCACTACAATAAACACCTCCTCTTTATCCCCGTTCTTGTCATCGTATGAGCTATAATCTGGCATCCCTGAAACATCATGAGCCCTCCAATCAAAATCTTTCAGCTCGCTGCAGCTGCTCGGGAACCGCTTCATATGAACTAGCGACGGTCCTTTATCTGCATCAGGCGGACTCCGACGAGAGGTATCAGGTTGCAGGCCTTGTTTCTTTCCTTTGAGAACCGCCGGTTTAGGGCTAGACTCTGGCCTGGTTGCTTGTGGTTTTATCTTGTTTTTGTTATTGACTTTGCCCGTGCACGAAACTTTTGGAGATGAGGGCTCTTCTCGTTCATCACAGCTTCCCACCCCTACCCTTTCTTCTAGCCTCCTGTGGAACAAGCGATACGAACCGACCCGACAAACCTCTGTGAGGACTGCGAGGGCTGGGTGGTGGACTCTGGAACGTGACGGGAGATGCTGCTTTTGGAAGACAGTCAAAGAGACTGAATTTTGATTTCCCTTTTTTCCCCATCAAGAAAGAAATCGCTCCTTGGTTACCCTTTCTTCTAGCCTCATGTGGAACAGGCGATACGACCCGACCCGACAAAACCTCTGTAAGGACTGCGAGGGCTGGGTGGTGGACTCTGGAGTGTGGCAGGAGACGATGCTTTCGGAAGACAGTCAAAGATACTGGATTTTGATTCCCCTTTTTTCCCCATCAAGAAAGAAATTGTTCCTTGGTATCTCTTGCTCTGCTAACTATGTAGTATCATGGTGGACGGGAAAACCCACAAGTATATTTGAATCTTTCGAGATTCCTGACTTCGTCAAGGATTCGATTGCGTCGCATGATGCAGAAAACTACACCTTTGCCGGCCGAAGCTAATAGAACCACTCCATGAGATCAGTGGCTGGGAGCGGTTGACTTTGTGATAGCAACCCTCATCCCAATAAATAAATTAATAAGCAGCCAGCGGAGAGCGTGACACTTTTGTATTTCGCAACAACTAAAATCACAGGGTGGCTTCGTCCACAGACCAAAGGTCATTCTTGTACCGTCCAATACATTCCTGCTCCTAACAAAGTTAAAACATTTTGCCATCCAAGCTGGCTGACACCAAGTAAGGCTGTTAACGTCAACACATTTGCTTATAACTTGTCCACGAAAAAGTGTGTGTGGGTGGGTAAGGGGGTGGGGGGAGCAATAAAATTACACCTCATCTAAAAAAATTTATCAGCACCATGAAAAATGGCTTTCCAGTAACATAATTCCACCAAATTAGTGTGGAAACTTATGGAGCGTGTTATTTCTATAACCAATACAAGGAGATGCGCCCAATGTAGGAGAGACCATATTTTCCAAAAGAAAACTCGAGCCCGACTCATCTCTGAAAATTCAGCTCCACTAAAAAACAGTTACACTATCATATAGGAATATTAAACATCACGGAAACTATGGAATAAATATCTATGGAAGAGGATGGATAAAGCCTGCAGCTTCTGACATTTCCAGATCAAGGCCAGCTTGGAATCTGCAAATCAAACAAAATTGAAGCACAAATCAGGTTGTGCTATCCTATAAGTGTATACCATTCCCTAATTCTAAGATTTTCATCCGAGTAATCAAATGTTCTCATTCAAAACGATGGGATTCCACGAATGGAAACATCTAACCAAGAATGGTCTTGCATTAATGAAGGAGACTCTTAAAGAGTTGGAAAAATAATTGTTACAGTGACAAATATTACACAAGCTGATAGAACAGACCACAAACTGGGAGTAAATGTGGGATCGGAAACCATGATTGATAAAGCCATCAGTACTTGAACCAGAAACTACTTCTCAACTCTGGAAAACAGACTGTTTTAGGCTCTGGGAATAAAATAGCTCGTTCATTATCTTATTTCTGGGACACCACGAACAACTTCAACGTTTTTCAAAATCCATGTAGTCTAATGCACCTCTCTACATTATAGCTCAGAGAACTTCACCAAAGTTGACAAAAGTTTTATATCCAGTACTCAGGCCAAGAGTTTGAACAACAACCTGATTTCACTGCTTTCACAGCCCCTTCTTATATTATTAAATGTTATGCCTCATCGAGTGCTCTTGCCATCCTTCTTGTCCCTGTCACCCTTGGTACTTGTTTGAGGAGTGTATTGGCTGGTAGATGATGGCGAATACCCAGGGGCACTTGGAGAGTACCCTGCACTTGGACTGCATAAAACACAAAACAAAGTAGAACGATTTTCATCAGGTTGCTATATTTAGATTAAATGCCGGCTCAATACATTGAATGAAAAATTGGATTGTGGACTAGGGCCACCTGTACTGTGGAGAACTTGGGCTGTAGTCTGGGCTGACACCAGAATTATATGGACTGGGGAAAACAATTAGAAGCATTTGAGTGCAAAGTGATTAAAGTTATGGAAAGAATAATCCAGTCAACATCACTAGCAGCACACAAAGTGGAGGCAAACTGGGACTTACCTGCTAGGACTGTAGGTTGGACTTGAAGGGGAATATGATGGAGATGTTGGCGAATAAGAGGGTGACGTTGGGCTGAAACAAAAAGATTAAAAAAAAACACCAAAGATTTAGCAGCAGCATGATACTAATAATTCACCAAACTCAAATGCAATAACAAGTTGGAGAACATGCTACTGATAAATTGTCATGTGCCTACCTATAATTTGGAGATGTTGGACTGTAAGGACTGGCTGGTGACAATCTTGGACTGCTAGGTGAGTATGCCAGTGATGGGCTGTATTTTGCTGATTGGGGATTGTAACTTGGTGAGGTTGGGCTGTAACCAGGGGAGGTTGGGCTATAGGCTGGGAGAAGTTGGGCTGTAGGACGGGGAAGTTGGGCTGTATGACGGGGATGTGGGGCTGTATGATGGGGATGTGGGGCTATAGGAAGGGGATGTGGGGCTGTATGCAGGTGAAGTGGGGCTGTATGCAGGTGAGGTGGGGCTGTAAGCAGGTGAGGTGGGGCTGTAACTGGGGGAGGTGGGGCTGTAGCTTGGGGAGGTGGGGCTGTAGCTTGGGGAAGTGGGGCTGTAGCTTGGGGATGTGGGGCTGTAGCTTGGGGAAGTGGGGCTGTAGCTTGGAGAAGTGGGGGAGTATGATGGACTAGTAGGAGAATAGGCAGGACTAGTTGGGCTATAACTAGGAGAACTGGGACTGTAAGTGGGTGAAGTTGGGCTATAATTTGGCGAAGCAGGGCTATAACTTGGCGAAGCGGGGCTGTATGAAGGTGAAGTGGGACTGTATCCAGGACTGTAGACTGGAGATGATGGGCTGTAGCCAATAGATGTTGATACAGGAGATGTACTGGGAGAAAAGGCCATTCCACCAACATAAGGCGAAAAAGCCACTCCATCTACAGTAGGTGACATGCGAAGATTTGGACTCATCAGCATGGGAGACATCATCCCATCATGATAAGGAGTCCCTGAGACTGGAGAACGAGCAGGTGTCATGCCAAAATCAAGGCCCTCCATATAACTAGGGAGCTGGAGCTCAATAGCATTCTTCAACATCTCATCATTTAGATAAAGAGCACAATCTCCGGTGCCAATTGGTGCAAGCTGACCCAGCATTATATTTTCAGTGACACCCCTCAAGTAATCTGTTTCAGCATATACTGCAGCATCAAGGAGAATGTCAACAGTCTCTTCAAATGAGCATCTCATCATTGGGCCCAGTATCATTCCTATTAATACCATGACGAGTGATTGCCATCAAGTGACCACGGTAGGTCATCGTATCACACAGTATAGCCAGATGCCGGTAATTCACATAAGACCCATCAAATGATATAACAACTCGCAATTCATCCAGTAGGGATCGACGAACAGCCTCAATTCCAAGCACTTCTATAACTTCAATTAAGTGATTGCTTGTTGTCTTTCGGGCATCAACATTTTCATTGCACATAACAGCCAGGAGATTGACACCCTCTGTATCCAGCATCCACTCCTCTGTAGTCTTAAACCCTTCTTTCTCATCAAAACTGCTAACCTTGGCATTTTTTATGAACACTTTGTTGATATCTGGGATACCACGAAGAGCCATTTCAGTCAGCATGTTACTCTCAATCTTTTTCAAGAAAACATCGTCTTCAGCAGATTCATCATTCAACTCCCCCTTTGGAGCTTCATCGTTCATGATACGGATACGAAGAATCAGTTTCTCAGCATTGTCATCATTAAAGATACAAGTCAAATCATCATCAAACTCGCGATTGATCTTCTCAGCAATGTCAGCCATGTTTAGCTTCTTATCAATCATCATTTCACGGTTCAACTCTATGCGAAGCAACCAGGGAGATATTTTCTCCGGTGCAACCTCTTCATCTGGCATTTCATAGTATGACTTCACAAAGTCAGCATCCTCTTCAATTAGAGTACTCATGGGATCTGGATCATACCAAACTTCTGTTGCTTGTGTAACACTTCGGAGAGTGGTGTATTCCAAAGCACACTGAACATTTTTAGCCTTCTCCTTTGTCTTGTTAAATTCAGGCTTCAGGAACACGGAAAGGGAAGGTGTTTTTATTTTTTTAGCTACGTTAATAATTTCCCTCAACCTAGGAACACCCAGAGTGACATTCTTTGCACTAACACCAGCATAGTGGAAAGTATTAAGGGTCATTTGAGTAGCAGGTTCTCCAATTGATTGCGCAGCAACACAACCAATCATCTCGCCTGGTGCAACTAATGACTGTAAAAATCGTGATTCTATCTCACCAATAACCCAATCAAATGCTTCACGACTGAGCCTATATTCCTGCAACACCCTTTTACTGGCCAAAGTGCTGCGAAGCAAGATTCCAAAGAAGAGAGTGGCATTTTTTTGGGCTTCCACACTCAACGGATCCTCACCAGGAACAACCTTAAGTCTCTCCTGAAGCTTATCAACAGCTTCTACAGCTTCCATTGGGTGAATATCTGAAACCCTTCCTATTCTTGTGTCAATCTTGAAAGTCTTCTGTGCATTCCAGATAAGCCTCTTGAGGTTAACAGGCATTGGCCATGTATTATCACCTGTGGTAGCAATTTCTGTCCCAAGTTGGTACCTATCTGCTTCAAGTTTTTGAACTTCAGCATCAAACACGTCACGCAATTCTCGGATATTTCTCAAATCCTCAACATGATCAGGCATCATGTAAGTAGGATTCCAGTCTTCATCGTCAAATTCATATCTAAATACCCTGTCAAATTCTGCTTTCTTCATTTTGAGAGAATCCAATTTTTGTGATTCTATCCACACAGAATCCATACCATCTTCCCCATATAGAAACTGAATGACATCCCCCAATGAGTTCCTTACTGTACCATCATATTTGACCATAATATCCTCCATGGCCTTCACAAGTCGCCTCTGGATGTAACCAGTTTCAGAAGTCTTCACTGCAGTATCAATGAGACCTTCCCTACCACCCATGGCATGAAAAAAGAACTCTTGTGGAGTTAACCCACGCAAGTATGAGTTCTCCACAAACCCACGACTTTCTGGACCATAATCGTCCTTGGTGAAGTGCGGCAATGTCCGGTCAATGAAACCATATGGTATACGCTTACCCTCAACATTTTGCTGCCCCACACAAGCAGTCATCTGTGATATATTAATGAAACTCCCCTTTGATCCAGCAGTGACCATTGCCTTGAGATTGTTACTCTCAGATAAACTTTTTTGGGCACTGCTTCCTGCATCATCACGAGCTTTATTCAACACCTGCAAGATGGCAATTGTTATATTAAAAGTACACCAAATGCACAGCATAAGAGAATGAGTACAGAATCAATTACACGGATACCTGGTTCACCCTGTTTTCAAATGATTCCATCATAGTCCTTCCAGGTTCAGCTTCCAACTCCTTATTCTGTGCTTTCCTAATAAGATCTTTCACCTCATTTTTTGCATTTGAAATTGTCTCATTAATTTTTTCCATTGTTGATGCATCAGCAATGGTATCTCCAATTCCAATACTGAAAGCTTGTTGCAAAAGCCAATAATTCACTAGCCACTGTGTATGCCCCAAAAATTTGCGAGCTGCATCTGGGCCAACCTCTTCCCTGTATGCATGGACAGAAGCCATGAAGCAACACAATTTTCTTAATTCATCTTTTAACAGGTGTTCAAATCAATATCAATTAGAAGATTAAATGCATATAATCTACCAAGCACATTACTTACCCAAAAGTAAAACCTCGCTTTTCTTATTCCCAAATGACTTGCATTTTTACAAGAAAAGGAGTTCATGGAGCAATTAAGTAATGGCATAGACTATCCACTCAAAAATTTTAAATTTATAAGAAAGGACCGGAATAAATCTTTGGCAAGATCTCTAATAAGCCAAAAGATGAAGGCCAATTTTTTTTGGATATCAACCAGATACTGTGAAGAACTAATGCATACCAAATGACATGTATAAGACTTCCAGAGGAAGTCCCAAGCGTTTTTTTGCAGAGAGTTCCAGAAAGCAGCTCCCCTTTTTCTATGCGGACTAATGTATCCCCTGGAGTGATCATTCCTCTCTCTGAATCTGTGTGCCAGGCAGAAGTTCTAATCAAATTAATCTGCTTGGGTATGATAAGGTTAAAAACCTGTTTCCCAGTCCAAAGTGGTCGTGGTTTCACAATTGTTGGAGCAGGAACTTTCCCATCGAAATCCTCCCACCACATCAAGATGTTCATGAAAACATCCTACAAAACATATTGGAAATTAAGTTCTGTTGTTCAAGAGAAAACTACATCACTAACATAACCAGGCAGCTGAAATATTAAATCTTGACTATCACCTTCTCTATGAAGGTATCCCTCTTGGTGATTTTACGGCATCCTAAAAGTGTATCCTGTACAATCCCCATTACAGGTCGGTTTGCTTGAGGTGACACAATGCACTTTGGCACCATCATTAGCTCTAATACTTCCGCTCTAGTTTCAAATGATTGCGGGACATGCATATTCATTTCATCACCATCAAAATCAGCATTGTATGGTGAAGTAACTGACAGGTTCAGGCGGAAAGTAGAATATGGCATAATCTTGATTCTGTGCCCCATTATTGACATTTTATGGAGACTGGGTTGACGATTAAAGAGGACAAAGTCACCATCATTTAAATGACGCTCCACCTGCAAACATGATGTGAGAGTCTAATAGAGATGATTAGAAACAAACAAACTAATTAAAAAACAGTCATATATGAGGCATTGCCTTGTAACCAAGCTCCAGATGATGATCACTACTTTTCTTCAAGTAGCGAAGATCAAGTCTTTGTCCATCATCCCTTATGATGTATTTAGCACCAGTTTTACCAGGTGGAGGATGTGGCCCATACTCAACAAGCTCCTTTAACCTGTTTTACAAAAACATCCTTAACCAAAAATTAAAGAAAATTAAAGAAAGGGGGGGAATAAAGTTTGAGAAGATACGAGCCTTTCAATGTTATAAGGAGTCACAGTTTCTGGATATGTGAGATTCAGAGCAATACTCCATGGTACTCCTAATTCATCAATGTTAATGGTGGGATCTGGTGTAATAACTGTACGTGCAGAGAAGTCCACACGTTTTCCCATCAAATTACCCCTAATCCGGCCTTCCTTTGCCTTAAGCCTGCTACATATAGATTTAATTGGTCTCCCTGATCTCTGTGTGGCCTGCAAAGTAAAGAATATGCCAGATGGTAAATAAAATTTTGTGGATTCACTTCAGACTTGTACATATACATGTTCATGCCCATACCCGAGGCTGTCCAGGCAAATCATTGTCAAAATATGTAGCTACATGGAACTGCAACAACTGTGCAAACTCGGATATGATATGAGCAGGTGCCCCACTCCTCTCCTGTCTTCTCAGATTCTCATTGTGTCGAATTATCATTGCTAACTGATGAGTCAAATCATCCTGGATTCAGAAAAATTAATATGTGAGAATCAACATAGAACTTACAAGTTAAAATTTCATGAAGGATGCTAATTTACAGAATAGGAAGAAAGAAAAACAAAAAAAATAACCCAAAAGCAAAGAAGATGGCCTAATATCAGCCATTATTTGAAAAGATCCAGCAATAACAAAAAAAAAATGGAAGAGGCTTGCCTCACTCCTGGAGGACGTATCCATCATCACAGAGGGCCTCACAGGAGGTGGTGGAATTGGAAGGACTTGGAGAATCATCCAATCAGGACGTGCATACTTAGGGTCCAAGCCCAGCAACTGACAATCCTCATCACTTATCCTCTTCAAAACACTTAAGACCTGCAGTATCAAATAAGAGATATTAGCATCATGACCCAAAGTCGATGAGTCAATAAGATCTCTGAATGCAGAAAAATTACCCTTTCAGCTGTGAGGGTCTGCTTTCTCTCCACAGGTTCTGGCAGTTGTTCCTGATCATCACTTTTCTTCCTTTGAGCCTTGTACTCCGCAATCATCTTCATGCCTTCAATGGTGATCTTTGGCTGCTGAGCACCACAGCCACCACGGCTCTTTTTAACTGGCTCTTCATTATCTTGACCTTGAACATCAATTTCATCCCCACCGTCACATTTAGTTTTATTCTTGCAAGCATCCAAAATCTTTTTAAGCCTGCTTTTGGGATTCTTTATTTTCAAGGCTTGCTTAAACTTGTGATCCTCCTGCAAGTAAAATTCAACAATATATATATATAACAGTTACTTATACATGAGCATCCTGGAAAAAATCTTACACAGGAACAATTTTTTCAAAACTTAGACAACTCAATTTAAAAACAAATCCAATCCCATTACCAAAACCAAAACCACTATCTGGGAAAAAGAAAATGTTAACATCCAGCTACATGCAAAACTCGCATTATGGAAAACCCATACTCATATAACTGGACTTCATCTCTACCAAGAATTCCCTAAATACTTAGCATCCCTAATACTGAAAGTTACAGCTAATCAATTCAGACAGGTACCCCTCAGACAATAATAACTGTAACCTACTAAGACCCCATCCTAACTACATTAAAAACCAGAAATTAATTAACAACTTCGACAACCAAATAAAATGTAAATGCAAAGACATAATTGCATAATTGAGGCTATTGCTGAGGCTTCACGTACCTCATCAGCAAGTATCTTCGAGCAATTGAAGCAAACGCATCTCATGATACTAAGCACAGTCTTCAGAAACCCAATATGAAACATGGGCTTGGCAAGCTCCAAGTGCCCAAAATGTCCTGGACACTCTGCCATATTTGCTGTGCAAGTCTCACACTTCATCTTTCTATCAATAGTACCCAGCCGTGGATCACTTAATCCTCCTAGCTTTGGTTTTCCTCTTTCTGTTGTCTCACTGTGCTCAATTTGTATCACAGACATTTGCCTCTGCACACGAAAACAAAAAAGGAGTTCTCATAAGCAAGCAAAATTACATAACCCTTGAAAATAGTTAACTAGTACCGCTAATTTAACACATCAAATACTTTTCTCAGCAATCATTTTTTTCACTCTTAGTAAATAAAGAGCAAACTAGGCATTGATTCATTTCCATCTGACAAATCCATAACTGTGTAACCAGTAACCAGTACCATCAACAAAATATCTCTAAAACAAACAGTCCAAAAACCCTAGGATTCAATTTCTCCATAAAGTAGGATTCACAACAGCAAGTATCTCTACCTACAAACATTTCCATTGGTCTTCTCCTTCTCAACAACCAAACATGCAAAATACAAAAATCCACACACAGCAACACAGAATCAAAGCCCTAGGATTCACTTTGTTTTCCTAGCTGAAAAGTTACAGAACACGGTGCAATGTCACAAAAACCTAGAGCAAAGTGGTTTCTTCCCAGCTGAAAAATCATCAAACCAGTGAACCGGTACTGCTAATTAAAAATCTCCAATGATATTCTCAGCAACCAAACAGCACACAGCTCAGAAAACCTAGAATTCATTGTTATTTCCTTATCGAGTGAAACCGCAATTCCTAATGACTTTATCTGAAAATACTTGTGCACACGCAGGGAAGCATGTTCATGAAACCCTAGCATTCATTCGTGTCCAATTAAAGCAGTGACAGTTTGAGCTGATACTTGTAAGTAAACAGTTCTAGTTTCATTTGTTTTCCTCTTCTTTTCTCAGCAACCAAACAGAACGCAAAGAGAGCAAGTAAAAAAAAGCAGAAGTTGGAAGATTTACGATCTCGTCGGGGCTGAGAATGCCAAATTGAACCATACGGACTTTAGCAACCTCCGCTGGTGAGTAAGGAAATCGCGTATCCATGATTGCGATCCAAACAAAACTTAGGGTTTCAAAAAAAATTCAAATGAAGTTCAAATAATCAAGTTCGTCTTTTTTGATTTATCTTGTAGACTGTTTATTAGTAACTTTTTTAAGGATTTTATAACTGCGAGAGGGGGAAGAGAAGGGGCAGAGAAGGAGATCTGCTCCTTTGTCTACAGAGCAGGAAGAGGCGAGAGCTCTCGAAAAAAATGAGAAATCTTTATCGAGGGGTCCTATTTATAGAGAAATCAAGGCTGATATGGGGGAGGTGTTTTGTGCTAACGTCCGCCGGAGCGCATTGTTTTGCTAGAGGCTGTGGTGGTGTACGTGTATAGGCCCACTTTCCGGTCCGAATGGTTATCCAATTCTAAATTGGACTCTGAGCTTAGGGCCGAGCAAAGTCTCGTGGAAATTGGATTGAGTGGACATAATTTTATAATTTAAAATAATTGACATTTTAATGTTTTTTAAAAACGAAGAATAATGTTGTTTTAACTTATGTCCCAACTCATCACAAGTTTTATAACTTTTGTCCAAATTTAATAAAGTAATATTAAATATCTTATAAGAAATTGATTTTAAAAAATCACTTTCATGATCCTGTGAGACCATTTACATTTTACAACCATGCTAACTTGATAATTTATGTGTATCCTATGTTTTTTTTTCATTTTTATATGGTGTCTAACATTATCCACCACAATAAAATACAATAAACTTAATTAAACAAACATTATTTTTTGGCCAAAATTAATATTAAAATTTAATAATCCTTGGTAAAATTCAAAGGAGTTTGGAACTGTATAAAATTGTTAACTGTCATTTAGATTTTGATCGAGTATGTAGCCCTAGATCGATAAGATGAAGATTGATGTTCAACAATTTCTTCTTAAAACATATTTGATTTAACCTCATAAAAAGGACCGTCGCCTCATCAATGAGCCTATCATAAGGTTAATAAGAGATACCATCATACCAATCTATAAGGAAGTTTCCACATCAGACCCATAGTCAAAAGGAAGTTTCCACATCAAACCCATAGTCAAAAGACGCGCTTTTGAAATTTCCTTTCCCTTTCCTTGCATCGTCATTCAACCCAACGTTCTGCCAAGCCAAAACCAACAAACATAAATCTCTCCTCTTCCAGGCGATATTTTCTTCCAAAAATGGCGTCCATCTACACTTGCATAGAATGTGGAACAAACCTGAATTTAAACACAACCAATCTCTACCCACAAGACTTCTACTTTGAAGCAGGAAACAAAGGCACCCTCTCATTTTCTTCAATAGACTCGACAAAATTCAGGTTTGAAAAGGAAGACAAGGTCAGGCCATTTTTTGAGACAGTGAACTACTGGGGTATTCAAAGAAAGAGAACCAAGATTAAGTGTAATAGTTGTGGCTGTCTCGTTGGTTATATTTATGATGATGGACAGCCTTTAACTATTAGTCCTGGTCAGTTTGGTCTTGGTCCTAGTCAGGCTATTCCAAGGGCTCCTAGGTATAGGTTCAAGACTAAGGCTCTTCGGATTGCTTCTGAAACTTGAAGGGTTCGTGATTGATCGAGGCTTATTGGGTTTTGGAGTTGTTGAAATTTGTGTAGGATTTGTACGGTTTGGAGGGGTTTTAGATGGATTGGTGGTTTGAGTTCATGGGTCCTTGATTATTGTTGTTCCTTCTGTATTAGTGGCAAATTCGATGTGGGCTTTATATATAGAGAGTGTTAAAATCCTGTTTAGATAATCTGTGATTCTTGATGTTTTTTTTTTGTTTATCTGTCGATAAATAATAAAGCTTTTGTTTCTGGGAATCTAGTGTACTATTCATGACTGCTGTGATTCTTATTGGTGCTATTGATGTAAATCAATTGCTTCTTATCTCAACAATTGAATATAATAATTTTGAGGAAATCAGGGCTCTGAAAGAGCAGGATATATAGGAAGAGTAAAACAATAGAATTATGACAAATTGCTGTTGTTTATCGGTTATGAGATTACGGTGAACACACCATTCGCTTTCATATGGAGGAAGGCTTTATACTGGTTGAATTTTAGGGATATCAAGGATAAGGGAAACCGATGTTGTTAATATTTATTGTCCCGTCAGGTTAAGGCTAGATTTTAGAAGCAGCATGTTCTTCCATATGTTTATCAGGTTTAGACATGTGGGTTTTGGCAGATGCCTCTACATCATGGAAGGGCTATGGTTTCTTTCATGAAAGTAAACTTGGGAAAGCGAAATGCTGGTTTGAATTAGTCTGGAAAACGTCATTTTATACATCGCTTGTCAATTTGGGAATCTTAGGTTGTACCTACCAGTCAATTTCTCTTGTCTTAAGCTCTTCAAGTGGAGGGCCCTATTTGTGCTGTTATGTTCTCAGCTAACCTGGCCTTTCTACCGGTCAGTTGAAATTAGGTTGGAGTAGTAGCTCATGGGGGGTTTGGTCTTGGAACTGTCTCATCATGGCTTTGGTTTTTATATACTGACACTCTTCTCCTTTTGTGGTCTCATTGTTAGCAGTGGAAAATTGACAATTGATCTGCCTAAAGATGAAGCAAACGAAAGTGGAAACTGGAGATGTCCATGGAAAGATAACACAGTCAATACCCCCACCCCCACCCCTTCCAAGCCTCTGGGTTCGGAAGAAGGTTGCCGAGAGTGTCACAAAGCAAGAGATTGCAAAGTTTTGGAGGAAAAAGCTTGTTGAGGAAGAGGATCACTTCCTTGCTGCTATCAAGGCTGCTGCACGTATAAGAGCTAGAAATCTCTCTGTAAGATCTTATAATTGACATTTGAAACTTTTCATTCGTTAGTTCCTGGGTATCTAAAATACACGATGAGGAAAAGATATCAATGATTATTCCAATTGTGAGAGTATTTTGGTTCACTTGAACAAAATAAATCAATCTTAAAGACATGTTGTAACTCCTAGCTAAGAAGCTAAGAGCAAATTCCTGTTCTCAAGCTACCTGCCTATGCTCACCGGCTGATTGTCAACTTAGATGGACAAGAAATCTAAGAAAGGGAGTAAACGTTTCAGATTTTTAAGGCTAATTCAAATAGTTATTGCTCTTAAGATGTTATGACGGGTCCAGGGATGAACTCATAGAGATTGCAAAACCTCAGTTTACAGTTGTTGCCCATTCATAAAGATCAAGTGTAGCAGCTGGTGTAGCCATGAATTTATCGACATGGGCGTCTTGCTATTTTTGTTACCCACTTGTGAAAAAACAAAAAAGCCACAAATACATTTCACTTGGTTAAAACTTGGAAACGGTGATATATAAACTAATTTGATTACCACTCTTTGCTGATGCTACTACAATTTTATGACTTTAAGCTAGGACAACAGGTTTAGCTTGTCGATTGAAATGTTTTTTTCTTTGAATTCGTCGACGTCAATTATTGGCATTTGAATTTTCTTATGCTTGATTAACACGTTGAGAGTTTGTTCCATCTGATATAGGAGGTTGACTATAAGCAATTTGAAGAGTCGTTGAAGGATGATTATGATGCTAAAGAGAACGACTCTACAAGCCTCAACAGCAACAAAGATACCAGTAACAATGAAGTGCGTGTGGGAATAAAGGACTGGTAAGTTAAACTTCTTGAAGTGCCTGTGGTTCTGTATAAGTTTGTTGACGATGAGACTAAAACTAACCTTCCTAAGACTAGAATTTCCTCGAACTAGCATAGACTAACAGGTATTATTGTTGTAGATTTTGCTCCCTTTCTCTTTATTCTGATGGTGAGAAACAGGGGTTTAAAATAAGATATTTTAATGAACATGTGCAGGTGGACAAAGAGCAAATATGCATACTTGAACCAACCTGCCATCAAGTCCAAGGATCCTCCGCAAAGACGATCTTCCAGTTACACTCCCAATTATTTTTCTTTTAAGCCCACAGCCCCCCTGTATCCTACCTCCTTAGGTGTATTTTAGTCCCACTGGTTCTCCTCTCTCAACCACATCGCTTGATTTTGCTGAAGCTGGTTGGAATGGATGGTTTGTATTTTTTCAGATTCTCCCTTTAAGCTATTCCCTTGCAGCTTCAGATGTTTTCCATGAATGGGACAGTGAAGAAAGTACATGTGATAATTCAGACAAATCCATATTGATATCTGAATCTTTTGTGCTAATTTGATTGAGCGACACCATTGAATTTGTTTCCAAGCCCTCGCTACTAGCTTATTTCTGTAAGGGGAAGATTTCAGCTGGTTTCCCCCCACTATGTTTACAAATCCTTGGCAGCCAGTATACATGTTATCTTCGAGGAGTTTCCTCTTTCTCAGGTGGGTAAGTACGGCCTTACCTCCCCACCTTTGCTTACAATTCTAATGATCGATGATCTGAGGTCTAAAAAGGTGTAATTCATACGTTTGGGAGACTATTGAAATAGTTTTTTATTTAGAAATACATCAAAATAATAATTTTTTTATTTTTTAAAATCATTTTTTACATTAATATATTAAAATAATATAAGAAACCAAAAAAATATATATTTTTAAAACACACTACAATAATTACTTAATAAAAATGAAAGTTAGAGCTTTGCACATATCATGAACTAGCTGACCGTATTCATATCAAATTTAAGCATTGGAGGGAGTAGTAGTTGTCGTTTATGAGTGCATTCATAGCAAGAAAACTGTTTTTTTGAGCAAAATAAATGAATTGTATATTGTATTTTAAAAATATTTTTATTTTTTATTTTTTATTTTTTATTTTAAATTATTTTTTTGTGTTTTTAAATTTGAAACTAACCGAAGCACTGATAGTATGTTACATAGTGCTGATTTAAGTATCTTAAATTCATGATGAGCATAAGCAATCTAGCTATAGCTCATTAATAAATTTTTAAAAAATGGTTTTAAATTAAAAGGTTTAAAATAAAGAAGAAGAAATAATAATATCTTTTTGTCTTTGTCACACGAATTTTTTTAGTAACCAAGTTAATTGAGAGACATTTTAATAAATGAATAAATATAAATATTGTTTTAAAAATGATGGTTGACATGTGCATTGCACGAGTGAACGCATTAATTGGGGCCACGCTACTTAGGAATAGGATGACTTGTGAGCAGGTGATACAATGACCATACAGTTACTTAGAGCGACACGTGATCAATAGAGTTTCAATTTGATGTTAATAATCTTTGCTCGACCCTCCAAATTTTCAAAGTAATCATTTGATTTGTTTTTCCTTTATATCTTTTTTTTCCTTTTATTATTGCTTGTTTTATTTGAAATACTTTATCAAAATTGATTTTTTAATTCCATTCTTCTCCAATTTTTATATATGTTAGATTTAATCCTCGTTATTTTGATTGTTATTTTTTTTATTGAAATCATTTTTTTTTATGATTTCATCCTCCTTTAATTTTTTTTTCCCTATAAGATTTGATCCTCATAATTTTGATTGATATTTTATCATTTTTTTTTTTTCAGTTTCATCTTCGAGTATTAAATTAATTGAGAATTGAACTTCTTGATTAAGTTTAGATCTTGAACTTCATGAGTTGCGAGTTTATGAGATTAACTAAAATTTAAGAGATTCATTCAAATATGTTTCTTTTTAATTTCATGTGTTTTTTCAATTTTAGCATTCAATATCTTTGGATATTGAACTCTATTACTATTTTTTATTTGATTTCTACATAATGTTTTATTGATTTTAAAAATAATTCAGATTATCTCGCCTTTTAATATTAAGTTGTTTTATAATTATATTTAATTTGCTAATATGTGCTTGGGTATTCACTTTAACAAATAACTTGTTAAATTAGAATATAGGATTAGTTGTTAATGGTGCTGTTTGATATTAGTAAATAGAATTGTGAGAATGAGAATGTAAGTTTTGTTCATACTTTGCAAGTGTTTTATCGAAATAAATAAATAAATGAGAATAAAGAGTGAGAAAGATAACTATAATTAAATAAAGTTTTATTGCAATGAAGAGTGGTATGAATAAAAACAAGAAATGAGAATTTTACTAAAATGCAATATTATTAATGGTAATGGTGATAATATTTTTTATATATATTATTAGTGATTTTTGGCATTGCGTTTCAAAAACACTTTTGAAATCTGCGAGGCGCATAATAATCTGGATTAATATGAGAACTAATAAAAATATATTTTTAAAAATATTTTTGAAAAATATTAAAAAAATATTTTTATTGTTACCTTAAGTTATTATTTTTAAATTATTTTAATATTAAAAATAATAAAAATAAAAATAATTTTAATATATTTTTAGACAATTTTTTTTTTAAAAAAAAATCTTTATTACATTCTAACCCGAAGCTAACAAAAACAGGCTCCGCCAAATTTGCTACCAAGCAGTTGACTTTTTGTTGTCTCTTTCTAGATTGGAATGGCGTACAACTTTGCATTTCATTATTTTGTGTACTATACCACTACCCATCCATTACGAGAGAAGCTGATCTGGACGAGATAGCACATATATATGAAAAAATCAATTGGTTTTTAGGTAGCTGAGGAAAACGAAAGCTATGGTGATATAGCACTTTCATTTGATAGGCTATATGCATTGCATGGTATTGACTTTTTAAGGATTAATTATGCAAGACAAAGAATTTATGATTTGCATAGTAAATTTCGAGTTTGAGTTACGACGTATACTATTTGTAAAAATTTAAAACAATTAGAATTTTACTCGCTTATCTAGGTCCATAAAATATACTTTTTAGAAATGAAATTTTCTCACATCTAAGAAAATAAATATTTTTATGACAATTAATTTTTGGTATATCAAAGTAGAAAATATTTATAATTACAAGAATATCTAAATTACATTTTTAAGGCAATTGGACTTCAATTTTGGTAATTTTTAAAGTCCAAGCTGCCTAACATTGTCTGAAAAACATGGAAAAAACAAAAGGATAAGAAATCACTAAAATTTTAGTTTATCCTTTTAAACGTCTCAAAAATCATTAAACTACTTTTAAAATAAATATTTTTTTTTAATTTGATAATATTTTCCTTCTTTACCCACTAGAAATGGGATTTAAATGCGAGTTTTCATAAATCTTTTAACGTCCAATATAAATAGTTGCATTTTCAATGAATCGAAAAAATATAATAAAAATAATAATTTAACCACATTATATAAAAACATATTTACAATCTTGGTACACTAATCGATTTTTTTTCTGAAAAAAATAAAAAAAAAAATATTTATAATTTGGTACGTATATTATGGATTTTCTTAATACAAGGAGTGACAAAAGTATAAACTATAAAGTCTAAGAAACAGAAGACAGTCATCTTCCTCGAAATTACTGTCTCAAGACTGCGTCTCATCTCTTAAATTTAAAACCACAGAAAAATCTCTCCCTCTATTAAATTAAATCAAACAACTGCCCGTTTCTCTCCCCGATCTACGATCCTGAATCTCACGACAATGGCGAAAGCGAAATACTCGCGAATTCCAGCACGAAAATCACCGTCATCGACACTGATACTTACTCTGCTATTAATGTTCACATTCGTGATTTTAATTCTTCTCGGTCTCGGAATTCTCCTGACTCCGAGTACTTTTTCTTCCGATTCGTCGCGTCAAGCTAACGATCTCAGCTCCATTGCTCATCATAGCAGAATTGACGGGTGAGATTGATTTCGTGTCGTTTTTTACTTGTTTTTGGTGTGACGGCTTGATCGTAATTGACTTGATTGGTTTGGCTGTTTTTTATAGGAATGGAGATGGTGAAGGAAAAGCAGAGCAATGGGCAGAGGTTATCTCATGGAATCCTCGAGCTTTTGTTTATCATAATTTTTTGGTCAGTGTTTTTTATTTCATTTTTTTTATTTATATTGGATTTAATTCGATACTTTTTGGTCTTTTTTTTGTAATCTCGATTTTATATTTGATTTATGTGAATTTTGTTATTCGTGTTTAAAACAAAGATTTAATTAATCAATGCACTGTGATCTTTGTGAAATTTAGATATGGCGCTACCTTTCATCTCCTTTTTGTTTTTGTCTCTGATTTGATGATTTACTTTTCAGAATTTTTATTTAATGGTCTGTTACTTGGGAACGTTACTGACTAGTAGCATTTTTTTGAGTAAGAAACTTTACTTTGATTAACTTTTAATCAATTAGTTTTGTTGGTTGTTTTGGACAGACTAAAGCAGAATGTGAGTACTTAATCAGTCTTGCAAAGCCGCATATGCAAAAGTCGACAGTTGTTGATAGTGCAACGGGGAAGAGTAAAGATAGCAGGTGAGTTTTTCTTTCTTAGATTATATACTCTTTGTTATTGAATTTTGTGGATGGATGTTCATGTTGCTCTTCTTCTCATTAGCTTGCTTGTATACTTTGCGGATAATCATTGGAACTAATAATGCATTTTGATATGTAGAGTGCGTACGAGTTCTGGGACATTTCTTCCGAGAGGTCGCGACAAAATTGTTAGAGATATCGAGAAAAGGATTGCTGATTTTAGCTTCATCCCTGTAGGTATGTTGTTTGAGCTTCATTTACTTGGAGGATACACTGAAAGGGTGGAAAAAAGAATACCAGTTTCCAGAACCAGCGAATTTTTTTTCTGTTTTCTGTTATTTTTTATAATATCAAATAGATGAAACGGAATTTTAGTTTACTTTGAAGGCTAGGTTGCTACCTTATGCACATGTTTCCCTAAATTGGAACTTCATATCCTAATGCACCCCTGTAACTACTTTTTGCACCACTCCATCACCTTCACATCTTTGTTACTCATTCATGATCAGCTTATCGACTGTTGCTGATGATTTTATAGTCTAAGCTATCTCAATTCTTTTATACATCTGCCACTATAAATCCACTCGACTACCCTAACTTGCAATTAACCAAAGCACCACCAGTTCCCCTGAGCATCTCCACCAGTAAAGTCACTGTATAGCGAAAAATTGTACTCCACCAAATTGAGCATCTAAAGTTAACTAGTTTTGATCCAGATTCTTGGATCCATCACAGTGTAACTTCACCCTAATGTATCTTCAAGGAAAAAAGGAGATTATACAACTTCAGAAAGCTGAGATCTGTTAGGTGTTCAAGGGAAACATCTTCTAGTAATTTGCCTTTCAGTTTGATTCATCACCTGTTACTAAGCTGACATGATGTACAGAGCATGGCGAAGGGCTTCAAATTCTCCACTATGAAGTTGGGCAAAGGTATGAGCCTCACTTTGACTACTTTATGGATGAATATAACACCAAGAATGGGGGTCAACGCATAGCTACTGTTCTCATGTACCTGTAAGTGAGATCCTGTCTGCTATGGAATTTTTATGAATTTTCAAATGTGTTCTGCCTTTGTTCTTTTTGTAATATTATCTCCTTCACTATTGTATACAGCTCAGATGTTGAAGAAGGGGGTGAGACTGTGTTTCCCTCTGCCGAGGGTAACATTAGTTCAGTGCCTTGGTGGGACGAGTTGTCTAAGTGTGGAAAGGAGGGCCTCTCTGTTAAACCAAAGATGGGTGATGCCTTGCTTTTCTGGAGTATGAAACCTGATGGCTCTCCAGACCCATCAAGTTTACATGGTTAGTTACTCCCAACCAGCTAATCACCAGTAGCCTGTGTAGTTCAGGTTTTACAATAACCATGCTGACAGTACCTTATCATTTCAAGAGATATCTCTGCATGGTTATCACCTCAGCATTTTGCATGTTTTAGCGATTCAATCTTTAATTAATGGATGAGTTGGATTATTCTCCAATGCAGGTGGTTGTCCTGTGATTCGAGGTAATAAGTGGTCATCAACCAAATGGATGCGTGTGAATGAGTACAAGGTCTAAAATAACATCCTGAAGGTAATTATCTGAACCCAAAAAAGACAATTAAACATGTCATTTATGCAGACACTCTTTGATTACTTGTATTGGTTACAGTAGTCTAGTTTCGGTTGGTAGCAATGCTCTCCCGTGGCAATGTCATTTCTTGACAAGCTATTAGTCAAATGCCGAAAACAGTTTGTTGATCAGCATAGTGAAGCTTCTGTGCGTTTCTTTTTCTTTTTGGGCGGGAGCAGGGGGCATTTAATCTGCACACAAATTGTTCATGTGAAGCTGGTTCAGTATGATGTCTCGTGAAATAACCTGTGACTAACAAAACAAAGGACCTTCGCTGATTTAGGATGATAGAGTTCGCTGCTTAATTATTGACCCATTCTGTCTTCCCCTTATATCTTGTTGGTTTTATTGTGAAAGCATCCTGGTTGAAATTGTCTAGAGAGTACGAAGATGTATTTTCCCTCGTAGAATCACCACCTTTTCTTTTGTGCAGGTAATGATACGACTTCACATCTTATTCTTGTAATTTGCACATCTCAATATAGAGCTCAGGTGCTGACTGATTTCACTTAAATCTGTAATCCTTGTATACAACCATACATTTTCTCGCCCCGTAAATTTTGATAATTTCCATTGTTGGGGCATGGGATCCCTTCTCGCAGGAGTCTGATTAAATAGTCTGAAATCCTTACTTTTATAGCAGAATGAGGTTCGGAATTTTCAGTTGCTGTTAAAGATACTGGTGCCCTAATATAGAACTGAGAAATGAAAGAAGCCTTTCTTATTATTACTATACTTTACGTGAGTATAGCATGGACTTAGCAACAATTCATTATCTTAACACGCCATTGCAATTGGGGAAGATGGCATACCTTAAGATTGGTTTTTAGAAGATTAATCTGTGTGTAGCACTCGATGGTTTGGCAAACAAATCTACAAATTGATATTTACTTTAAACAAACTCAACTTGAAAATAGTTATTCATCACTCAATTTCGATATATTTTCTGCATGCATGAAACATTGGATTATAATATAATTAGGTTTATACCTTTGTTGGCACACCATCATACTGGTGTTGAAGATTTAGTACTGCGTAGCTCAGTCGCAACACTCGCTAGTGAGCTGTACTTGGTCTCTGTATTGCTTCTGATAACTATTTATTGTTGTTTTCAACTTCTGGAGATTGAATTTTGGCCGAAAAATATACAATATAAGCATATAGATCTTCTGTCATCACGATCTCTCTCGCCAATCAGCAACCAAAAAAACCATGAAATGAAAATTTTGAGCAAGGCTTGACTTTATCCACACAACCTTTTTTGAGATGATGAACAATATGTAAACACTGAGATAGTAATAAAGTCAACACCCAAAAAGAAAAACTTGGAGGCTCAAGATCTTTGACTACAAAAGATGAATTTAATGTGTTTATTAATTGATCAGCAGTAGCTGAGCTTGTTCGTATAAATGATGATGCCATCAGCATATATGAGGATACATAGAATGTTAAAAGAGATGTGATAAATATAGAGAGATGTAAAAATAGAGATCACTCACCACTTTAGAGATACAAAATTATGGAATAAAATTCATCGCTCACAAAAAAATACATGACTTGATAGGTTTTGCTAAAAAGCCATATCAAAGACTTCAATTCAGATTTTACCAAAAATATATCATTATATACTTCGACATAGCCTTTCGAAAACACCAAAAGGACTTGCTTAAAGGCTGAATAAATGATTTTGATAAAATAAAATAAAAAAACCAGACATGTTTACTATCATAATTTTATGCAAGCATGGTTGGATAATTTATAAAGATCATATTCTAAACTTGAAATCCACAAATGATAAAGCTTATTTTCCCATAATACAATCAAATTCAAGCTCAAAGTTAACCACCATATAGGACTTGACATCATAAAGGATTTCATTATTTATTTGTACTTTTCGTGGTTTACATAGAGAGAAAGCATGGCTGTAAGTTCCAATCATCCAACAGCTTCTGTGCCTTCGGATTTCTTCGGTGCAAACAAATCTATCAATTCCAGGCTTGCCGAGATTGTGGTGAATGGAGCAGAGGCCATTCAACTTTATTTACCCTGCGGGTAGAGCAGGGCTCGAGCTGAGGTTGGTTTATCTTTGGGGTCAAGGAAACTGAAATATGACAGCAGCATAGTGCTTCAAAAGGCAAGATAAATGCATCCTTGAGTGCAGCTAAGGGGCCATAAAGAATTCTACAATCTACAGACGCATATTTGAAACTGAAAGCTGAAGAAACCCATCTTTTGGGATTGACAATGAAAGGTGCAGGACGACGATATCTCAGAAAGAAGGATTGGACATGAGCTAGGGAAATAACTGGCTGGCAATAAAATACCGTTTCATGATATAAGACTTTCAACTCCCAGATTATCAGAAATACACATTTCGAACCAGCAACTAAATCAAAATTGAACATCAAATATCAATATAAACAAACCAGCAACTAAATCCCAAATATCAAATTTGTGTAAAACATGTCTCGAGACAGTGATATTTATTGAACCAGTTCGGCTTATTAATATGATATAACCAGGCTCCGCACCAAAACTGAGATTATATCCTGTGTTGCCGAAATCTTTAATTACTGGTTTGCTTGGTAACAGATATGGAGCTGCAAACCCACCGTGCTGTTAATCAACCTGCAGCTGATTCAGTGATTGGCGTGAATCAGGTTTCTGATGACATATTGTAGAATGCCTCCATGATCAAAATACGCCAGTTCCACCTACACAGAAGTAAATGAACTCAGGCGCAAGCATATGAAAGAATTGAAACATTTATGAAATAAAGGATATTATTTTGAGGTGAAAAGCAAGGTTGAGTTTTCATCATTACCTCGGTATCAAAGCGCAAGGTACATGTAAATGACTTGCCATTGTCTGTTGCCACTGTAACATCTTGACCTGGTCTAATCTCATTTACATTGCTAGGCAGATCAATGCTGTAGCGCTCATGCCCAGTCAAGCCAAGGGTCTCAGCATCCTCCCCGGGCTTAAAACAAAGTGGAATGATACCCATTCCCACCAAATTACTGCGGTGAATTCGCTCAAAGCTCTTGGCTATAACTGCTTTCACACCCTGGTCCAGGAACAGTTTAAATAATTACGATAAAAGCTTAGAAGTCCAATGGAAGTACATGGGTTTCAGATGCTGGAAGAGACTGTACCAGTAGCTTTGGACCCTTGGCAGCCCAATCACGAGAACTTCCACTCCCATACTCGGCACCAGCCAAAATAACTGTATCATGCCCCTCACTCTTGTACCTCTGTTAACCAAAGTAAAAACAATATTATGGCCCCAACAATAGAAATGTGATGCTTGTTTATGAATTCTTTATGATTTTGTTTTCAGTATTTATGAACACTAACCTCAATACATCTACGATATATGAAACTAGCAATTGAAGTCATCCATATGATTAAAATTTATGGATACACTGTATGTATCCTCAACAGGGAGTAGACTTAACCCAAGACAGCACTGATTTGGACTATGGCTATCTAAGGTAGTTTAACTTATTTGTTTTGCTAATTACAACATTTTAGTATTATGGCCCTGACCATTAATAGCCCTGAGTTAAAGCATAACCCAGGATATTTTAGCTCCCAACTTTTCTCAGTCAAAACATAAAGCATAACTGGACTTGATAGTATATGATCTCAAAAGAAATTACCATGGCAGCATCAAACACAGATAGTTTCTCGCCAGTTGAAATATGAATTGTTTTAGGCCCAACTTCTCCTCCCAATAATTTGTTGACAATGCGAATGTTAGCAAATGTGCCTCTTGCCATCACTTCATCATTACCACGGCGACTGCCATAAGAATTGAAGTCTCTTCTATCCACCCCACGTTCCATGAGGTATCTAGCAGCAGGACTGTCCTTGTGTATGCTGCCAGCTGGTGAAATGTGATCAGTTGTAATACTGTCCCCGAAGTTGAGCAAGCAGTAAGCATCCTTCACACCATGTGGTCCTGGCGGTGACATAGTCATGCTTTTGAAATATGGTGGATCATGTATGTATGTTGATTTGGAATCCCAAGCATACAGATTGCCTGAAGGAACAGATAATTGATTCCACATGGGGTTTCCCTTGGTGATTGCCTGATATGTAGCCTTAAACATATCAGGCAGAACACTTGAATGAACAACCTGCAGACCACCAAGAATAAGAAAGAATGAGAGATTTAATCGGTAGCCTAATCAGATAATTCAAAATCAAACTATAGTAGGTGAAGTAGCTTACTTGAGCAACTTCGTCATTGGATGGCCAAATATCCCTGAAAAATATCTGCTTTCCATCTTTTCCCACACCAATTGGCTCTGTTTCAAAATCAATACCCACCTGCAGGATTGTTCCATCATGAGACGCGTAATGTCTAGTGTATGTAAATCAACTGGAAAAGGAAAGCGGTGACCACACAGCAACAGGAAGAGGTACCATTCAAAGTGAAGTAAAAAGTCCAATTTTTATTTTTAAAAAAAAATACACAGAATACAAGTTGAGTACCGTTCCAGCAAGCGCATAGGCTACCACAAGTGGTGGAGAAGCAAGATAATTAGCCCTTGTTAGAGGATGGACACGACCCTCAAAATTTCTATTCCCAGACAACACAGCAGCAGCCACTAGATCTGCAAATGAGTACAAAATCAACAGTATCATCAGTTCAAATGATTCCTATAGAAATATCAGTACAGGAATTGCGAGTAAAAAAGACTACCATTTTCAGTGATAGCTGATGCCACTGCTTCATCTATATCTCCAGAATTTCCGATGCAGGTGGTGCATCCATAACCAACAATATGAAACCCTAGTTGATTCAGATACTTCTGCAAGCCACTGCAGATGTAGCACAGAAATCAGAAATGTTTGCTATAGCCACATACAGTTTTCAAGACATGAGATCAGGACTGTAAATGATACCTCTTTTCTAAATATTTGGTTACAACCCCAGAACCTGGAGCAAGACTTGTCTTAATCCATGGTTTCACCTGATCAAAAAATGAAAAACTTACGAATCCAATCACATTCTCTTACAAACTCTATAATTGATGTGATATAATCTCCTAACAAGACCATAAACTTGGAAAAACAGCCAGGCAATTTTTTAATTCAAGTTTCACATGCAACAATATAGAATATATAATAAAGATAATGGATAAAATTAAGCCTCTAGTTTTAATGGTATACAGCTGGAGGAAAACTGTGCAGGATACTAACATAATTCACAAACTCTTTTTGTAACTAACAATGGTTTAATCCGGCATTAAGAAAATGGAGTCTCATATCATGAAGCTTTTGGAATGATGTGAATAGATGTTCAGAATTTATTAGATTCACAACACGGACTCTTGAAAACATAAAAAAGAAACAAACAAGGGAAGTTACACTAATATTATTAGCCAAATCACACAGTAGTACAGATCAAACACAACATATCATTCTAGATGTGCCAGAGATGATAATTCCTCCAGAATTAGCTATGGAACAGGCAGTATATAATTCCCTTCATCTGTTTTAGGCTGGTCAACATTGCACTGTTCCCTTTTATCTTACCAGTAGTATCCTTTATTCTGTTAAATATTGTTAAAATCAGGGTAGCATTAGCTGTAAGAAAAAGTTTAAAAGAAAAAAACATCCAACCTCCAATCCTAGTTCACAAGCTTTCTTTGCAACTAAAGCAGCTCCAAGCATGACACTAGGGTTTGAGGTATTTGTGCAACTAGTAATAGCAGCTATAACAACATCACCATGTCTGAGTTGGGCTGGAGTCCCACGAAAACTGAACTCCGCAACCTTGCCCTGAGATTCTTTTGGTATAGCGAATCCCTGTGATGCCATGAAAAAAAGGTAAGAGACAGACAGGGGGAGGTTTTGTTAGGGCAGGAAAATATTAAGCTACGACAGATATCAAATTATTTTATTACCAGAACAAAATATGCTTTGGATAGTAGCAAATGCACTGGGTTGGTTTGTTTATTTTGGAAAATCTTTCCATTTTTTTCTTCAATGTACTTTTGGGACATTTGTTAGCTGATGCAATTAATAAAAATGCAAAAGAACAACCCCTCCCTCTGCCTTCTTATGTTATATAAATAAACTACAGAAAATCTACTATTCTTCTTTGAATAGAACCATATTGCAGAACTTCCTCAATTAAATTTTCTGCCCCCCCATTATACAGACTCTCTATAACAGCATCCAAATAGCCTCTATAAAAATGATGCCTTTTATGTGGCCTTGTTAGTTGATAAAATTCTCACCTTAAATCCAACCCTGTTGTCTAAGCATGCATGCCAATCAGCTTTCATTTCTCTCAAAGTAACTCGATCATGTGGCCTGCAATAATCTGATTAAGACATTGACCAAGAAATATTGGAATATAACAATCAGGCAACAAAGCAAGAAATTTAAAAATGATTATTAGCATCACCTTTTAGGTCCTGATATACAAGGTTCCACATCCTCAAGATTCAATGCTAGACAAGAAGAGTACACTCTCTCAATCTGGGGCTGAGGTTCGACCAAATAATTCTCAATGAATAATTATATTTAGATAAAGAGAATTTTTTTCACAGTAACATACCAAATACATCAAATGAGCATGTGCTAAATAAAGCAATAAAGTTATATATATTGTTTACCTCACTGTAGTCCACAAACATCCTGTTCGCTCTTAAATAGGATTCTATCAAAGAGACCTGCATTATTTAGGGTTCTGAGTCAGCATATACAATGGACACATTAAATGAAGTGCAGCATCATTTTAGGACTTACAGTTTCATCACTTCTGCCTGTCAGTTTCAGATATTGCAGTGTGACATGATCCACAGGAAAGAAACCCATGGTAGCACCATACTCAGGAGACATGTTGGCAATAGTAGCACGATCTGCTAGTGACAATTCACTCATGCCCTCACCTGCAGACATTAGCATAAGCCAAAAATCTAATGTGAGATAAAGAAAAAGATTACATAGTGATCAAAATAAAAATGATGCACAAGGAGATCAAAGGGTGTACCATAGAACTCCACAAACTTGCCAACAACCCCATGCTTTCTCAGCATTTGAGTTACTGTCAAAACCAAGTCAGTGGCTGTTACACCATCTCTAAGTTTTCCTGATAACTTAAAGCCAACCACGCCAGGCAGGACCATGCTCATGGGCTGCTTGCAAAGTAAGAGATACATTGGATGGATTATTGATGAGAAAAATTACAGGTGTGAGACAAAGGCTATAGAAAGCACTAGCAATTAGAAAATTTCTCAACAGTTCATTGAATGCAGATAGAAGAAGAATCAAGGAATCAATCAGGATTGCAAATACATTTATGTCACTTAGAGATGTCCCAAACTGTAGACATAGAATGTAAATATAATAAGAAATCTTTTACCTGGCCAAGCATTGCAGCTTCGGCTTCTATCCCACCAACTCCCCAACCAGCGACACCTAATCCATCTATCATAGTAGTGTGTGAGTCTGTACCAACAACACTATCAGGATAAAGCAAACCATCTGTGTTGAACACCACCCTCCCAAGGTACTCCAAGTTGACCTGGTAATCAAATTGTTAAACTTCAAACAACTGCATATGAATACATACCTACGCATTGCATTTTTTTAACTGACAGAGCTCATTCCCCTTGACTGCAGCCAAGCATTTAGTAATTTTCCCAAGAAACATGAAATGTCAACTGTGTTACCACTCTGGTGAAAAAGCTGCCTCACCTGGTGGACTATACCAGACCCAGGAGGAACAACAAGCATGTTTTGGAAAGCATTTGAGCCCCATTTAAGGAATGCAAATCTTTCTTTGTTTCTTTGGAACTCAAGCTCCATATTAGCCTGCACTGCATTTTCTGATCTTGCCACATCAACCTGAACTGAGTGATCAATAACAAGATCAACTGGAACCTGCACACACAAATTCCACTGGTTAATTCCTTAACCAATAACATAACATGGCTTCACCTAAGCACATTCATTAGCAGATCCAAATATCAAACAACTTTGAAGCAGCAAAATTCGTAAATTGAAATAGCAGTTATCCAGATGATGCAAAGAGAAAATAGCTCACCAATGGGTTGATCTTATTAGAATCACCTCCCAGATTATTCATCGCATCTCGCATGCAGGCAAGGTCAACAACAGCAGGAACACCAGTAAAATCCTGAGAGCAGAATCATAACAACATCAATAATAATTATAGCAATTATCAAATAACAATGGAAGTATTTTCTCTAACAAGAAGTACACAGAGAAAATGACCAACGTCATTTACCTGAAGAAGGACTCTAGCAGGCTTGAATGGAATTTCAACTAATTTAGGAGCAGAATTCTCCCAATCAATAATCTTCTCAACATCATTACTCTTAACCTGAAACTCATCGCAGTTTCTAATTGCCGATTCCAAAAGAATCTTAATTGAATATGGCAATCTATCTGCAACAACTCAAAAAAAAACAGCAAAACTCAATATCCAAAATCCCACATCAAAAATAAATAAATCAACTTTTCAGTAAAAAGATTCAAACTATAGCCAAAGAATAAAAATAAAAGTCTGAACCTTAATAAAAAAGATTCTCATTCTTTGACAGAGTCAACGGCAAACATAAATCACATAATGTCAAGCTTTATCTATGTTAATCCTTTATCATTGACCAAACTCAAACAAAACAAACCAAAAGTAAAGAAATACTAACCAATTCTGGGGTCATTGAGAGCAGGCAAGCTATAGTACTTGCCATATTCGCCACCAGGCTTCTCAAGTGTCTTCAATATAGACTTGAAAGGATTTTCATTCACTGTCAAAAAAAGCAAAAACCCGCATCAAAGAGATCAAAATCAGATTTATTTGCATTAAAACGATCACTTTAGTTACAAAATTTAGGTACAGATTTTAGTTTAAGGTTTGGATTTTTACCCATTTTGATAATCTGAGATTTTCTCAATCTAAAAGGAAATTAAGATTTAGGGCACTAAATTATGAGATCTGTGGAGAACGAAAGAGAGACAAAGCGAGGGTGGGTGGGGTAGGTGTATTGGGAAGAGGAAAAAAGCGGGGTGGGCAGGTTGTGGAGTGTTGTCGGTACATCCTCTTCTCATTGGCCTCTTAGTTTTGATTACTTATTTGCTACTGTGATGAAAGTTTTAAGAAATAAAACAATTATTTAAATAATTATTATTTAATTTGTAAGATTTATTTTTAATTTAAGATAACTTTAAAACATTAAAATAATTAAATTAAAGATAATAATTTATTTTTTAAATATAGTTGATCACAATGACAGACAAGATCTTGGAGATTGAAATTGTCTTTCATAGGTTTAAAAAGAGTGTTTCATTTTCAAATACATTACATTAGTATTTTTCTAATAGTTTTGTTTTGACGTGGGAAAAATATTGATATGTTTTCAGGAAAAAATAAAAATAAATTATAAAGTATTTTGTAAGGTCATATATCTTTGACACATTTCAGCATGCACTAGATAGGTTGCGGGTCACAATAATTCTTTCTTCAATGTAAGAAAAAAACTTAAATATTAAAAATAAATCCAAGATGTGGATTAAAAAAGTAGTATGATGACTTATTGAATTAGTTTGAATAAATTTTAATTAGCTTTTCAAACTTATGACTTGAGTTTTGAAACTATGGTAATCCTTCAAAATTTAAATTGAAATCAATTAATCTTGTATAAATCAAAACATTAAATTCTACATAAGTTATTTTTCTATAAAGGACTCTTAGTTATTGCTTTGCATTATCATTGATTTTTTTATGTATTTTTTGCAAACTCTACCTACTAAAAGAACATTTAAAACAAAAGATAGTATAATTTTATTTATTCATGTCTATATCTTTAGTAGATAAAATAATGAGTTATTAACAAATAATTCTATAAAATAAAAGGATTGGGAAAAGGGAAAACTACATGCATCTTTAAACCTAAAGAAACTTATGATATCATAATAATTATATTGATATTATCCTTTTAGTCAATCCTTCTATCATTACATGCACCCTCCATAGAAAATTTGATAGTCCAATCCTCCATAGACAGAATGATTGAAATTGTTTTTAATTTAGTCTAGTGATTGTGAATCACATTGGACTCAGATTTTATGGTGACAAGGCATTTATAAATTTATGTCTGGCAATATAGAAACTTACATGGTCCTTTTAGAAAACTTCATAGGTCATAACTTTCATGAAGATAAAGGATTAATTTAAAAAGGCTATAGACCTCCTGCTTTTTAGTGAGATATTTCTCTAATTAGGGAGCCTCTCATGTCTCTTAGCATCTTAAAAAGGTCATATATCTTTGACACTTTAGTAACATCATTTTTAAAGGATAAGTTTTGTCTTTCTAGTGTAATAACAGTACCCTTTATAGGTTTGTACCCTTTATCTCTTATAAATTTCCTAAGGTATAGGCTTTTTTTTCATGGGTTTTCCTTTTGCCCCTTCAATATTTTTTTAATTACTAGTATTTACATAGGTATATCCTTTTAGCCACTTAGAAAATTTTCCTATAGAATGAGTTCTTCTTTAGTTTTTGTTTAATGGAATGAGTTAAACTTCTCTCATTGGTCCCCTCAACCACTTAAAAATTATTATAATTATAAACTCCTATTCTTTGAGTTTTTCCATCAATTAGAAGGATAAAAAAAAGGTATTGATTTCACTTTACATCCTAAAAAACTTTCCAAGTATGGATTCCTCTATAATACAACTCTACATTCTTAGAAATTATTTTTTTCAATAATAATGCATATCTTTACACAGGGACTTTATGGCATATTACTCGGTATTTCCATCTCTCTTTTTTATACAAAGAAAATAATTTTTAAATACTTATTTAAAAAATTCAATTACTTCACCTGTTTTTAATAATTCGCGGTATTTGATTGGATTAAATACCAATTTAATAAAATAGAATTGAAATTGTTAAAACAAGTTAGAACTCGATTTTTCAACCACCGTATATGGTTGAAATCTATACAAGTAGATGACACATTGTTTGTTAAAAAATAATAGGGTGAACGACATGTCACCCATCCTATTAAACTAAAAAAAAGACAAGGCATGTATGCCTAATCTTGAAAGCCCACGTGTGCCTTTTTTTCTTTTTATGAGGTCAAGGGGGTAGGGTCATCCAAGTCCAAGTACGGGCTCCTTTTTTTATTATTTTGTTCCATAAATTTTAATTAAAACTATTTTTTTAAATAATTAAATTATATATAAAATGTTATCTTATTAAATTCCATTTGATCTCGCCTTTATTTTTAAACAAGGTTAGAACATTTTCTTATAATATCAAAAAAAGAATAGTTTATTTAATATAGTATTTTATTTTAGAAAATTTAAATCATAATCTTCAAAAAAAATTATTGTTCAAATTTTTTATTCACTGGAATATATTGTTAAGAAAAAACAATTTTGTTGAAAAAATAGTTAAATTAGCAAATATATATTTTTGATGAAAAATAAAAATTCCTTTCATAATTTGATTTATGATATATCTATTTTTATTATTATATAATTAAACAAAAATACATATTCTAATTTGTTTTGCCACAATAGGCAAACAACTAAGCGTAAAAAAATAGATCTCATTTGATATTTTGATAACAATGATTTTTAAAAGTATTTTTTTATTTTTTTATAATTTATTTTGATATCAACATATTAAAATGATTTTAAAAATATTTTTCTTAAAAAAAAAAACTTACAAAAATATGTTATCTAACAACAAAACCAAACTGGGCTTCATTAGGCTTGATACCGGCCCTTCATTATGGCACTTGATTGCAATGATAATTAGGCTTTTGATTAAGCCATTAACTTGTTCGTTGACCCTTATCATTGGACTCAAGTTTCAGTTTGGTCGGTTTGGCTAACCAGGCATTTGTCTCATTAACAGACAATGATGTATCATCAAACCCATCTAAAGATGTCTTATCAATTCTATTTAAAGAGGTTTTTATTTATTTATTTAATAAATTAGATATCTAAAAGAAAGAATATTAACTGCTTTCTATACGGAGAAGAGAAAATATTTCCTTTCGGGCATAGTAATTATTAATTGCTTTCTAGACAGAAGAGAGGAATATTACTTTACGAGCATAGTAATATATGGCAGTCATGAATTTCATTATTTTTACGCATATTTTTGAAATGTGAAATCAAAACCGAACTCTCCCGATACCATGGTTCGACTCTTGTCAGGTACGCTTGTCATCCCCGCGGTGTTTTACATTCCTAGTAGGCTTGCAGGATATTCAATGGGTCCGGAGAATAGTCGAGGTGTGCGCAAACTAGGCCGGACATCCTGATTATAAAAAAAAAGAATACGAGGCACTGCGCTTTTGTCACGGCTAGGCTTAATTTTTTAAAAATTAGAAGAGATGCAAATACTTCTAAACAATTAGAAAATATCAACGGGTTCTATGAAAAGTCAATAATACCTTGAAGTCAAAGTTAAATTTTAACATATTGATAGGCAGAACGATAATTACATTGTTATATCTATATTAATTTGTGTCTACTGTTATAGTATTTATCCCACATGGTATAACTATTTAGTGAATATCCATTTAATTGCTAAGCTAACCTTTGAAGATGATATGTCAAGATAGAAATTGATGCAAGTTGTAAAGTTAACATCATAGATAGATGATATGAAATTAATCTTTCTCCCTCCTGAATCGGATTTGATTATTATACTCGGACCCTTTAGAAATGCTGGATTTAGTTCAAATTGCATTAAAAAAACTGGATAATGCCGGCTGTATACGACAAGAAATCGATTGGTTCTTATCTAGTTAATAACTTGTTTGATATCGTTTATCAAAAAATTATTTTTTATGTGAAAAAATATTTTCTTGGGTGTTTTTATATATTTTTTACGTGTTAATGTCAAAAATTAAAAAAATATATTAATATAATATATTTTTTTAAAGAAAAAACAACTTCAAAAATATAATAACAAAAAAAGGAAAACCACCTCGGCAAAATCGTGTTCTCTTTATTTGATTTGATGCTGCTGCGATCCCACCCTTGGTGCAAGTGACTAAAAATATTGAAGGAACAGGTAACTAGGTCCTTGTTCGGTTTACCCACCGATTACAAAACCAAGAAAAAAAACAAAGGTACGAGGCTCAAAACATGAGTAAAACTTGCATGTCAAAAGAAACCTAGATCATGGGATCGCAGAATCTTTGGTTGTTAAGACATGGGTTCTTCCTTTTCTTCTACCATAAAGAATAATTAGCTCAGCAAATCTTCGATTTTAATATTTCAAGCAATATATTTAATCCTAATCCATCGTGTAAAGATTTGCGCCGTACGTTTATTGGTCAACTATTCAAAGCTTAAAGATAGAGGGGAATAATCACATGACGTGGAAATTTAAACTTAATTAACAGAGAACATTATCTTTTCCCCTCCTGAATCTAGATTCGATTTTCTTTTCATTTTTTTTTTATTTTAAAAAAAAATCGACCTTAATGCATTGGCAGTGAGATAGCGTTCTCGGTTTTTCGAGCCTTCATGACTTTTAATTAAGGGTACAAAGGCATTTTCATTTTTTTAAAATAGTAAAATATCTTCAAAATGTTGCTTTTAGATTTTATTTTCTTAGCCCAATAAATTTATTAAATTATTTTTTGTATGAAATTATTTTAAGCTTGCTTTGGGGGCATTTTTGTAGTTTGATATAGATTTTTTTTCCTTGCTATAATCAAATTGATAAAATAAGTAAATTGTTGTGGTTTACGTTGTTTATTTATTTTTTTTTGATATCATTACTCGACACTCATTTTTTTTTATATATAAAAAAAGTATGATTCATGTTTTTTTTATAGAATTATTTTGATCTCATGAATAATCTTATGAGTTCGATTGTTTAACCTAAGTGGGCTCATATTCTTTTTACTTTTAATCACTATTATTTTTATCCTTTTATGTGATTGTTTTTTTTTGTTTTAAATTTTATCTCAATGTATTTATTTACTCATGAATACTCAATACAAATACAATATTGTCTTTTAATTTTTATTATAAATATTTATAATATTTTTCTACATTTATTATTTTTATATTTTTTATTAATGCAAATGAAAATTATGAAAAACAATTTATTGCAAGTTCTTATGTATAAAATAATGCTTTTTTTTTTCAAAAAGAGAAGAAGAAAAGAAACACATGAATAAAGGGGGAGTTTTAATTAAAGAGATGCATGTTTTTTTATTCCTCAATTCAAATAATATTTCTTTTAGTTGTATTAAACAATATATAACTTTTATCTTTTATTTTATAAAATATTTATTTCAATTACATTGTGTGTTTTTATTTTTGGGACGTGTAGTCTATGTGCCGAAAGATACGTAGTCTATTTTTCAGCTTCTCTTCACAAGAGAACGGAAATGCAGAATGAATCCAAGGTAGTCACGTTCACATGAATGGTAGGCGAAATTTGAAAGGTCCGGATCTGATATTAATTTTACGCGTGACAAGGTTTGAAATATTCAATATAACTAGAAGGGTGTTTGGAACCTAAGAAAATCATTTTTAAATTATTATTATTTTTATATTTTTTGATTATTTTATTGTACTATATCAAAAATAATTTTTAAATATATAAAAATATTATTATAATATATTTTTAAACAAAAAATACTTTAAAATACAATCTTAACAATCATTCTAAACAACACAAAGCAGCTTATAGCTAGGCTATTTGAGAGTGTGACTGAGATTGTTTTTGAAAACTATTTTTTTTTATTTAGAAATGCATTAGAATGATATTTTAAAAAAAAATTATTTTTGATATCATCATATAAAAATAATCTAAAAATACTAGAAAAATAAATTTTAAGTAAAAAATAAAAATAAAAAAATTTAAATTATTTGATTTTTGAAATGAAGTGTCAAACACTTCTAAGATCCCTCATTTACTTTTCTGGCTATCTGACTTCAATTAATTGGAAAAAAAAGGTCAGGAATTTTGATCATTCAATGCATGGGGAAAAAAATCACTGCATGAAGGCTTTTCCTTGTCCAACTAACAATTGTCTTTGCTCGAGCGTGTGGCATTTAATGGAGGTTTCTGTTTATTTATTGCATCCATGAATAAATTAAATGTATTCATTGGTTTTATCCATTAATTTTAAAAACCCCCTCTCATCTAATAAATCTGAACAGAAACATATTTACTTTGTCTTAAGAATCCAAGTAGCTTAAAAACATATTTTAAAATTAAATAATCGGTTACTTAATTGGTTCTAATAATTTTATTTATTTATTTTTAACCAAATTGGTTAGTAATTTATATTTAGTGTTCTGTAAAACATGATGATTTTTAAGTCTAGCACAAATTTATTGATCCTAAAATTTATTCCTTTTATTTTGTTGTCGAAGACATAAGATGTCAACTTCACTCTTCTGGAGAGATGTAATTACTTCAAGCAAAAGAAACCACACCCTGATTTTACGGCCCACCCATTTGACAGGAAATTGTATGAGAACTTGGTATTGTGTTTTTTTTTAAGAAAAAAATAAAATAAAAGGTTTTTTACTTTTTATTAAAAATATTTAGTATTTTTAGATATTTTTATGTGTTAATATCAAAAATAAATTTTTTTAAAATAAAATTATTATTTTAATATAATTTTTAAATAAAAATTATTTTAAAAAACAACTTAAACCACGTTTCTAATCAAGCAAGTGCAGCAGCGTCAGCAAAAAAACACAATACACCGTTTGATGAAAGATAAGGAAGGCCTGTAAAAATAGCCATCTGAAATGAGACCAGTCATGTGAAGAGGGAAAGCAATATATATCTAATAACTATGTAGATTTTGTGGTTGAATTTATTTTAAAGTATTGTCAAATAATTCTTTAGTCTACTTGTTTTTAGACAATTTATATATTTATATGGATGCAAAATAATATATCTTATTAAAAAATTATGTAATTACACTTTTATTTATATATTTCGAATTAAATTTAAGAGACTTTTGACAATATTTATTATTTATCATGTAAAATAATTATTTTAAAAAACACGTATTCATGTTGATTAAATTCAATGAGAGTTAAATTTTATAATCTTGGACTATTTTAGTTTTAAACTTTTTTGCCGGCTGAATTGAATTAAAAATTTTATATCTCTCCTTCTTGAAGAAATTCTGAAATAAATGCAAGTTCATGGGATTCAATTCAATTTTTTCTTCTTTCTTGAAGAAAATAATAGATGAGATAGGGTCCACAATTGGGCTAAGAAACACTTTTGAAAAGAAAATATTATTTTCATTTTAGATTATTTTTATATGCTATTATAAAAAATAAAAAAATAAAAATTTCAACCATATTTACTATTGCAACTAGAATTTATATGCCTGTGGTATGGCAGTAGGCAATAGTAGGCAATTGCAATCGGCCGAACACCATTACCCCCGCACCTAATTGGTGAAGATATTTTTCATCAACTGAAAAGGAATTAAAGGCGTGATAAAAAGGAGAAGTTCTTGTAAAATTAAATTAAAAAAACTTATTTAGTCGTACAACTAGTACCATAATTAAATGTATGATTGATGATGTAGTTGTAACTGTTTTTTAAAATATTTTTCATTTAAAAATATATTAAAATGATATTTTTTTTATTTTTTAAAAAATATTTTTAACACCATCATATAAAAATAATTTAAAAACACTGAAAAATATTAATTTAAAATAAAAAAATAAAAAATAATTTTTTTTTCAAAAACAGCAAGTTGCAGAACAACTCCGGCTATCATTATTGCCATTTACTTCCCATTTCTCCTCTGAGGAAAATGAGTGATTGATATTTAGAACGTCTCTCTCATTTTGTAATTAATATCGCGGACAAATTCAACTTTCACCTGAAACAACACGTCTTTTTGTTGAAGAAGGTGATATCTTTTTCGAGCCATTTCTAGTAATGTGATAGTTTTTTTTTATTATTATTATTAATTTAAAACAAGATTTTGTTTTATTTTAAAATACTTTTAAAGCACAAAAACAACCCGGTATTTTTTTATATAAAAAATCTTAATATATAGTTTTTTCTACAACAATTCAATAAATACATTTAAAATATACAAGCAAGTTATTTCATAAATAAATTGAGTCTACCATGTAGATGTGATGTGTTTTAATTGTCTACACTGCTTGTTTTGCAGTGTTATTTCCTCTAAAATAGATTTTGTGTTGTTGCAAACAAGATATTTTCAACGATGCTAGAGGTTAATTTCCACGTGTAGATCTTGTTTGTCATTGTGTTTCAAAAATATTTTTGAAAAAAATGATTTTATTTTATTTTATTTTAAATTAAATATTTTTGATATTTTAAATCATTTTCACGCGTTGATATAAAAAATGATAAAAAATATCATTTTAATATATTTTTGAACAAAAAACACTTTTAAAAATAATTTCAATCACACTGCAAAACAAACACAAAATAGTTAGAAAAGGATAAGTAGGGGATAAAATTATTTGTATTCTCATTTTTTTTTCTTAAATATATTCCAAGGTATCTTCAAATGACATCAAAGACTTTATAATTCTTTATTTATATAAAGTTTTGATTGACTTAAATTAATCATGAAATAACAGTTTATTTCATATCAATAAACATCCTATGCCACTCTAAGTATAAAAACAAACATACAAATAAAAAACCAACAACAACAACAACAACAACAATGAAATCCCTCTATCATGATATGAGTATTGCTACCAAATGGAGGAATGATTTTTTTCCCCTCTTCCCATTTCTCTCTTAACCTAACATCTCCATTCCATGTAGCAAGTAATATGAAATCTCTTGTGAACAAAGATGAATATAAATAACTCCAATCTTTCTTTTTTTTAACCATTCATATTCCATTCATGCATAATAATTCATGAAATATCAATTTGATTGTAATTGACTGTTTGAAAGTATGATTGAAATTATTTTTTAAAATACTATTTATTTAGAAATATATTAAAATAATATGTGTTTTTTTAAATATTTTTGATATCAATATATGAAAATGATTTAAAAATATTATTTTTTTAAATTTCAAATAAAAAATAAAAATAAAATTTTTTAATTACAAACAATCACTTACAAGAAAAAAAAAAGTATTCATAAAAATAATTCCCTTGGAGCATAATGGCTACTTCCCAGAACCAACCATTGAAATTGAGCTGTTAACATCTATATTTCTTTTCTTTTCTTTCTTTATTTTATATATAAAAAAAAATGATGGAAGATCTTTGTTTCAAAGAAAACAGGCGGATAGAGAAAATTATGACCAAAGAAAAATATGAAGTCATAAGAAGCTTTAAATGGTAGTTGGTTGAAGAGGGTTTCAATTCTTTCCGTCTTTCTTCTTAAGGACTAAGCATACACTCGAAAACCAACCCCCCACCACCGGCACCACCTCCACCTCTACCTCTACCTCTACCTTTGTGTATATAAAAAGTCTTTTTTAAAACCCAAATCTGAACAGATCAGAATAAAAGCTATAGACACCCTCTAAAACTGGGTCTTCTCTCTTTTTTTTACCTGGTAATTTGTGTCATTTAGAATCCTTAAAAATGGAGGTTTATCCTTGCCCATCTCGTTTTTCTATGTCTTCATTGTGTTCTTTTGGGAATCTTGTTGAAAAGGTTAAAGAAGTTTTTAACTTCGTTGTTTCTGCTATTATTGGCAACGTATTCTCTGCGATCCTCACCTTTTTCTTTGCACTAGGTTTGTTTATCTCCTCTTTCTCATTTGGTTTCTTGTTTTTTTCCATGTAAATGATTTTTTTTTCATTTCTTGATTCAATGGAACGTGTTCTCTTTATCTGTTATGTTCTCTGATCTGGGTTTGTTGGGTTTCTGTCCAATCACTGATCCTCTGTTCCATTATAAGTTTTAATTCAAGGAGATGAGTTTAGATAAGATGATTCTGAAAGGGATCGGAGCTTTTATGTCAAAAATGATCCTGATATCAATTGTTTTATTGGATTTCTACAGTGGGAAAAAGGTTTTGGCATATAGACAAAAGGGCCTTTTTGGTCCATGCTCTTTGCAATCATGTTTATGCTGTAGATGATGTCTGATTTCTTAGAATTATTAAGGATACAGTAAAAGACTTCATTTTTAAGAACTGTTTGGTAGTTTGGAAGTTTTTGTTGAAGGAATTGGCGTTGTTTTTTTGCAGTGGGCACTTTGTTAGGAGCCATGACCGGGGCATTGATAGGCCAAGAAACTGAAAGTGGGTTTGTTCGAGGGGCTGCAGTTGGAGCCATATCAGGAGCTGTTTTCTCAATTGAAGTATTCGAGTCATCTCTTGTTCTTTGGCAATCAGATGAATCTGGGATAGGCTGTGTCCTTTACTTGGTGAGCAGTTTTAGCTTATCTCTACAAGCTCTTGAGGTGTAGGCAATGTTTATGAGTTGTTGAAAGTGAATATTGACTCCCGTTTGTTTTCTATATTGACGCTTTTAACGAATTTTATGTCTCTGTTTAGCTGAGTGATCCAATTTCTTATTTTGAACCCAATTAATGTGAACTTTTAATGGGGTCAGGTTGATGTTACTTGGTGAGCAGTTTTAGCTTATCTCTACAAGCTCTTGAAGTGTAGGCAATGTTTATGAGTTGTTGAAAGTGAATGTTGACTCCCGTTTGTTTTCTTTTAATGAATTTGATGTCTTTGTTTAGCTGAGTGATCCGATTTCTGATTTTGAACCCAATTAATGTGAACTTTTAATGGGGTCAGGTTGATGTTATCGCAAGCCTTCTTAGTGGACGACTTGTTCGCGAGCGCATTGGTCCTGCAATGTTAAGTGCTGTACAAAGTCAGGTAATTTGGGATTCAAGGCATAGTTGTTGATGAATTAGACAGCACTTTCCATGCCCATTATGCTTTGCTTTCATCTTTCTCATTTGCTAGTTGTTACTAGTTAGTTATTCTCTACTCGCATGCTGATTTCATTCCATGATACAACCAGATGGGTGCTGTGGAAACAAATTTTGAGGAGATCCCAAACATCTTTGACACTGGTAGTTCCAAGGGATTACCTGGAGATTCTCTTGAGAAGATCCCAAAGATCAAAATCACAAACAATAACAATGTAGATGCATCAGGAGAGAAAGTATCTTGTTCAGTTTGTCTTCAGGTTTGGTCATTTATTCCATTTAACTATCTCCGCCATTTCCCCCCCTTTCCCTTCTAGCTGGTAACTAGACATGTGATGGATTGACGTTCTGACTGTTTCATGCATCCAGGACTTTCAGCTGGGAGAGACGGTTAGAAGCTTGCCTCATTGTCATCACATGTTTCACCTACCTTGCATAGATAAGTGGCTACTTAGGCATGCATCCTGCCCCATGTGTAGAAGGGATCTGTGATGTTTTTGTAAATTATGGGATGAGAATGTTACTTTTGATGTGTATACAGGCATTACCATTCTTGGCTTCTGTCTTTTGTTTATTATCAGATGTTTAGTTACTCTATTGCTGTTCATCTGATTATGCCACGCCATTGGTCCAATCCTTGTACTAGATCTAGTTATTTGTATAAAAGTTTTGATTCTTCTATCCTCTTCTAGTTTCCTTGATACGCATTAACTGTAAAATTTGGCTGTTAAAGGATGACAGTAAAGCTATAGCGATGGACCAGCATAAGATCCCAAGATTGATCATTGGGGTTATGCAGATTTAAGGAGCCAATCAAAACAGTGTGCAAAGTCATTGAAAGGCTAAATCTTGATTACTGTGATGTTATTTTCTGGTATTACAATTCTCCATAAAAAAAGGCTTGTAATCAGCCCAGGATGAACGAGATCTGTTTGATCCACAGAGATCCCAGTACTGAACCACTGCTTCCCAGGGAATGGGATCACACGGTAGTTGATTCTGTCAGTATCCAATAATGCAAAGCATCATATACTCAATATGACTCCGAACAAAACCTGAAGGATGAAAGATGGACCTAATCCTTGCCCCACTCTGCCCAGAAGCCAGCATGCCAATAAATTCGTTGCCTCGCGTCTTTAAAACAGCATTAATACAGTATAGCTACCTGTTCATTATGAAGCCCCCAAGAAAAACTTGCAATAAGTTTTGCAAAGGATATCATTATAAGGAAACTGACAAGGGCTGGTTAGATATTTGAGCCTTCAATTTCCTAAAAAAAGATATAAAATGGGAGGCCATCAACTTCTGTGTTTGAATTGCTTACATACAGTGGCTAGAAATTAATTATCAACGAGTCATTCTAGCAAGTTGGTTTTCTCCTGTTAAAGAAACGAAGACAAGTTTCTAACTAAACCGAATAGTCGGTGGAAAATGTCAATGCAGTAGAGCTATTCTGTCTCTACAACTGGCCCAACTCTGCAGCGGAATTAATTCCCTTCGCAGAAAGCATGAAGTTGAGTGATCAAGTCTAAAGTATCGGAGTTGGTTTTGGTTATTCTGTAGACTGTAGCTGCACTTTGAAGTTTGAATAGCAGATTCGTGCTATCTGTTCTAGAGTAAATGCCAGGAATCTACTCCATTTGTATAGTGATTTTAGACTAGATCTCAGAAATTTATAAGAAACAGAGTAGATTCTTGAAAAAGTATTTCTATTGAATGATAAAAAAAAGATTGCCTTGAATTTTGCTTTAACATCGAAAATTCCTATATGTCCTCAAATACCTATTTGGTACCTTATTTCTCACTACTAGAAGCCTAAAATTACTTTAAAACATGTTAATAAAATATAACGATAAAACCCCAAAAATGATATAATCATTTATATGAATAAAATAAATTACAAAGATGCTTGTATGCAACTCAATGGTTCTTGAGTAAATTTGGTCCCTAAGGGGCAAAGGTTTTCCGATCTGCACAACAAAGTCTCGAGTTCGAGTAACGACGTGTATTCTCTTGTAAAGAACGTGGACAACGAGAGTTTTACTCGCTCAGTTGAATCCACAAAGTGCGATTTTCAGGATATAGGGTTTCTCCCCTTCAAAATAAGAAGTTATGCATTGTTGGGTTCAAATTGAAAAAACTAAATCGAACTGCTACAACTAGGTTCCTTCTATCTCTGTTCAGTTTGAGAATCCAGTTTCTGTTAAGAACCCAAGAAAACCTTTGCAAAATATTTTAGTTTATATGTTCCACTTGATCATAAATTTGATGGGGTTAGATTATGAAAACAGAATGAACCCATGTGCACACCCCCAGCTGATTCCACTCCAAGTGACCTAAAATTTAATGCCTTGTGGTCCAAAAACACAGGATTCAAATCAATGTCTTATGAAATGAACTGGGTTTTGATGAAAAACTCACCAGCTACCTCATTAATAAATCATCATGTTCTACTACTCATTTAGTGTGATTTTAACATGCTACGTACAGGCTTATTTGAGTCAAACCCACCGGTTGAGCTACTTGGAAACATCAAATGCATAACAATCAGTTGAATTATATGCTTGAAGGGTCTGTTTCTCAACTTGCAGATCAAACATGGAGTTTTACTCTTTATCTGCAGTTCAAAACATATATATATATACTTGTTGGACGAAATTCAACTATATAGTTATTAACCAAAGACAATAAACTCTTAATTTCTTTCCGTAATGATCACTAAGCTTTAACTCAACCTTCCTTTACAACTAATTAAACCAACTAAATCCAACAAAACCCTACACCTACTAGTTGAAATTCTACACTGCAACTTAACCACGAGGGCATCTTTACAAGTCCAAAAAGACTTGGATTATAAAATGAAAGTTTACTTCAACTTTGAAAACACCACCCCTCCTAAGATCTAAACCTACCTCCAACTAGAACTTTCAAATTTTATTAACTAATTGATGCTTTTTCGGAAGCAGAACACATGATGCACGCTGCTCAGAGTCGTATGGCCAAACCGGAGTTGGAATGTGATTGAGTTAAGCTTCCTTGGATTCTACACTTGCAGTGGTGGCATTGAATATTGGACGAGCCTTGGAGCACAACCTAAAGGTTACTTACCATCACTCATCCGGAATTTTTAGGTGAGAATTAGCGTGTGAGACTCCAGCTGGTCATCTTTTTGCTCCATACTAGAAAAGCATTGGAGGAGGGACCAGTTAGGCTTATTGTAGTTGTGGATGAACAGTTATATATATATATATATATATATATAAAGGCAGACCCCATGATGTACAACCTGAATTTATGCATGATAGATATTGGCCAGCAATGGAGCACATTAGCTTCGAACATTGTTCAGGGGACAAAGCAAGAATTTATCAAACTCAACTCAACAATAAACTTTTTGTTTGATAAGGTATCTAATTATCCAAACCCTGTTCAGGTTGTTGGGTTTTTTTTAAGCACATACACGCAACGAAATGATAAATTTAAAGTTTTTAAGGAGTCTCAAGAATCCTGAAAACAGATTTAAATCATTTAAAGTTTATATAAAAAATACTTAAGATCAAGTATTCTTTTTAAATTTAAATAATTGCTTTAACGCTGAATTATCTCAATTACAAGTTTTCAAATTACCTGATTCTTTAATGGTAATTTACACAAACAAACAACTTCTCACATGCTCGTCTATGAAGATATAGGAGTTGCTAAGGTGCATGCTACACTAAAAATCCAAATTCCATAACAAGGCTGGAATGCAACTCGAGACGTGCGTCTCATCCACTTCTCTCGAGCAATCCCTTAACTGATATGGTCATATATCATATCAGACAAGGAATTCGATATTCCTTTCTCAGTTTCTTAAATGCTTATTCAAATGAAAAGATTGCAACCTGACCCTGCAATCTAGAAGAACATATTTTCTTTTTTATAGGCAGAGATGAATGAATATAAGTGGATATTTTTTTTTAATAATAATCAGTGGTTTCTTCACACACCCACACCCCCCCCGTCGAATATCCAAGCTACTGAATTCAGACAACTTGGGCAATATGTTCCAACAATTATGGAATCCGAACCCACACCACAAACAAGCAAGGAATTATTATTTATTTTCTTGAAGGCATAGATTCTGGACCACAAATTCTGATCTTTCTTTGTCTTACGGCACCTGGTTCTTATCAAGTGCGCAACATGGGATAGGTGCTTCTTGAATCTCAACTGGGGTAGTGACCTTTCTAACAACAACTGCTTTTAGGCCCCAAAAGCATCATCTTCATGTGATCTTCTCACATGATACAATTTATTGATTGATTTAGAGAAAAAGCACCTCAATTAAGGCAAACCAAACAATGAAAGGTCAAGGTTCACTATATATTGCTCTTCAAAATTCTTCTATTATGAAGTACGCAGTGTTTTAATGCTTGCCTCCTCATGACACGCTCATGACATTTTCGTTGCATTCTTCCTTGCCACCACTAAGCCTTTTTCCGCTAACTAAACCTGTCAGAGAATAATATAAATTATATTTTAGAATTTTATCTAACAATTTAAATTTTTAGATGAGATGATTCATTAATATGATATTAGAATTTTGTTGACCTAGCAGTCATAAGTTTGAATCTTACAATTCTTATTCTATTTGATAAAAAAAATCAAGCACAAAATAATGTAAGACTATGCAAGTTTATAAACCTAAAAGGCTTTCACTTGAGGGGGTGTGCTATAGAATAATATAAATTATATCTTGGAGCTTCATCTAATAGTTGAAGCTCTTTAGGTGATGATGATTCATTGACATGATATCGAATCTTTATTGACCAAACGGTTACGAGTTTAAATCTCACCGTTCTCATTCTATTTGATAAGAAAATCAATAGCTTTTATATGAGATGATATATATTATATTGACTCAACAATCACGAGTTCAAATCTCACGAGTTCAAATTTCAAGTTCAAAATGCTTTCACTCGAGGTGGTATGCTAGAGAATAATATAAATTATATTTTAAAACATCATTTAATAATTTAAACTTTTATATGAAATGATTTATTGACAGAAACACCGGTTTCTTAAACTAAAAATGATGAAGTAGACGATGCAACAATCATTGGGAAAACATATAAAGAAACTAAGCGAAGGGGACGCTTTGTTTGATTCTGCGACGAAGTTTCTGTGGGCAATTCTATCCTTATATCTTACAGCAATGCCGCAATAAGAACATTCATCTACGTGCTGGGTGTAAACCGCCGGCTAGAAATTCAGCAGTTTAGATATGAGAGCAATCGTGTAAACCACTCCATTACTCTTGCCATTCTTGATCGGCACACAACGCAACACATTGAGGGCACACAATTTTCAGCCATTCATAAAATATTACCATGCTATCCTTTTTCACTAGTCAATGCAATGGCCAATCACACGTTGTTTCTACAGCCATAAGAAACGAGATTTGCTTATATGATCAATTACTTCTTACAGAAGCTAAACCAGACAAACACCGACTATAAGATGAGCTACACTTTGTCTTACCAGGTAAGTGTGGGGATGAAGTATTTAATTACCGAGCGGTACTTGTAAGATCACCCAACTCTTGACTACACAAAAACACTTAAGACTTTGTCTACCCTTTAAAACAAATCTATTTTGCAACAAAACAATGCTGTGATGCAATGAAAGAGAATCATGCTAATGCTTATATTAATACATTTTGAACCTTAATCAAGCTTGGAGTGATTACACACAAAAATTCATGCGTTACGTCGAGGTCCCCATGTTTGCATGGATTATATGCCGTCCGATGGGAGGCTTGGTCATTGAATTGTCAAAAGGAGAGGGACCCTCTAAGATACAGACGTGCTTTGTAAATATTGGTCTGCCGGCAATGGTTTCAATTTTTGTGACTAAAAACTGCATCCTTTCCTGCAGCGATCTTCCCTCTTCATCGATACTCTCTTTCTCTTCTTTAATCTATCCTATTTTAGGGCAATGATGTGTCAAGACTAAAGAAAATGCAACTAGTGCATCTAAAGCTGGTTAAGGAACCATCTTATCTAACAATTTAAGTTGTATTATTCTCTAACATAAACATTTAAGTGAAAGCCTTTTAGGCTTGAAACTTACATAGACTCACATTACATTGTGCTTGATTTTTATCAAATAAAATGAAAGGTGGTGAGATTCGAACTCGTTACCATTGGGTTAATAAGGCTCTCATACATATTAAGAAATCATCTCACCTAAGAACTGAAACTGTTAAATGAGATCCTAGATTATGATTTATATTATTTTCTGGTAAAACTAGTTCTGATAAAACTATCTCATGACTAGCTAGTTTTACCAGGCATTCAGGTTAAGATGACAACAAAAGAGCTACTATTATTTGGGAGCCCAACCAACATCATTGCCAAATTCACCAGCACCACTAATTCAAGTGACTGGAATTACTAATAATAATCGAAGGCACAGTAAACATATATGGGGAGCACTAATTATTGGGATTGTAACAATATCAGTTGTTACTTCACTATGTTAATTTGTTTTTCAGGAGAAGACTCTTTCCAGTTTTCTGGCAAAGATACTTGTTGCATAAGGGTTAGTATTAGACAAGATTTGCCTTTCTATGATCAATGTGAACCTTTTATTCTGTGAACCGGTCAGTCGTGGTTGTGGAGCGATCAATAGAGCCCATGCCGAGTCATACCAGAGCACCGGAGAATTTAGAAATGGTAAGCCTGATCATCAACCTCTGCAAGCATGTACAAGCTTGAAAGTTTGTCAGGCTCATGAGTTTGAGTGGCTGATCTATCTTTGTGCGTTTTCTGTTTTCGAAATAGAAGTGAGTCTTCTTTCAAAAGTAAAACACAGAAACCTTGCTGGCTTGGTCGGATTTTGTGAACAAACTGGTATGGATTTTGTTACCTATCTATTAAGCCGTTTTCTTTATTTTCTGTGTGTGTACTTCGTGTTTATGCTTATTGTCAAGGTTCGTTAAAATCGCGATTTTAACACGACATGAAATTAACATTTGAACCTAGATTGTAAGATCAGATTACAAAATTATATGTAAAATATTTTCATATAAAAATCGTAAAATCATAGCTAAAATTGGTTCGGTAGAAAAATCGTAAAATTATAAGTAAAATATTTCCGAATACAATAGAACACAATTTCACCAAAAATACATACTTAGTTATTAAGAGTTATTTTTTTGTTTAAAAAAATGCTCATCACTTTTCATATTTTTTAAATAGATTTTTGATATGATTTATAATATTTTTTTTCCTTATGATATTATTTTAATAAATATTTTTTAGGAGTTGCTTTTAAGACCATGATAGTTTTTTTTTTTTGCAATAAAATAATAGCAACTACTGAACTACAATATAAATGCTCATCGGGAGAAGAGAAAAAGGACTTGACACAAAGAAGGAACCATTAACGTCTTTGCATGGGAATTTGTGGCCCAATAATATCAATTAAGGCGAGACAAACACTCTGCATGCGGGATTTCATTAAAATCGTAAAATCGGATTGATTTGGTCCGATTATAATTTTGGATAGATCCAATTTTACGATTCTACCTGAATTTTTTGAGTCAAATCCAATTTTAACAAGATTCAATTTTTCTACCTGATTTTACTAGATTTATTCTTTGACTCGTAAAATCAAAATCATATAATTTTACAAGTCAAATCGCAATTTTGACAACAATGTTTACTGCTGTCTCAAACAGGAGCAAAGAGAGCACAAATATTAGTTTATGAATATGTACCCAATGGTTCTTTGCTTGATTACATTACTGGTAAGCTTCAACCTCTTGCTTGTAATATCCGCTGAACTTTCTTAAACATGATTTCCTTGTAGGAAAAGGAGGGAGAAGCTTAACTTGATCCTGCGTATTGATCCTTTCAGATTTTGGGCTAGTGAAGATGGGACCTATTGGGGATCAATCTCGTGTCAGTAGCCAGATCAAGGGAACTCCAGGATACCTTGATCCTGCCTATTGTTCAAGCTTTCATTTAAGTCCTTTAGTGATTTATACAGCTTTGGAGTCATACTCTTGCAGCTTCTCACTTCCCGCCCTGCAGTTGATTTAACAAGAAATCCATCAAACTACAATATAATTGAATGGGTATGGATAACTAGATATAGGAGCCAACAAGATGCAATCATCATTTAGCAATGGTTTTAATATTTTTTTCTTCGAGTTGAAAATGAGATGATGCATGCTGCTAAAATGCAGGCAAGGCCTAGCTTAGAAAGTGGCAGGGTTGAAGAAATATTAGATGCTAATGTTCTAACAGAGTCCTGCGACATGGAAATGATGCTAAAGATGGGAGAACTTTGTCAGAGATGTGTAGTGAAAAATCCTAAGGACCGGCCTGATATGACCCGGGTGTGGCAAGAGCTAGAAGAGGCCTTGTATTTAGCTGCTAACTTTGTCCTCATAGAACCTTCAAAGGATTACTGGAGATCATCAAGCAGTTCTCGTAGATCAATGGATCGCGGACCTCGAAGATCGTCAGGATATGAAAATTCCCAGAGTTTTGTCAGCATAGATGGTGTTGGGTTTCAAAGGTTTCGCGTTGAGATGGATAGCATCTTTTTTCACAGCAAAAGCATTAAGTGTTTAGAGACTTCTAGTGTCAGCATTGACATTGATAAGAGCAATTTGAGAGGAATAAGTCGTGGTTGAGCTTTAGCAACGCAACTTTCTGTTCAATCCTGTGATACCTCCTACATTGGAAGGGTTCGTCAGAGAAGTTTGTAGTCTGCTTAATCTCTTTGAATTTATCTGGTACTGGAATTTCCTTTTAGATTTTCACACTTGAGCAACCATGGGAGGTCCTAGAAGAGGACTGGATGAATAGCTTGATGGTGCATCACTTCTAGAATTTCCTTAAATTGCCTCCTGCTGTCGGAGTTTTTTTATTATTATTATTGTTAGCCAGTTTTCCTCCACGATTTAGTTAGATACACAGAGCTGAGTAAAATTAGATAAAGAAATCTTTGTAGGTTTGCTATCAAAAATTAACCGCAACATAAATGTGAGGAAAAAGCAGTCACCTACCCACTAGAATTTATGAGTATATTAAAACAACTAGGCTGTATACAAGAATATGCTACAACTATTCAAGAACCTTACTATGCAATTCCTTTTTTTGAGAAACAGAGGATTGGAAAAGCCTGCAAGATTCTCATAACACTCCAGTAGTTCTATTTTCACCTATTATGCCTTACAACTTGGATCCTGGGATCCCATTTATTCCATATAGGATACGTTACTACCATTATTCTCTGCTGTCTTTGCATTTTTCCTGTACGTAACGAGGCCAGAATACATTTTTACTGTTGCTTTCGAAAACTCGGCCAAGGACTCAAAAACTGAAGAGAATCCTCTCTGGAATCCATTTATGGTGATCCCATGTGTCTCTTTCATGCTAGCAAGGTGCTTTCCCTGCTCTACATCTAGCTTCTTCCTGAACATTTCCAATTCATTTTTCCTTTCAGCTATGTCTTCTATGAAGTTACGCACACTCATTTCAGATCCCTGCTCAGAAATCTTGGATTCAAGAATCCTCCTCTCTGCTCTCTGGAATGCCAGGGTCCTCCTGTCAAGCTCTTTGGACAATCCATCAACTTTCCTCTTTTGCTGTTGTTCCTCTCCTTGCTGATTCCATAATGCATGGATATCCTTTCCAAAGCTCTTCATGGCACAAGCGACAGTCTTATGTGGCAACCTCTCTAGGCATGCTGACCAATCATGACAGGTTACTAACAATGGTGGCCAATGTATTCTGTAAGGAAGGACAAGAGGGTCGCCACTGGAGCAGAACTCAACATTTGGAGAAACAAACTTGGATAGCCAACCACCAAGAGCTTCAATGTATGCCTTCTGTGTAGATACATAAGCAGTGAAACAGGAATGCCAATTGTCAAGTTCTGCCTCAAGTTGAAGAGTAGCTAGACGATGAGAGTCATTGGAGAACTTTCCATATGCTCTAGAGTTGAAATATTTCACTTCAAGCATTACACGATTTTGGGTTTCATGGGATTCCAACATCATCTTCCAGTTCCTCATCAGGCTGCATAGGTGGAAGTTTCAATGTCATTACAGAACTAATTTGAAACACCCTCTTCTTGTGTCCTTCAAAAAAGATCTACTTACCCGTGTAGCAGCTCGTATAGCTGTGGTTGCAACTCTTCATCTCTCAATTTCTGGATTCTGTCAGAGATTGATTCCACACTTCGCAACGCAACCGAGATCCGGCTATGCAGGTCATTTGCTTCAGCCCTTGATTTATCTACGAAGTGGAGGCCCTCTTCAGCAGAATCCTGGCTTCTCAAACGAGAGCATTTTCGTACATAGGTTTTCCTGGTCTGCTCTCCAGCCTGAACATGTTAAAGGAACTATATTAATGTTGATTGACTGACATCAAAGAAACAAGCATATGCAATATATATCAACGGATAAGGTATTGGTATAAGAAATTCATATGCCTTTCTAATAAATTTACAAAGATAGCGAACAGGCAGCTTGGATCTCAGAGTTGAACATGACCAAAGGGATTTGTTATTAACCTTCACTTCCTCATAAAGTTTCTTCTCCCAAGCATATAATCGCCCAAGGGTCAAGGAGTGGCTCCCTGCATCCATCCCATAGTCATCAAATAGATCACTCTTGAGCTCTGTACACATGGAAGAACTGACAGAGCTAGATGAAAGGAGACTCTTAGAAGAGGAGGACCGAGATGAGAGGGAACGGTTCCAGGTAATTGATCGGGCAAGCTTATTTGAGCTCTCTGCAACCAGAAGATACGAATGAACTGATAAGGTAATTGCCTACTAGGAACTTAAGCAATGTGCAACAGACAAAGAGGGATTTTGCTTTCTTTTGATTAAATTAAGAATTCGACACAAATTAAAGGGAAACTAACTATACAGAATTATTGTCATTGAAGCAAAATAACATGGACGATTATAAGCATTTTGAAAACTTTTGTTAGAAGTTGAGAGAAACTATAGACGTGCTTAATAGTTAACTCTTTACTCCAAGTAAATAATCACAGCTAAGGTTTTTCTTAGCATACCAAATATAGGCATAAATTGCAATCAATTGAAAATAGGACATCAACAAGCAGCCTACCTTTGATTTCCTCCAAACCAGATAGACATTGAACCCTACTGGCCTCCAGCATCCTTGAAATTTCCAAACCAGAATCATAAGCCTTCATAAAATGGTCCTCAATATCCTTCAATGCTTCCAGCAATTCCCTCCCCTTTGTCGGTGTATCAATCACTCTTAAACCCTTGCTCTCTACAAATTCAACATTAGCACTATCCCCACTTTTCACATCACTAACCCCACTCTCTTTGCAGCCCACACCACTAATTTTCATATCAACTTGTTCATTCTCACTCTTTACTCTCTCGTTCACTTCTTCTAGCTCAGGAATCCCCTCCTTCTCTCTCACAGCCCTGAAATCCTCATCAGAGCTTCTACAAAACCCATTTACCAATTCAGTCCTCATTTCATTAAAAGGGTTAAAGAAATCCCACCCAGATTCCCTCTCTGATGATGGCATCGATGGACTCGTCTCATCATAAAACTGAGCGCTAACTCCTTCCCCATCCTCACTGCCATAAAAATGTGAGCAGACCCCTTCTCCATCTTCACTGTCACTTTCTTCTTCAAAAACCTCACTATCACTACATTCATGGATTTCTTGTTTTTGAGTCTCTAACTTAGGAGACACTAAAGAAACTTTAGAAACCGAGTCTTGACATGAAATAGTCGCATGCGTGGCTTCAGTTGGTCTTTGTTGATGAAAGTTGGAATTGCAAATAAGGGTCGCTTTAGTGTCATTAGTAGAAGAAGTAGAAGGGAAGGTAATGAGTAACGGAGAATTTGCAGATGAATGTCTAACAACAAACAACCTTAAAGCCATGGCTACTCCATAAAGAGACTGATTATATTTACGTTGAGCATCTGCAAAAGCATACCTTCTCTCTACAGCGAACTTAAGAAGTTTTTTCCTTTCTCTACACAGCGAGACCACGTTGTCTTCTTCATCTTGCTTTGACACTGCACACCCCATTTGAACCAACAATGTCTCGTGACAAAAACAGAAAGAAAGAAACAACCTTGTTTAGTGTAAGAAACTAAAGATGAGTTTTCCTTGGAGGTGCAAAAAATGGTGGATGGTGTGGTTGATGATAAAGCTTATGTCTGCATTGTAGTTCAATCATTAATAGTCATGAGAAGAAATATGAGAAAACATGTATTACATTTCTAAACATGAGAAGAAATATTAAAATTATATGGTTTTTTATATTGAAGATATACTAAAATCTAAAGACATCATCGTGATATATTTTTTAAACTAAGAGCACTTAAATCATCAAACACCCCGCGTACGTAGTGTTGGAAAGTGAAAGAGAGTCACACAAGCAGTAGGAACTGATAAAAGCAGACAGAGCAAGGGGTAAGGTGGGGTCTGGGATTAGAAGTAAAGAGAAACAGCTGGGCCAAAGTCAGAGGAAGAGACAAATAGCTAACTAAAGAACTTATTGGCACCAAACCAGTGCATGATTCAGTAATATCCAAACACAGAAAAATGGCTCTGGCATATCACCGACTATCTTAAGTTCTCTGTTTGCAAGGTGGACTACTTCTTTCTCTTTGTGTTCTAACACTGTATTTGAAAAAAAAAAATTCTTTTTATTATTCTTTGAAAAAAAAAAATTCTTTTTATTATTCTTTTCGGGTTTTTTGATGTTAAAAATATTTTTTTTGAAATCATTTAATGTAAAAAAAAACCCCATGAGAAGTGAACAGCCTGGATCCCTCAATTACTTCATTGCCAAACATGGAGAGATTTTGCTGATATTTTCAGCATATTGAGTGAGTGAGAAGAAAGAAAGATTAGAAGAGTCAAAAGCAATTCTTGCTTTATTTTTGCTGTTGTTATTGAAACAAATTATGTTAACTTTTTCTCCTGAGGACAAAGTGAAAACCACCGCTTGACTAATGTTTGACAAGTGGCCCAATCCATTAATGACTTGAATGAACACAGGCATTATGAAGGTGGAGCCACCAATAATCGTGGTGAGGTTTTGAGGTTGCTGCCTACTCAAAAAGTAAAAATTCGAAGAACCTAATAGCAGTACATTCATGGTGGGGTTTTTGTCATCGATTCACAACAACTGTGTTCATGTAAATTCATGATAGCCCAATCATTTTTCCTTTGGATAATGGAAAAAACCATTTTCTTATCTCAATCCAGCAGAAAAACATCAAAATTGGTCAATTGGTTTCAAAAATAACAAGAAAAACATCAAAATGGATAAAATCAAGGGGGGCTTGACAAGGTTTTTGATATCTAAAGATTTTTTAATCCCGTAGCAACGTTGTGGCTACTATTTAAGTGTGATTCAATGCTCAAATTAAAAGTTATGACAATTTTTAGTCATTACATATGATATGATATGATATGATATAATTGGACCTCCTCATAGACCTAGACTTATTATATTAATCTATAAATACATCTATTAGATCATCCACGTAGCATGTTTGAGGGATATTTTTATGTAATTATGAAAGACTATGCTTGATTGCTTAGAATCATTTGATATCATACATCATTGATATATAAAAATAGAGGACAACTAATGTGTGAACAATAATTATTTGATATTTTAATCGAAGTCTATTAATAAGTCTACAAGTTATAAAAAATATATATATTTTGACTCATAAAACATATATAGAAGGCCACCAACATGACTAATTGATTGACAATATAGTATCATCCTATCACGTGACACTCCTGAAGAGTTAAGACCTTCGATCCATCCCTAACTATAGTTATTTTTATATGTATAATTATTTTAAAAGATTTTTAGTGAATGATTTATTTTTTAGAATATTAACTAATTATTTCAATGTAAAAATATCTAGCTCTAGTGTGAGGGGCATCTCCACATTATTTATTCTAATATTTAGAGGAGATGTTTGATGTTGAGATGGGATGGAAACTTTCAATAGGGGCTCAATAATAATAAATTTTATTAAGATTTCCATGACTATATATATATATATATATATATTATATGCAGAGTTGTGATAAATTATATGTTGGTCATGCCAGCTCATGTAGGTTTAGATGTTTTATTATAAATCCTACTCACGTTCATGAGTTTTGCTAGGATGAATTGGATGCATAAGAGCCTCGATATGTATATATTACAAAGTTATTTTTATAAAATTATTTTTTATGTATGATATTATTCTTAAGTGTCAAATTATATGATATTTTATGTTTGATGCTCATTCTTTTAATTAGTGTTTTTTTTTATCTTTTTTTATATTTCATCCTCCTCAAGTGTTTTCTCTCAAATTTTATACTCAATCTTTCTATTGCTTTTTATTATTACTATTTCTTTTTGCAAGTTTTTTATCAATATTTTTTTCTCTATTTCATCCTTTTAAAATTAAATTTGTAAAGAAATAAGTTTTTTTTTATTGAACTCAAGTTCAAGATTTCACAAGTTGGAAGTTTTATATATTACACCAAGTTTAGAAAGTACACCCAAGTTTACTTGTTTTCTACCCTTTTTTGGGGTTTTGTTTTGTTACTTTTTTTTTGGGTTTGCTTCTATGAGAGCATTTCGAAAGGAGAGAGCTAAAAAAAAAGTTAAAATGAATATATTTTTTTAGATATCATCCTGTATTTTTATAACTCAAGGAGAAAGCTATAATGATATTAGTTAGTTATCATTAATAAATAGTTGTATCAATATTAAATATATTAAAATATAATTAAATCTCCAAGGATAAATGTTATTTTAAATAGTCAAATTGATACAAATAATATTTTAAATAGTATAAATATGACTTTCTGTTTTTACTATGTATACTCTAATAAAAACAAGCCATTTGAAAAACAACTTATATTGGAATGAAATAAACAAATAATTTAGTTTTTCCACATGATTGCATTTAATTGGTTTATTTTTTAATGGTCTTACTTTGTTGTTTGTGGTTATTTTGAGAGATATGTAGGAATAATATTGTTGGGAGAAAAAAAAACACTTTAATATTTAGTTTACACTCTCCTTGCAGCATGTAAAACAAGCATTGAAGAACCACAATAATTTTATATTTTTTTGGCTTTTCATTTAGAACACCTATTAAAGTTACTCTTAGCCCTCTATGTTTTTTTTTACCCCTAATATTTTTTGATTTATAAATAATCTATCAAATTACAAATGCTTTGTATTTTCACCCCATGATTTTTTAATCTTTCCAATTTGGCTTTCATTCTTTTAATTTTTATTTAGTTTGTTTGGGATCATTTTTTTTTTAGATTTTATCCTCCTAGAGTGTTCTCTCAAATTTTATACTCATTTTTGTTGTTGTTTTTTATTATTGTTTTTTTTAAAGTTTTTTATTAATATTTTTTCAATGATTTTATCCTTCAAATATCAAATTGGATGACATTTAATTTTTTTTTATTGAAGCTAGATCCAGGATTAATGAATTGCACAGTTTTTAGATTAGATTTAGAAGGTTTCTTTCAACATATTACATTCTTTTTTACATAAAAGATTATTCTCGGAACGGTCAACATATATCTAGTGTGGATTAATTTTTTTACCTAAGCTTTTTTATCAGCTGCACACTTTGATACACCACACTCTTTATATACATAAACTATTGATAAATGAAAAAAGAAAAAGAAAAAGAAGATGACCCATGACATGTAGTAAAAAGTAGTGTTTTTAATTTCGTTTGGGTCGAAACAACAAAATATTCTCTATGAGTTTAAAAAATGAGATAAAATAATATAGTTTTTATTTCGTTTAAAATTTTGGTCTGTTCCAAAAATTTCACACAAATTTCAGCTGGAATGTTCTTGTTTCATTCCGCCTATTTTGTTTAGGTCAAATAATATTTTTTTTAATAATAAATAATTTTACAATATCAATCATATCTTTTAATCGAGACCATTAGATTAAGATAAAATTTTACGAGGAGTCTCTTGACATATTTATATATATATTAAAATTTCAGAGCAATAAAAAAATAAATGACCTTGCAAGATTGATGATGATATTCTCGTAATATTACATATGCTAATAATTTTTTCAGAAAAATTATTTTATTGTATCTTTTTAGATTAAACTGCACAATTCTAAATAATTATATTTTTGGATTTGAACTATATTTTTTTTAAAAAATTAATATATTTAATTATATATATACATAAACAATACAACCCCAAAACAATACATCAAAACACTCCAAAATCAAAACATTTTATTTCGAATTAAAAAACCAATCTTAACAACCAAAAACAAAATCGTCAAACTTTGTAAAAAGAGGTCATATAGGACATGAAATAGGCTGATAATAATAATGAGTGCCTGCCCCCATGATATCCCATCTTCTTCTTGTGAAGGGTGAGGTCATTCTGCAGCAGCTCGCATAGCCTTTTGTCAATTCATGGGGGCGGCCCAATCCTTCTCTACACTCTACTGTTACAAGTGGTCCACCGGAAGAGAAATAAAGATAGGATAGCATGACTTTCCTTTTCCTCTTTTCTTTTTTCCCTTTTTTTTAAAAAAGCAGCAAAGCTGTCTCACTTGCGACTATATTTTGGTGGTTTTAGATCATTTTGATATGCTGATGTCAAAAATAATTTTAAAAAAAAAATAAAAAAATATTATTTTAACATAAAAAAAACACTTTATAAAAACTACTATAATCGATTTCCCAAACAGCCCTCTGGCAGCCAGAAAATGAGAATAATGGGTGTGGGGATTGTTCATAGATGCATTGAGAGTTGTGCCAAGAGAAAGTGATAAGCAAAGGTACAGTTTAGTGATTGCGGAGGGTCCATCGAAGATTAATGGGAATATGCTCTGGCAGCTGAATAAAAGACAGCCCTGACAGGGGTAGCAGTAAATAAGTTTAAAGTCCTCGCGGGACAGTGTGAGGGTCGGAGTTTGGTGAACGCCATGCATTTGCAGGAGTATAATAATTTTAAAGAGAAGTACTTTTTTGTGGTCAAACTTGTATTGGAAAAACATTTTCTTCACTCTCTCTTTTCCTGTTCTTTCACCACACAATAATTGGAATCTAGTCAAAGGCTCTGCTCTCCATTTCACCACACAATTTATGATTTTAGATGATGGAAATAAAATTTTGATTGTTCAGATTTTTACAAGTATATTTTATAGGACTATGTAAATAAATAAAACCCTGACTGTTCTAGGTTTTTACAAGAAATACATGTTCTGATTCGAACTCAAGAACTTCTACGCAAATCTCAAGCCCTTTACCATCACACAAAATCATTTTTTAAATAACGTTCTTAATTTCCCACCCTTTTAGTTAGTTATGCTATGTTGTTTACGAAATTGAACTCGTCAAATATATATTTTACAGGCCTATGAAAAATATATATTATTCTAATTTGCTTACGATTTATAATGCATTCACAAGAACAGCAATCACAACTGTTTATCTTATGCATGTACCCTAACGATGTCATGACCAGATCCGATCCGCGATTGAAAACCATACTCTATCAGATATTCAAGGGTTCATGGCGTTTCCTGAATCACAGAATACAAGAGTCGGCCACTGTTCACAATGTCAATAGAAGCAGAACATGCCAACCGCAGGTACATAAGCTTTTAATTTCATCATGGGGGCATCTGTTTCACATAATTTACAGCAGCGACAAAACTCCAAGATAAAGGGTGGGGATGAAAGTACATTGAAAGCATCAAGAAGTTTTGTCCTCGAGAAAGAACCTTCCATGTCAGCTTTGCACCTCGGTTTCCCCAATTCTTTCCTCTTCTTTCAGCTCGTGTGCTCAGAAACTAAACAAAATACATGTCCAAAGTTAAAATGTTACATTGTACATTAAAAAATTAACTGAAGGATATCACCTTCTCCTCTATCCCTCCTCTTGAAAATTGCAGCAGATACCATCATGGAAGTTCCGAGAAGGTTCAGCCAGTGATATAGCAGTATCATGTGCCAGCTTCATTAATTGCTATTAAGTTCCACTGGAGTGGAACAGGGGACTAGGGTTTTTGCAGGCAGGTGAATCCCACCCCCTCTGACAGAGACAGAAGGTCCCTTTCACTGTGCTAGCTCTGCTCACAAGATTTGCATCAAGAAATACAACAGCTACTGTGATGTCATCATGGAAATGCCTACGGACACCACGGTCGATTTTCTTCAAGTCTGAGTATCTCATTTCTCTTTTCTTGGCAGCTTCTTGCAATGCAGCTTTTATGAGCCTTCGAGCAATACCCTGTATATAGAGAAGTAGGCGACCACAGGATTACAATTTTTTTCCTTAAGATTTCATTATATAGCACTTAATACGGGTGCTGTCATCACAAATCATTCAATTCCAGCAATGGAATGCTCGCCCCTCAAGTTGCATGCCAGTTTCAAAATTCTACACAATACAGGAGGCAGAGAGTATGCAGTAGCAGGCTGGGGCATAATTAGTGCCAAAACTCCTAAGCACTGAAGTATATCAATTGAAATGCGAGTGCAACAAAATTTCTCCCACACACTAGTCAAAAGAAAAGATTGATGCCATTAAGGACAAAATAAATTCAGGTGAGAAGCATGTATATTGGTTCACATGGAAATGCAGCAAGCAAAGGACAACAGAATAAATTCCACAATCTTATTTTGGCAGAAAAAAGGAAAGAAAATTCATTGCTAGGCAACATTTGTTAATCTCCAGTTTATGCTTGATCAAATTCTTACACTGCGGGGATGATTTTGAACTATATCAACTGCTTCTTCGTTGCTAAGGTGCTCCCACAGCCCATCAGAAGCAAATACGAGAAATTGATCATGAGGTTGAAGTTCATGCACAGAAATTGAAGGTTCAGAGCTTAAAATAGGCCTCTTAAAAGGTTCACGAAGACGGAACTTTGTGTACAGCGGCTCTCTATTGAATTCAGGCTTCTTTAGATATACATCACCAATAGATCTAGAAATCTGCAGTATATTAGTCACAATATGATACCGCGTTAAGATTTGATACAGTACTTTTTAAACAGAATCACAGTACTTCATAACCATTGTGAAAACACAAAGCATACCATGATTGCAATTGACATTAACAATGGCCAAATTTTTTAATTTTCAGTATGGTCAACATGGTATATTTATTTTACTTCATTCCAAGTGAGGACCAACATTCATGGAACCCTAAATATTTACTTGGAAATCAATATCCTCATTATAAAAACTACTTCAATGTTGTGTTTTCTACAAGCACCGTCACTCAATCTGATTTGTTATTGCATCAAGGCACTACCATGTCTGAAAGCTCTCCACCTGATCAGAACCCAAATTCTAAAGCATGCAAGTTGAAGTCTTCCATAATGTGGAATCAATGATAAACATAGAACTCCTTCCCACCCAAGGCCTCCAGTATTTTGCAGCCATCCTAAGATGGCTTTTATCTACCTCATGTTAGCTTAGCATTTTACTGTAGAAGGGTAAAAAAGAGCAATACATCAACTGCAAAAACCAAAAACTACATCTCCCCATGATTTTAGGCAAAACATGAACCTCTTTCAGATCCATCAGCACCCAGATAACACTTGACAGATAATTATACAGCATAGTTTGACTTGCTCCAAATCCAGGGGAGTATTCCATCCATTTATCATAAATGCATCCAGACACCATGAATTCTAAACAAGAGAACATAAATTCCATAAACACAGGCGCCTTAGAATTCTAATGCCCAGAAAAGTCATTTGACACAACCACATTTAAGAAGAATAGCATACACAACAAGTACTATCTATTTCGGACGTTTCATAGCATTCATGTATCTAATTCTTGCTTTTGAATTTTATGATAACACACGATACCAACAAAGTAGGAAAGTATAAAGGCTAGCCATTAAAAGCATCTACAACAATACCCATGCAACAAATTCACCTGTATCAAGCCCTTCACACGCCATACATTATGCTTCAAAACCACAATTCGTGAATCATCAGGATGCAAAGAATGCATCTCCTGTCTGACAGATTCTATTGCCACATTATGCTCTGAAGACAGCTGGATGGCAAGAACCTCTCCAGTTGCCTTGACAAGCCTCCCAAGGACAGCTCGGGAGTCACCGAGGTTGGCAATGTAGAGGATACCGCCACAGATCACAGCCACCAGACAGCAAGACCCAACAGCAGCAATTTGTGGCTTTATAGGCCACTGCTTGGTGACAAGAGAAAGAAATCCCTCTTCAGTTGCTTGGTATGCTTTCCGAATCACATCGACAGACATGGATTGTTGCTCAGAGGTGAATCCTGCGAGATTAAGTCCATCATCAGAAAGAAAACAAGAGTCCCAACCTTAAACCACCAAAATGAAACATGACTACTAGCATCCACTGAATAATTACAGGGCTTATGTTGAACTTTAAGGCATCAATTGAAATTCCAAAATAACAGATAGAACCAAAAGTCAATCCAGTCTAAATACTCAAGGCCGATCCCACACCAAAAGTTCACAAGGATTAGGTTTCTTACTCTTTAGATGCTGGAAGAGATGATCATTGACATAACGTGATGTCTCCGGCCCACCATGACCATCATATATTCCCACGAACGTGCCGTAAGGACCAGAATCAAGGGTGCTCAACGGACCTGACTCAATCTGACTTTGATCCTCGAGTAAATTATTGGCCTGCACAACGGCCATAGAGAACTCACCACTCATATGCTGCCCGGTGTCTTTGTACCAAAGTAGCCCATCTTGCCGGCCAGCTGCTTCCGAACCTGAGTGGACGTGACGGTTCGAGGATGGCAGCCAGCAGGCCCTCAAAAAGTTTATCAACCTTGATAACATCCCTCATCTCACCAGGGCCAGCCTCCAATTCCTCCACATCCAAACTGGATGCAATAACACTAATTCCAATAAATCTTACCAGTCGCCCTCCTGCACACCAAACAATTCATGTCACAGACTATGAGAAAACCAAAGCTTGGAAGCAAACATAAGCAAAACAACTCAAATTGAATCCAATCAAAACAAATTATCAAACGAATTCAATTCCATCCTAAATTTTGCAGCAAGGTCTGAAATCAAAACCCCATAGTCCACCTGCTCTTAAATACCAAACAACCTGGACAGTTAATCTAATACTGCCCAAAAAAACCACACAAGAGCAAAAACAACATGACGTTCAGCCAAAAAAATAAATAAATCAAAAGGGTCAAATCTAACTCGACATTCGATACATCGAAGTTGAACCTTTACAAAGATTTGGCTGCATAGACAAAAAAAAATAAAAATAAAGCAACTTTCAAGAACTCAACAAAGAAAAAAGATTTAAGTAAAACAAGTATGATTTACAAGAAGAACGAAACAAACATAAAAATAAGTGACATAATAACACAAACTCACAGCAAAAATTAGCTCTCTCTATACAGGTTCTGGTCAGCTACTGAACTAAACAAGATGAAAAGGATGGAGATCTAAAGTAAACAAAACAATACATGTGGGTTAGATCTATAGATCCATAAAAACTATAAGACAAACAAGAGGGCTTTCTTGTTTTTTCTTCACTGATAGCCTAAAGTTTCAATCTTTTCAGTTCCTTTTGCGCGAGAATTGAAAGAAATGGTGATCGAAAGGTGAGTTTTTTTTCTTTTTTCTTGTGCTCTTTCAATTTCAGTGGGGGACGATTGAATTTGAAAGAAGTGAAGAAAAAAACTTCGCACTTTGTCCTTCAGAAGTAGACAAAAGCCTCCCTGTAAAAGAAAACAGAACAAATTGATGGCTATAAAAGCCAGCAATGCATCTGGCAACCATGGGCTCCACATATAACAAAAGAAAAATAAAAAAGACAATTTGGTTATATAATCTTGTTTATTAAGAGATTTAATTAACCACTAATGAATTATACCTGATGTGTTTTATATATATAAATATATAATATATATGTGGCAGATATTCGAAACCGATTATTTTCCTCGTGTTCTTTGTTTTTCTGGCACAAAGGAATTTTTTTTCTTGTGTTTTATCAGGATAAGAATTTGCAGATTTCTAAAAACCATGGATTTGTTTTTGTTTGTGTTTATAATATTGGAACTCAATTACTATGTAATGTATTGTCTTGTACTGTTATTTGTTATGAGCTTTAAAATAATATATTGTCTTGTATTTTTTAAAATAACCGTGATATATATATATATATATTACAAGTTAAAAGTCTATTTGTTTTTTTAAAATATATAATCTGAAAAAACATTTTTAATCTAATAATCAAACCAAGTAAGGACCAAAATTCATTTATAAAGAAGAATTTAGTTTTTTTCTTCCATTGACTTCTTTCATGCAACTATAAATTGTGATTTTTTTATATGAGAAAACTTTTTTTTTTAAAATATATTTTGTGGATTTAGATAAAAGAATAAAATTTTAGTTCTTCTATAATTAGAAAAAATATTAATTAGAAATGAATACAAATCAAGCGTGATTAATACTTCTTTATTTTTTTATTTAAAATAATTTTTTATTACTATTATAAATTTTATATAATCAAAATGATGTAAAAAATCATGTAAAATTAAAAAAAAAAAATGCAAAAACAACTAGCTATTTTTTTAGCAACAAATTTTAATGGGACAATTGCATTGACCAGGATGGATAGCTAAAAACAAAAATCTCTTTTTTCCTTCCTCGAGAACAAGATAAATCTTCGGAATAGCCAATTTCTGCTGCATGGATTCACACTCACATTGACTTCACAACATTAAAAGTCTTGGATTGAACCTCCATGCTTGTCAACATGAACAACATCACGGCAATTTTTAGTCTCATTTAATAAATTCTTCTTTTTAACAATCAGGGTATTTTTAAATTAGTTTCACGTAAATAGAAACTAAGTTTTTTATTTTCTAAGAAAAATTATTTTAAATTAAGTCCCTCATCTCATATAACGAAAGTCTTCAATTTTCTTAGATAATGACTCTAAAATTATAAAATATAAAGGAGGGGATGAATTATTTTTAACCTTTGCATCTGCCCTATCGAGGTGGGGGTGTGTGTGTGTATTATATAGCTGAAAAGGATGTCTCCTAAACGTATCGAATTAAAATATATGCATAGCATAATATAAACATAATTAGAGAGAGAATGGTTTTAGTACAGAAAAAAAAGTCAAAAAAAGATGAAGGAAATTAGAAAAAAAATTAAAAAAAAATACCTACCATCGTGCCAAAATTCTCCCCCTTAATATCCTCCTCCATACAAGAACATGCATGTATGTATGTATCGACGTATCTTGCGTGTATTCCCTCATCCAATTTTCTACTCGATGGGTTTTTTATTCCCCCCAATGACATGCATGCTTACGTGTCCAATTTTGTGGGTCGAAGACACACGTGTCGATGCATGTTCTGAAGCAAGTGGCAGGCGTTTTATGGATTAGTTTAGCCCAAATCTGATTTAGCCACATGCTCTGCGTTTCAAAGTCTTGTGTTTGCTTTCCTTTTCCTCTTTTTTTTTTCCCTTTCTTTTGACATTTCTCTCTTGTGAATGCATACGCTACACTCGTGTTTATACATTCTGGAAAATTCTAGCGTTCCGGTTCAGGTCAATTCTTGTGTTCCGGTTCAGGTCAAAGTCCAATTTTCTTTTTCTTGTAGATCGATGTTTTTAAAAGATCAGTTGGATAATAAAAAAAGACAACGAGTAACAAATAAAGTAAAAAAAAATACACAAAAAAAAATAAAATATAATATGAGCGCATTTGGATTAACATATCAAATATACAACATGGTAATGATATCGAGGTAACCTTATCAAAAACAAATTGGATGAAAACATAAAATTTAGATATCAAACAACCTACAATCAAATAATAAAATTAAATGTAACACAACAAAGAAATTATATTATCAAACAAGTCAATGTTGAAGGACAAGATAACTCATATTATTTTCACTTCAACAGAGAAATCTAATAGAAAGTAAATAAAAAAAATCATAAACTTCAACTCTAATTCAATAGATATTGAAGGATGAAACTAAAAATATATAATCTTAAAAAAAAAGGAAAATAAATATAGATCAATCTTTTAGACTTGGGGTTAATCTTTCAAATTCACATCAATATATATTCTTAAAGGGAAAATGACCAAATCCCTCAACCTATATTCTTAAAGGACACTACTTTTTCTTGCCAATGGTATCTCTTCTAGCTTGTCTTCTCACAAGACAACTATCTTTTCTTGTCAATGGCTAGTTCTTGCTAACTTGTTTGTTTATAAGTATCTACTTTTCTCACTAGTGATGTCCTATCAATATATCTCCTTAAAATGTGCTAACCTTTCTCACTGATCACTCATAAGTGCTAATTTTCCTATCAATGACATAACAAGGCATAAACAACTAATAACTTATTTTTCTAGGTTATGTATAAGGGAAATCAATTACTCTCCATTAGTAATCCACTATGTATAAGGTAAACTTGTATGATCGAGGGGTGTAAATACTTTATATCGTCAAATAAACACATAATTTATTAAAAGATGATCAAATAGAATACAATTTTATATAAGAACACATAACCAACCAATGGAATTAAAGCAAAAGTTTAAGAAAAATTAGAAAATACATGTAGGAAAAACCAACCCCAAAACATTCTTTTTCCAAACCTCTTTTATAGATGATTTAGGAATATAAAACCCAGTGGAAATCCTCTTTAATATTAGCTTTTATTACCTTTTCTAAAACCATAACTAAACTTGAATGTTTTTTTCTCTATAAATCATATATCTCTTTAGGCTGAAAAAACCATTCAACTTTTGTAGAAATTATTTTGGAATAAAACTCATCAGATTATATCATTCATGAAAATTTAGATGAAGAAACAATTAAAGTTTTGTAAGATGTATTTTCCCCCTTAAATAAGATGTATTTTAAGCTGAAAAAATCATTCACATTTTGGAAGAAAACTGATTAGATTATTTTTATTCATGAAAATTTTAGGCGAAGAAACTGTTAAAGTTTTGTAAGATATATGCAGGAAAAACCAACCACAAAACATTATTTTTTTAAGTATTTTTTTATAGTTGATTTTAGAAATAAAAAAAATAAAACAATGGAATTCCCTCAATTATCAGCTTTGATTACATTTTATAGAACCAAAAATTAAACTTGAATGTTATTTGCTTAAAATTAGTGGATTGAACCAGACAATAAAATTGGTTGAAAAAAATAATTCCTTTTGAACCAAATCTAAGTTGACAAAAAATATATGTTTTGATAGCAAAAAATCTATACTAATTTATAATTAACTCAAACTCAAACCTAGAGCTAAAGCCACATGTGCACATGGATTTAAATTCAAAGTCCAATTTGTTTAGATATTTCTCTTATCTAAAAACTTGGATTCCTTTTTGGTTTGAATTTTAATTATTCACATTCCTTTAAGGGGTGTTTGACACTGCGTTTCAAACACTAATTTTGAAAAAAAAATAATTTTTTATTTTATTTTTTTTTACTTTAGATTAAATTTTTTTGAAGGGGATTTTAGATCATTTTTATGTGTTGATATCAAAAAATAATTTTTAAAAAATTAAAAAAATATCATTTAATGCATTTTATAAATAAAAAATCATTTTCAAAAATAACCACAACCATATTTCCCCAAACAGGTACATACTAGTAGAAAAGGCTTGTTTGTTTTCTATATAGGATAAAATCTTTTAGAGAATTTTGAGTTTCTTCAAAACATATCAATCAAGTGTTCTTATTTATTAATTTCTCATCTACCCATCTTTTTAAATCATTTTAATGTTCTATGTTAAAAAGATTATATTAAAAAATTAAATTTCAACACAGCTTTAATCTTTAAAGTGTATGGACCCCAGTTTTAAATTAACCCCAAATATTCCAATTAACAATATTTTTAAATAGTCTTTTCAACATAAATTATAAATTACATATGAGGTTTATATATCTATAATGAAATACTTTATATTCTATTTTTTTTTATTAATTTTGTAGAATTATACCATTATCATCACTAAAACTATGATAAATACTGCTAAATATATAATAGCAATCATGAAATGTCATTATAATGTATACATGGCAGAATTTCTTAGTAATTTTCAAAAAAAAATGCAGTTAAAAGTTAATTTTGTTGCGGGGACATCTATCCAAAATGGGGAAAAAAACTTCTTTCGAATGGGAAATGAAGATTATGAGAATACACACACACACACACACACACACACACACACACACTAGACAATGCCCCCGCGCTTCGCCGCGGGCGGCACAATTTTTTTTTCAATGTAAAAAATATTAATTATGTGCATTTTTTTATTATAATATTAATTTAGCTAAAATAATAAATCTGTGCAAAATTCATGTCAAGTGCAATTTTTTTATAAAATATATGAATTTAAAATCGATATAAAGTTAAATAAAAAAGCATAAATTTATAATCACCATTAAAAAAGCAAGAAAACTCGGATATCTGAATTATTCAGTTCACTGTATTAAGATTAATTCATTTTATAATTCAATTTAAATAAAACAAAAATAAAATTTAAATTGTGAAAATACCCACAATAATAAAATTAAAAATTTAAATTTTTTATTTTTATTTTATATTTTAAATTAAAAAATAATGTTTTTAGATTATTTTGATTTGTTAATGTAAAAAATAATTTTAAAAAATAAAAAAAATATTACAATACTTTTCTGATCAAAAACACTTTAAAAAACAAACTCAATTGTACTTAAACAAAAGATTTATAAAAGAAAGTAATAAAAAACCAATAACTAAAATTATCATTATTATTGTGTAAATAGTAAAATCATAAAAATCATTCAATCCAAAGAACAAATAAAAATAAAATAAAAGAAAAAAAAACAATAACTAAAGGGAAAAAGGAAGCAATATTAATTTTAAAATGACTACCAGTTTAAATTAAGATCTCAGGATTGAACCGATAAAAAAAATCCCAACAAAAAAACTATAAAAAAACTAAAAGTATAGATGTATAAAAACGGATAAAAAATATACATAGTCTAAGAATTTTTTTAAAAAACTAAATGAATGAATATAAAAAACCCTCGAATAATCAAATAAAAAAATAAATAGTTAAATTTCTATCCACAAAAAGATGAATACATAAATTGAAAATCTGTCCTTATGTGATTGTTATTATCATTACTATAATAGTTATAATTATTATCAACATTACTGTCAAAACAATCTCAATAATAAAATGATTTGGAAAAATCATTAAAAAAACAACCACTGAAATTATCATGATCATTGCATAAATAGTCAAATCATAAAAATCATCCAATCCAAAGAAAAAAAAGAAGCAAAAAACAAAACAAATGAACAAAGAGAAAAAATGAGCAATATTAATAAAAAAGCAAGTCAAATAATTAAATTTCCATGGAAAATTATTACAAAAAAGCCAAAAATTTGTATAAAAAACAATAAAAAAAATCAATTAATAAAAAATAATAAAAAAAACATTTTTTTTAAAAATGAATTAATAGAAAATAAAAAATTAAAAGAACAAGGGCCGAAATGAAAAATAACATATATTAAATTAATTCCAATTGAAGGATAAAATTAAATAAAAAATATTTGGAGGACCAAAAAGAAATAATACAAACTGCTGCCATTTTATAAAAAATCAGAAGAAGAGGAACTGAAATCAAATTTTGTATATATTACCAATTTCAATTGGAGGACCAAATCAAAGAAATCAAAACATTCATACCGGAATAATTGATGGAATAAAAAATAAATACAAAATCAAAAGTATAAGGACTGAAATAAAACTTTCTTATATAATCAGTTTTAATTGAAGGGCACAATTGAAAACAATAAAATTTTAATTTGAATAAATCAGTAATAAAAACGAAATCAAAACCTTAGGGACCAAACTGAACTTCACACCAACATCAGGGAACGAAGCTGAATTTGGGGGCGGTAGGAGAGAGAAAAGCGACAGCAGAGAAAACCAGTCAGCGGCTTAACCCGACATCTAGGGAGGGAGCAGCCGCTGACGGAAGAGAGGACCTCCGGCGCATCTTCTGGCATGGCGGAATTAAATTTTTGACGGCGGTAAGACACCGTGCAGCGCCGCAGCGAGCAGCGTCGGCGTGGAGCGTCAGCTGGCGAAGTACGTCGCGACAGCGCCAGCGATCCGCGCGGAAAAAAATATTAAAATAATGATTAATGACCTAAACACCCCTGCCCCCACTGGTATTTACGAAAATACCGGAGGGGAAAATACGCTCCTGCCCCCGTTTACTGGGCGCATTTTTGTCGTTTTCGGGGGCCTTTTTCGTCTGCGTACTGTTCCAAAAAAGTGGAAAAAAACGAGAGAGCCCCTGTCTCTTGTGCGCTATTTTGTCGTTTTCGGAGGCTAAAATCGTTAATGTACTGTTCACATGCGGAAAAGACAAAAAAATAGAAAGACATACACCCGCTAAGCACCGGAACAAATTACGAGTCCACAATGCAACTGAGTCTTGAGCTACAATGAACTGTGCTATAAGAAATGTGCAACGTGTTTTATATATATACTAGATAATTGCCCGCGCATTGCCGCGAGTATTTTTTTATATATAATTTAACATAATTAAATTTACAACGATAAATTTATATGATATAAGTAAATAAAAATTATAGATTAAAAGATACAATGTTTAAAATTTTGAGTTGAGTTTGTCACGTAAGCATATATTATATTTTTTAGAATATAGGTATTGCGTCATAAACGATAACAAAAGAGCGCGCACTAATATTAAAAAAAAAAAGCAAAATATTTGAATAAGAAAAAAAACAAATTACTGAAATCATTATTGTGGAAATAATAAAATTATAAAAATTAATTAATAGAAAGAGCAAATATAAAAAAAGGGAAAAGGAAGCAATATTAATTGAAAATATTATCACAATAGCAACATCGGAGTCTTAATATCTAAAATTATTATTGCCGTTAGAATAAAAACAAAAAAAAATTATTAAATTATACCGAGGGAAAAAAATAAAAAGCATGAACAAAATAGCAAGCAAGAAAAACAAATTAAAAACTATTATTATTATTATTATTATGAAAGAATAAATAATAACTATTATTATAATAATAGAATACATAATCACTATTATTATAATATTAATAATAATCACTATTATTATTATTCTTATTATAATTATTATTATTATGTTAATAATGAAAGAAACATAAATAAATGAAAGACTAAAAATATCCCAGAAACTTTAACAAAAGATAAAAATAAATAAATAAAAATTATCATTGCTATTACCGTCAAAAAAGAAAATTATCAAATTATCGGGAGGGAAAAAAAATAACAAAAGAGCAAGAATGAAAAATAATTAAATCATGATTATTATTATTATTATTATTATTATTATTATTATTATTATTATTATTATTATTATTATTATTATTATTATTATTTTTGTTGTTGTGTCAAATACACTTATATATATATGGACAAAAGTAGGGATTTAAAAAATAAAAGTGTAAGGGCTTAAATGAAAATCAAATATAAAGGGTTAAATTAAAAAATTAAAAGTCAAAGGGCTGAAATGCAAATTACATTTATTGTCAATTGAAATCAGATGACGAAATTGCAAAAATCGAAACTTTTGTACCTAATTGCTTGAGTTATATACAGCCAACACGGAAATTGAAAGTAGAAGGACCGAAGTGAAACTTTCACATTTAATTAATTCAAATCGGAGGACCCAATAGAACAAAATCAAAACTTATATCAAAGAACTGAGGGGCAAAATCAAAATTAAAACTCCGAGGGGGACCCAGAAGTGAAAAGTAGCATAACATGGGGGGACTCTCACGCACATTGGCGTCGCGAGGGAGAGAAAGCGTGGCGGCGCTTTAGCGGCCTCCGCTAGCGTCCACCGGACATGTGGTGGCTACGCACCACCGCGGGGAGGAAGACCACGCGGCGACGTATCGTTCTGTTCGCCGGTAGACACTCTCCGGCCACCGTATGCTACGCATCGCCTTGCGCTGAAGAGGCGTGAGGCGCAAAACCGTCTGGCGCATGCGCCTCACGCCCTCCCAGACGCCGAATATTAAATTCGAAAAATAGGGTCAATTACCGCGCTGCCTCTTGACCCAATTCAGTGTTTTTGTCTTATTAGGAGCTAAAACCGTATTTAGCCATTTCAGAAAATAATAAAAAATGCAGAAGTTGCGCAATTACGCCGGTGCCCCTCAGCCTTAAGCGTGTTTTTGTCCTATTACCGGGGACGAAAGAGTCAATACACTGTTCACACCCGAATATTTTTAAAAAAAATAAAAACAAAAGGAAAACCCGAATTTAGCCCCGCCTGCCAGCCCCTCTCTCCCGCGCGCCCCAGGGCCATTCTCGCCCGTGCACTGCTCGAGTCCATAGTGGACTGAGTCTGGTGCTATAGGGTTTTCTCCACGCCGTTTATATGTTTGGTAATGTATAATATTGAAAACGAAAAATCAAAATGAAGTGATCAGAGGTTCAAAATATCTCCCGGAAAAAAAGAAGAGAAATATCTACTCAGAAAAAGTCATAGTTTTGGAGGACAAGAGGTAGATAATAGACGTACGTCATCGAATATTGAATATCCATGCAAAAAAAGAACCATGCATTAAAATTCTTGCACTGAGGAAAGCAACAACGGCGACTTCTAGCGTTGTTTATTTTTCCATGTGGTGGTAGTTTGAAAATGAACAGAGAAGTTGCTAGAGGACGGCAGTTTAATTTCCAAAGTCCACTTCTCATGACAATGAAATAGTGGAATTTTTTTTATTATTATTCTTAATGTGGTTGTTCAGTTTGAGTACACCTCGGTTAATCCCATGAATCCTAAAATTAACGATCATGTAAATTCTCAGTGATCTATTATATTAACAACCACAAAACTCGAACCTGAAATCACATAAAGAACAACCTTTTTTCATCTCAATCTCTTATCACTGGACCACCTAGCTCTATTAGACTATAAATTAGCATTCAAAGATTTAATTGATAACCAAATTAGACTATAAGTGGCTGGGTTTATTGTTGATAGCGGCTGGTCGAGTAAAAAACTAGATTTTGATGTAGAACATAATCTTATGGGGGGAAACCCTACATATATATATAATATTGTGGTCAGATTTGGAATTAGTCCATTACTAAGAGGTTCCTCCACTATCATAGTCGTTAATCTCTTCTTTTTATAACAAAAAAATAAAAAAATAAGACTTTCTTTTCGCTTTCGCCATGCATCACAATTTGAAAGTCATAATAGCCGGTTCAAGGACAATATGATTAGCAAAAACCATTGATTTTAATATAGAAGCTCATTGCGATGCTGCTTATTACTTCCAAAATCCCACGTGTCAACTAGCTATTTTTTGGGCAATTGTATAATTTAAAGGGAAAAAAATGTTAAGAAAAATCATCTCACCTAAAAATTTAAGCTAATAGATGAGGTTCTAGAATATGATTTATATTATTCTCTAATACACCCTCTCAACTGAAAGCTCTTTGGGCTTGAAACTTGCACAAAAGTCTACTCTATCTTGTGCTTGATTTTTGTAAAATAAAATTGGGGTGATAAGATTTGAACTCGTGATAGTTGGATCAACAAGGCTCTGATACCATGTTAAGAAACCATCTCACCTAAAAATTTAAGCTAATAAATGAGGTCTTAGAATATAATTTATATTATTTTCTAACAAAAAAAAGAGTCACGATTATTGTATAAGAAAAGCAACGTACTAGAGCTAAAAACGTGTACATTTATAATGGAAGAGGTGGTGGATGACATCTTGTATTACGTTGTGATATGTGAAATGCTTTTCACATATCAGTGCCTTATGCGTCCATGGAAAAATTTGCTGCTTCTTTTTTTCCACCCTAGCACCTCGCCATTATTTTAAGACTTGTGATAATTAAGTGATTTACTTTTTATAAGATATTCTTTTTTTATTATAAGGTTCAAAGTATTTGTTTCTAGTTTCTGTACAATAAATTAAATATATTCCAAGTTGAGTATTATATAGACCGTTCATAAACCATACTAAAAAATCATAGAGAAGTGCTCTATCTCATAACATGAGATTGTATTTACAGCTCACTTAGTAATCATCTTCATCATTATCTTGACATATATAATTTTAGGGGACAAAGGTAATATTAAAAAAAACTAAAAGAGGTGGAAAAATCACTATGCATGCAGATTTAATGCACTATGGATGATAATAATATAATTATTATTTCACTCTTATAAAAAAAAAAAATCATTCACATAGCCTAGCCTAGCCTATAGGGAATAATTGTAATTGCAAAGGGACCAATCAGTCACTATCATTTTGATTAGGATCTAAGATGCATTGAGTTGGTAAATAGCCTATTAAATAGTCAAACTCAATATTATTGAGTTCAACTATGTGTCAAGTCTATACAAACATGAGTGTAGTGAGCTATTAGACCCAACATCATTGGATTCAGTTATGTGTTAAACTTAAGTGTATAAAGTTCAATTGAGGTGTGAGACCCAACATCAACATCCTCGAGTTGAGCTATGTGCTGAGCCTAGATACCTAGAGGTCTAGTGAGGTGTTAGACATAACACTTGTTGAGACCAAGTATATAAGCATTTAAATAGCTTCTAAATCTAATGACATTGGATTTAGCTATATGTAGAGTCCAAATAGACAGGTCTAACTAGTTGTCAAACCCAACATCTTATGGTCCAGTTATGTATTGAGTCCAAGTACATAGAAGTTTATTGAGGTGCTAAATCCAACATTTATGGAATTAGCCACACATTATTTCCAAATAGATATGAGTCTGATGAGCTGCAATACTAAATATTATTTATTTTAACTACATGTTGAGTCTAAATACATATTCATCCGACAAGTTTCCACACTCAACTCAATATCATTTGATCAACTATACACCAAGTCCAAGTACATATAGGTCTCACAAGTTACTAGACCTAATATTCTAAGGTTCAACTACATATTGAGCTCATATAAATGTAAGTTTGACGAGCTGTCAAATTTAATGTTTCTAGGTTCATCAATGTACAAAGCATTAATAGACGCGAGTTTGATGAACTGTCAAACTTATCATTGTTAGTTTGTCTAAGATTTAAGAAAAATTCTCTTCGGCAAGTAGTTCATTATCATATTAAATTTAAAGCCTAATCAATCTATTTGTAAATAAAAATAAAATTGTCTTTTTATTCCAAAATCAGGATTACATCTCATGTATAAAGTTTATAATCTCTTATATTAAAATAATTTTTTTTTCTTTTTCTCTTTTTTTATCATTCATTCAACACAAACAAGAAAAAAAAGTAATAAAAAAAATGCACCACGCGCACACAATATTTTTTTTACTATAATATTTTATCACACAACCCATAAGGAGTACATGTTTACCAACAATAAAAATTCAAAAATAAATAAAATACACATTAACATTCTAAAATTTGCAAAAATAGGCCTTCTAAAATTCATAAATTAATTTGGAGAAGTTAACACAATTCAAGAATAGTGCTAGAAAATCTCTGGAATTACAAGAATAGTAGCGGCGCGTGAACCCAAACATTGTCGCCGTGAAATAAAAAATCATAGACCATCATCACCTGCAAGGCAAAGAAAAACACATAAATTATTGGTTTTTTGTTTTCCTTTTTTTTACAGATATGTTTTTTAGGTCTATTTCTCAATTTCTCTTCTCCTTTCTAATTGTTTTATATTAGGTTGTTGTCAATTGCTAGGTTGCTAAGGCCACCATTGCTAGTGCCTCGAGTGGTGGCTGACAGGGGTCAAAGGTGGTGGTTGATGATTTTGTGGCTGTTTTAAGGATAGTGGTGGTAGAGAAGGCTCGTGTTTTTAGAGAGAGATGATTTACATGTGACGGCATCGTTAGGACCATGAGGTTGAAGATATCTTTATCAGAAGGGTGGTGATCTGGAAAGTGAGGTTGCAGGTGTATGGTTCTCTGTTTTTTCCTATGAACGACGACGAGTAGCCTTAAGTAATGTTTGGGATCACAATTCCTCTTGTGGCTAAGATTAGAAGGAAAAAAAAACAGATTTATAAGAAGTATTTTTAATTAAATTTGGTAACTGAAATTAAAGTGTTTGATTAAAACTGTGGTTGAATTTGAGATTTAATAAAAAATAATTTTGTATGTTTAGTTATTATGTTTTTCATATTGTTGACAACTTGTGAAATTACTTTAAAATATATATACATATACACATATACATATACATATACATACATATATATATATATATATATATATTATTTTTTAAAATATTATAGATTAATAATTATAATAACATAATGTGATTAATAATTCAATTATAGTCAAATTTAATAAATAGGAATAACTAAGAAAATAAATGAATTTTAAACACAACATAACGATTCTTTATTTCAAATGTTTTTTTTAATAAACTAGCTGGAATTTGAGTTTCATAAATAAGGATAATTTAATTCAACAGGCATGAAAGTATCTTCAATGAAGATAAATTAAAGAATGAAGTAAAACATAAAAATAAATTAAGAACCATTAGATTTATATAAATGGATTTAAAATTAAGTAAAAATATAAGAATCAATTAATCTCGTTCTTTAAAATGGGTACTTTCATTTATTAATACTATTTGAAAAAATATTTTAAACTAGCTCTTTAAAATGAGTATTTTTATTTATTAATATTACTTGAAAAGAATATTAGTAAAATAATATTATTTTTGTTAGTGTATCCCATAACATTTGTTCTCAAATATTTTCATTGTAATTTACAGAGTTTATTTTATATTTTTTTAAAATATTGTTTTTTTTTACTAAGTGATAATTTTTAATCTCATATGTATTAAGATATATTATTTTTCAAAAAGAAAATTTAGATTCCATTGTTTTAATAATTTTAAAAAAAAATCTTCAAAATTCCTAGGTCCCCGTATAAAAAACGAAAATATCCTAACAAAAATAGTAACATGTGATTGTGGGGATTCACAAGGCGAGAGAGTCTGAGGGGGTGTTTGGGATTGTAATAGGATTTTTTTTTAAAAAAATAAAATAAAATAAAATAATTTTTATTTTAAATTAAATTATTTTTATGTTTTTATATTATTTTAATAGGTTAGTATCAAAAATAATTTTTTAAAAATAAAAAAAATATTATTTTAATATATTTTTAAATACAAAATACTTTTAAAAGCAATATTAATCACACTGATGCTAGGATTTTTTTTATGAGTGGAAGATTTGAAGTGTTTTTTTTTTAGTTTTTCCTTTTTTTTTATGGTTTCCCAAAAATTCCTCTCGTAAATCTCTCCTCCCACTTATTTATAGACAAAACAAAATTTATTATTTTTCTCTCGTTTAGTCCACAGGTAATTAAAAAAATAAGCAAAGTGTGGAGCAATAAATATTCCTTGTGTAAATAATAAAAATAAATATTTTTTTCTTTAAAAAAACTATAATGAGAAAAAAGGAAGATAAAAAAATGATGATAAATAGGGAAATGTAAAATAATAAAAATATCAAGTATAAAGAAAAACAAATTCCTACTGCTACAGTAAAAAAATTTAAAAATATATTTATGTCATTTCTACATTAAAATATCATTTTCACATATAGTGTATAATATTCTAAATAGATACGATATAAAAAACAATTGCATGATTCCTCACCTTTGATTTTCTAGTTTATCTTAATCTTTATGAACATAAAAAAACGCTTGTTTGACATTAACTAAAACGCTAAACCGAGTGGAGAAAATATTGTAACACTAAATAAAGATTATTGTGAAATTTAATAATATAATTATCGTTTTGTACTTTAGTGCATAAAATTTCATCGTTGGATTAGGGGGTATTTTAGACTTTTTTTCATGATTGGATTTGCATTATTTGATTTGTTTGGGGTATTTGAATCTTTCCGGGTTTTTTACACAGTAAACTACGGTTTTATCCTTGTTAGCAGACAACAAGCTATTTAATGTGCAAGGGTATTTTTATTTTTTTACAATGTTTATACACTATTCAATTACATAATTAGCTTTCCATAAGACAAATATCGAGAGTTACTTATGGTATTCCAAGTTTTTAAAACAGTAAAAATATTGATGTCCTCGTCGAATATAGGGATATTTAAATAATTTTATTAAAATTAAACTATATTGTAAGGATAAATCGTATTAGCTTTCCAGAGTTCCTTTATTTCTGGGCGGACCAGCGCGAGTAACTTTGCACAGGCACGTGAATGCATGCACTGTGTTCCTCGATCTAACATGCAATGAAGGATGATTTGACAACGCACATGACAGGGTGGATTGGAGATTTTTCTAGCGCACTCTGATTGGTTTTTGCTTTCCTCATGCTGAGCTTAGTGCATCTAAAATGATTTTTTTATAAAAAAAAACCAAAACATTGAAAAAAGATTTTTTATTTTATAAATTATTTTTTTCAAGTGGATTTTCTAAAAATTCTAAAAAAAATATTGATATATCAAAATACATTTTGATAAATACAAAATCTTATAGTTTTTACTTTCTTGTTATACTTTAAAAATCACATTTTACATGGTGGGTAAAACAAGAATTTCAAAAATAATCAAACTATGAAATTTCCTTTATATATAATTAAATTTTTATTCACTCCCATGATCCCATCCTCGCTCCACCATGTAATCTAACATTCAAAGTTCTCAAACCCTCTATTGTCACCTTTAAAAACTCTTCAAAGATTGCCCCGTCAAACACTTAAATTGAACCAACACCTCCAACCATGCTTGGGTAGTATAGCCCATGACTTGATTAGAATCAACTCGGGAAAGCCTTGGAGTGGAGAAAGGATGGTTGTATGATGAATAAAATATTTAACATGGTCAATTTGGTTAGAGAGAAGAATTGAGATTCTATGATGAAATGGTGAGATTTATTTTAGATAAGCTCAATTGTACATGAGGGAGAGAATATGACTTTTGTGTAGGTGAAAAGTGAAGAATTTGAGGGTTTTGAATTTTGAGGTGGTGAGTGGATGGATTAAAGAGATTTAAAGGTGAAGAAAGAATAAGGTTCCTATATATACTCTTTAATTTCCTTTCTTTTTATTGACTACTACAAATCATCTCCTTTTCAATTTTTCTTTTTTCTCCTCTTTTTTATATTGCTAAACCCTTTAATCTTATATTTTTCTCATATTTCAGGAGCTTTTTTGAGAAAATTACTCCAATTGTTAATTCTTATGTTTTTTTTTGAAAACTCCTTTTAAACTCTAGTTTCTTATATGAAATAACAAAAATTCTAGAAACCTTAAAATTGATAGTATCTCAATCCTTGAATCGAAACTTTATATTATGTTCTTGTATAGAGGTTGATTTGAGGCACAAGTAACTTGGTCAATAAGAGGTGATACTAATTGGGTTGCCAAAGAGTTAAAGTGAGTTTTAGTGAACTCAACAACTTCATCCAATATAAATATTTCATGTATATCACAGTATGAAGCCTTATCCAATATAAATGTTTCATGTATACTGAGGTATGGAGTTGCATACAAGATTAACAATTTTTTCATATCATATGTAAGATTTTCTCCAAAGTTGCCTTTGACATTCTCAAACTTGTTGAATACATTAGCTTTATTAGTCGATAAATGAATTAAGAATTAGGTAAATTTAAAATGATTATGTAGATAACTTGTAATTTCCATTTTAGTGAGGTGGATGTCATTATTATTAATTAAGATGATATTTTATATAGTTTTAGGCATATAAGGCTATTTGTTTTTGGGAAAGCTAGTTTTTTTAAATGAAAAACACAATAATCTCTAAACTAGGAGGGTATTGTGTTCCATTATTTTAAATCATTAATCCCTCTTCTGATCACTCTATCTCTAGCAAAAACTATATTAGTAGCTCATATTATATTGTAGGTTATATATTTTTTTTAGCATACAAAATGTTTGAGCATTACTAAAGTGTCTTATAACAATAAAAATGCTAATCATATACTCAAAATATAATGCATATTAGATGATATTTTTTAAAATATTACTAATACAACATATATGAGATATCTATTTTTGAATATTTAGATGGTGATATTTTGAATCAACTTAGGTTAAACTGTTAAATCTTTTACTGTGATAATCCCATATAAATTAAATCAAATAAATTATGAAAATATATTCCTAATCAATCTAATATTGAATGAAAAGATTTAAAATTAACTAATTAATTAAAAAAATAAAAAAACTACTCGTGGAACCTAGGTCAACCTATCAAACTAGCAACTTAGGTTCATGATATCGGGATAATCCCAATTTCCCACTAACCTAAAACTGAAGGATAAAATAAAAAAATATTAAATAAACTCAAAGCAACTCAAACTAACATGTTAAACTTGCAATTTAGATCATAAGACTAAGAGAACTTCATAAGAAAACATATAAAAAAAAACTTACAAAGCTTCATTTCCAACATATTCAATGTTAAAAGTTAAAATCGTAAACAAAAACTATGAGTTTAGGATAACTCCACATAAAACAAACTATTTTTTTTTTTATGAAATTCAATTATCAAAAAACATAATATTGAAAGATAAAATTGCAAAAAAATCAAATAAATATGAGAGCATTGAGAAGTTAAAGGGTGACATTAATTTTTTTTTAAATTAAATTAGAATAATCTTATAAAAAATAAAGTGAAAAAAAAACACATTAACTGTGTCAACATGATCAACTTGCTAAATATGTGTATAAGATTGAGATAAATCATTTAAAGAAACTAAAAAAAAGCCATTATAAAACTCAATTTTTAACCAATTCAATATTAAATAATAATATTTTAAAAAATAATTAGAAAAAATAAACCCTAAAAAACTTGAATTAACCCGAGTTAACTTATTAAATACATCAACCAAGTCACAAGATCAAAATAAAACATAAAAAAACAAGTGAAAAAAATATAAAACCGGATTTATAATAGAATATAAAACCGGATTTATAATAGATTTGATGTTGAAAGTTAAATCAATAAAATATTAATATATGAGACTCATTTATAATTCAATAAAAAAACATAATTCCCAAAACAATCTATATTCTATATTGAAGCATAAAAATAAAATAAAAAATAAAGAATAAAAAAAAAAAGCAATATTATTTCAATAAATAATTTGGCTGCATATTTAGTTAATAATTAGTAATGTAAGAATTTTGCTAAGGAAAAAAATGAACAACCCACGTACGGCATCCAAGGAAGGCGTCGGATCTCTTGAACTATCTTCAGCAACTTCCTCTTTAGCCCATCAAAAAACGAGGCTCACATTACCTTCACTGCAAAGAAAAAAACCACGAGACACCCAAAGGCCAAAACTCTCTGGTCTCCTCCCCATCCATATCATGGATTACTCTCTTTCTCCACCACCCTCGGGCGGAGACACCGTTGTACCCGACCCATGGTACGGAAACATCCAATATCTTCTTAACATCTCAACAATCGGTCTCTTCTTTTGCATCTTCATCTTCCTCTTCGGCAAGCTCCGCAGCGACCATCGCCGCATGCCTGGATTCTCCGCCTTAGCCACCAAGCTCCTCGCCGTATGGCACGCTACCGGGCGTGAAATCGCCCTTCACTGCGGCGCTGACGCTGCCCAGTTCCTTATAATCGAAGGTGGAAGCTTTGTTGTTGTTTTGTCAATTGGGGTTTTATCAATTTGTGTTTTGCTTCCATTAAATATGTATGGAGGGAGTCAAGTTATAAATGATGAGTTTTCAAAGACTACTATTAATCATATTGAGAAAGGTTCAAGCTTTCTCTGGATTCATTTTGTTTTCGTTGTTTTCGTTGTGCTTTTAGCTCATTTTGGTATGTCTTTGATTGAAAAGAGGCTGAAAGTTACTAGATTTAGAGATGGGAATGGGAACTTAAGTGACCCAAATGCCAATTCTATTGCTATGTATACTATTATGGTTCAAGGATTGCCTAAAAGTATAGGGGATGATAGGAGGGTTTTACAAGAGTACTTTCAGTATTGGTATCCGGGTAAGATTTATAAAGTTATTATGCCCATGGATTTGTGTGCATTGGATGTTTTAGCGACGGAATTGGTTAGAGTTAGGGATGAAATTACTTGGTTGGTTGCAAAAATTGACTCAAGGCGTTTGCCTGAAGATAATGAGGGGGTTGGTGGTGGAGAGGGGTTTTGGGAGCAGTTGCAAGGTGCGGTTGTTTGGGTGTGGAGAAATTTGAAGAATTGGTGGGGTAAGATGATGGATAAGTTGGGGTATACAGATGAAGAGGAGTTGAGGAGATTACAAGAAATAAGGGCGAAGTTGGAGACGGATTTGGCAGAGTATAAAGAAGGTCGTGCGCCCAGTGCTGGAGTTGCGTTTGTGATATTTAAGGATGTTTATACAGCTAATAAAGCTGTTCAGGATTTTCGGAATGAGAAGAAGAGGCAGGTTGGTAAGTTCTCTTCTGTCTTGGAGTTGAGGTTGCAGAGGAACCAGTGGAAAGTGGAACGAGCTCCATTGGCAGCAGATATTTACTGGAATCATTTGGGGTCATCAAAGTTGTCTCTGAGGTTGAGGAGATTATTTGTGAACACGTGCTTGCTCTTAATGCTTTTATTCTTTAGTTCTCCTCTTGCTTTGATAAGTGCTTTGAATAGTGCTGGGCGAATTATTGATGCAGAAGCTATGGATAATGCACAATCATGGCTGGATTGGGTACAGAGTTCCAGCTGGTTTGCGTCCCTAATCTTCCAGTTCCTGCCAAATGTTATTATCTTTGCGAGCATGTATATAATCGTTCCATTGGTTCTCTCTTATATGTCCAAGTTTGAACGTCATCTAACTGTCTCTGGGGAGCAAAGAGCTGCGCTTTTGAAGATGGTTTGTTTCTTCCTTGTTAACCTCATTCTGTTGAGAGCTCTGGTTGAGTCTTCTTTGGAAGGTACAATCCTAAAAATGGGTAGATGTTATTTGGATGGAGAAGATTGCAAGAGGATTGAGCAATACATGAGTGCATCATTTCTGTCAAGATCATGTCTCTCTTCACTTGCATTTCTAATCACAAGTACTTTCTTGGGTATATCTTATGATCTGCTGGCTCCTATCCCTTGGATAAAGAAGAAGATTAAGAAGTTTAGGAAGAATGACATGCTCCAGCTGGTGCCTGAGCAGAGTGAAGAGTACCCTTTGGTAGGTCAAGCCATAGATGCTCTTCGGAGACCACTGATGCCTGATAATATGTTTGATTCTCCCAGGTCAAATGTAATTGATGAAGAGGGACAAGATCTCTATGTTTATCCGATCAGCAGAACCTCTCCCATTCCCAAGCAGACATTTGATTTTGCTCAATATTATGCATTTAATTTGACAATATTCACACTGACCTTGATATATTCCTCATTTGCTCCGCTCGTGGTCCCTGTTGGTGCAGTTTACTTTGGGTATAGGTATGTGGTGGACAAGTACAACTTTCTGTTTGTATATAGAGTTCGGGGTTTTCCTGCTGGTAATGATGGGAGGTTGATGGATACTGTATTGTGTATCATGCGTTTCTCTGTTGATTTGTTCCTTCTATCAATGCTCCTGTTCTTCTCGGTTCATGGCGATTCCACAAAGTTGCAAGCCATTTTCACCCTTGGAATATTAGTAATGTACAAATTATTACCTTCTGATAATGATAGTTTTCAACTAGCTTTTTTGGAAGGTATACAAGCTGTTGACAGCATTGTAGATGGACCCATTGATTATGAGGTATTCTCACAACCCAGGTTTGACTGGGATTCATATTATTCATGATTGAAGCATAACAACTGTATGCAGTTAATCAATTCACCACTTGTGTTGTTTTGACCTTATGTACATCTTTCTAGTCTTTGTGTGTGTTGTAAATGCTTGTGCAATCTTTGTTCCTTTTCTAGAACTACCTTTTAACTCAATCTTGTTACAAGATTTTACTGCTACTTGGTATTTTGAAACGTGGTAAATGTCATAAGACTAACTTCTCTTCACTTCCATCATAAAACCAGACCAATTTCTTTTAGATTTCAACTGGTTGATGTGCTTCATTCAATAGTCTACTTGCTTTTTGAAGGATATGCATATCCTGGCTAGGTTTATATAGATTATTATGGGGCATATGTTTTTTTAAAGACCTCGATATGAAACTAGACTAGGTGGTGGCTTGTTGAAACTATCGATAGCCAAGGAAACTATCAAAATAATAGGGACCTCTTTTGCTAAATAGATGCGTTGGAGTAAAGAAAGGAACTTAACGAGGTACTTGTGTTGAGAATATCGCTTTTATAGATTACGCTACCATTTTGTTTCTGAACCCCCCCATGAACATGATTTGTATAAATTATAATACTTTTCCTTCGTTCCGTTTTAACACTTGATGGAACAAAGCCTCTTCTTTGAAACGAAATGAAATGGTCCAAAATTTTGTGTACTCCATGCGAGAAATGTGAAGGTTCATGCCTGTTTCAAACTAGTCGCCACATGATTGCCATACCACATCCATGGATGGAAGACATTGAAAATACAAGTGCATAAAATATTAAAAAAGAGGCTCAAATACTTGGACAAAATGAATTGTAGGCAATATGAGAAACAGAGAAAAATTAGGAGATCAAAGCCAGGTAGTCAAGCTCAAGACCTAGCCTACAGTTACTCTTATCCATGCAAATGCTCTTTTACTTGAACAGGGTCAAGAAAACATTGTGGCTCCACTGATCAGTAATTAATCTCCCATTCTGAACTCTCTCTCTCTCCCCCCCCCTCCCTCCCTCTCTGATAATTGTGTGGCTAGGCTCGTTTAACAAATGGATAAATTCCATTTGCCATTATTTGATTGAATGCTAATGCATAAAAAGAATAGAAATTTTGCAAGTCAGAAGAAGGCTGCTCGTGTTCTTTTGCTTCGCTTCTTTAGGTCACAAGAAAAGATGTATCGTCTACCAGTGAAAAGCAATCTAGTTGATTCAGGTTCAGACACAACCAAGAATGGTTTTGCAGACAATAACCAACCCCTTTGTCCAAAACCCCGTCGGCTTGGACCAGCTGTACCTGCATTTCTCAAGCCCCTCAGATGTAGCCAGCATTGGTACGGACTTGTTCATGAATGTGTAACTATTTTGCTTCTGTATCACTACTCTGATCTCATTTGGGATTTTTCATCACCAGCCAACCAAGTACTGACGAAAGAAGTGGAATCCTGAGCCTTGTTGCTGATAAGGTTAGTGTTCGGTAATAACATAATTTGCAGGTTTCGATCTTGTTGCTGGTGCCTGATTATGATTTTGATACGGATGTCTATTTGTTAGGCAATTGATGGTGGAGAAACTATATGCACAGGGTGCTCATCAAGCTGTTACTCAGGATCTCCTCCAGTAAGAACTGATAATCCACTGGTTCATGATGTACAGTTCATTCATCAAATGGAGCTTCTTTCACCATTTACAAGAACCAAGCTTGCTGACAAATTTGGCTTCACCTCTCCCTCTCCAATATGAGAGAGTTTAGGGATGGCTGTCCAAGAATGAGATCGTCCTTCAAATGGGATATTTTTCCGCCACAAGTACTCTTTTTGTAGTGTTGATTAGTACAAACACAAGTTATTTTGTTCTTGTTTTCTCCCCATTTATGCATTGAGGCTCATCTTTGTAAATACCATGAGATGAAAAAGAGCCACCTGCTTGTATCTTGTACATATTGCTTGATCAGATGATCCAGCCTTTTTGAATGTGGATTTTCTTTCCCGTTTCATGAAGAAAAAAGAAGATCTACCTTGTGTTCATCCATGTTGCTTAATGGTATTATCACCGAGTGGTGATTCTGGGCTTGAAACCAGCATTGTGACAGAACGATCAGAATCAGAAACCTGGCATCATCCCGTTCCCAGAACACAAGGAGCCTCAAATAGTGGAAACTATAGAAGCTCAAAACTAGCCTTTTCATTCATTTATGAACTCACCAACTTATTAACAAAAACCTAAAGGATGGGGAGAGAAAACCCGTTGATATGCTTTTATTTACGACGACGGATCTAAATAGTAAATTTGTTTTTTTTGTTCTTTCTAAAAAAAAATTATTATTTAGAGTAATTTAGTATTTTCATAAGTTCATTTATTATTATTATTACTTATGAGTCATCGCCTCCTGCTATGCAGTGTATTAGCAGAGGTGAAGTAGTCTGTTGCCAATAAGGCTTTCTAATTGGAGCCTTTTGTTTATTGACATTTCAGCTTCATTTCTTATTCATTTGCTTTCTAATTTTGTTTTTGGTCTTTTTGTAAAATAATTATCAATTTTTTAATTCATTCTTCAATCCAAATTCATGGTATATTATGTTTACAATTTTGTCCTCATTATTTTGATTCTTTTATCTTTTTTGTTGAAGTTATTTTTATTTATAACTTCACCATTCAATGAAAATTTATAATTGTTCTTTTTTTTTTTTACTTTTACTCTCATTCTTTTAATTGTTTTTTTTTATCCTTTTGTGTAATTGATTTTTTTTTCTTGATTTTATTCCTCACAATAAGATTTGTTGAATTATTTTGTAGTCAAACTATATTTTATAATTTCATGTCATATTAGGTAAACATTGCTTGATTTAATATTTTTTTCTTTTTTTACTATAACAATATTGGTTACACCTAGATGTTTCTTTTTATGTTAAAAAAAGGATATGGCCCACATCATAGCAAGTGACAACAACAATTTAGTAGCTACCAAAATATATTACTTTAATTATAAAAAAATATAACAAAACAAAATTTATTAATGTGAATGAAAATATTAATTAACAAAAAAATCTAAACAATAAGGGGAATTTGTTGTACCCCTCCTTACAAAATACTATTTATTGCAATATTATTTTTTTTCATTTTTTTTTTCAATTTCAATTATATCTAACATTAGGTTTATTGACGATTATTGGTAATTGAGTCTTATAATTTATTTTTTATAAGATTATATTAATTTCATGACTTGTATCATGAGTTTGATAAGTTGACTCTAATTTTTTATATATATATTTTCTTAAATTAATCTTTTTTTAGCATTGAGTTAATCGAGAAAATGTTTTCAAAGCATGTTTTAGCTCATCATTCGGGTTTTCTTTAAACCCATCAAATTAAACAAATCACATCAAATTAATTCTTGTATGGTTTACTTTTTTTATAATAAAAACATTTCACATTATAAATATTTATCCAATTGCAATGTAGCACATGGCGAAATCTATAATGACTAGCAATACCAAAACATAAAATATGGACCCCACCTCTCACAAGGCATGCTGGAGCAAACCTTTCCTTAACTTCTAAACTCTCTTTCACTGACAATACACGCATAAATAATCCTTCTTTCTGGTTGAATCAACATCTTGTTAATCAATGCAATTTCAAAATGGGTGTTAATTTTTATATATATAAAACCTATATTATTTTTAGAACCCCACTTGATCTGAACCCTACCTGGCAAGTTTTAATTTCTCGTTGACCTCATGCTGATTAGTGATTGTCTTGATGGAAGGTTATTTATTCCATAACCCATGTCAAGAGCTGCTATGCAGACAGAGCTATAATATCACTGTGACTCAAGTTGGAGTAGGAACGACGGCCATTGATGCAGAGTTCGCATCTCCTTTTGATTCTGGGTTGGTTGACGCAGCCTGTTCAAGTGTCTCAGAAAAAGTAAGTGCGTTGGAGGATGAAGATTTTCTTCACTACTCTCTTCGAACAATCCAGAAGTACTGAAATTAAATCTTCATGTTCATTTACTGGCCAGATCCCAGGATTCCTTTTGAATATTGTTATCCACCATCACCTGCCGATCGAGTAGCTGTATCCTTTTTCATGATGATGGGCATGCAGTACTCCTGATCATGCAAAAGCGAGTTTGTATGAGTTTGTACGAGTTTGTATGAGTTTACTGTCTATGATCCCAATAACCAGATCTCCACTCAGGTGTTTTTCTAGATAATATCTATTGTTTACTCAAACACAGATGGCGAGTAATTTTCATTTCAAATAACTGCAGAACGAAATTATATACTGCATGGCTGTGTTCAAGAGAATGGAACTCAATATTATCCGGAGCAAGTACTGCATTTGAATGCTACACTTGGAATCTAACCCAGTAGTTAGACTCAAAACATACAATGTGTGTATGATCTATGATGATGGATGATAACCCAGTAGTTGTTTGTTTTAATTAGAGTTATAGTATTTATATATTAGGTTCCTGAATGTTAAGATTTTTTATAAATTAAATAAAAAATTGCAGAGTTGCAGAATTTTTCAACCTCCATTCATATTTTTTTTTCCAGCTTTTTATTCTCTTTCTTTGGATTAGTCTTCTTAGTTTTTTTTTTTTTTATTTCCCTCTTTTTTTTAGCTATAAATCTTTTTTGTCCGGCATGACTTTTATAACCTCACCCCACATGATCCTACTAATTGATAAGAAAAGCTTTCTTGTAGAGAAACGTGTGCATAGGATACCTTTCACTTGTCACCTTCCTGCGTAAAAGACTACACTAGCTGTAGCTATCTTGACTTGTAGAAGTCTTAAAAAAGAAGCAAAAGCTCTGTGACTTTTTTTGGTGAACAGATCAGCTTATTCAAAGCTCAATTAAAAATTACCAGCCGGAGTCTAGCCGCTGTTTGAGGGTTTGATGGCTTTGAATCCTGTTACCAGAAGCCATCTCAACACCTCCCAGCTAGCCAGATTACCACCAGTGGGACTGCAATCGGCTGATCACAGCTGCCATCGGCTGATCACAGCTACGGCGTATTAATTAAGGGCGTGAAAGGAAGTAGAAGACCAAGAAATTATTACTAAATGCTAGCACCCCATGGATCGTTGTTTCTCCCTATGATTCACCATGCAATACCACCAACTTTAGCTTCTAGTAGCTGACCAAAGAGACACGTATAAAAAATAATGGTGATGGTGACAAATAAAACAAAATAATAATAAGAAGAAGAAGCCTTGAGGTTTACTCAGTCCAGAACCATTAAAGTAGTAGGGTGGAATAACATGTACATACGAAATTCAATGGTCGAGGTTTTCAACTCTCATGAAAAAGAAATATAACAACGAAGTTTTCTCAAACACACATATATGTATGAAGAATTCTGAGATCGCGTGGTCTGCACTCAGACAAAAAAAAACATGAAAGGTAAACGACGATACATTTAAGGTTAGTTTCCTCGATGCTTCCTGCTGCTGCCTCTTCTTTTTGACTATGAAACATTCGAAAGTTGAAGCCAGGCAAAAGCAGCTTCTCTTTCCCACAGCACTGATCATGGAGAGTTTGAACGACGATCACGGCCACAGGAACCCTTTTAATTTATCTCGGGAAAAAAACATTCCTGCATTCACACACGCAGAACTCTTGGAAAGGAATCTAGCTAGCTCATTATATACGCTTTGAAATCAGCTCGGGTGTGACTGTTTGATGCAAACGCGTGAGTCCAACTCAGAATTCCAAGTGCCACAATTGTTTTGAGCTACCTTAATTTTTAAACTTTTTTTGTTTAGGTAATAGCTAACGCCCTCCTTCAAAAGTCATTACTAGGGCCGGCTCATATATATATATGATTTGGATTATAAAATCGACTAGATTAAATGACTTGGTTTTATTTTGATTGGGCAATAGAAAATGAGGCAATGATATAATATCTAGCGAAGAAAAATAATTTTTCAAAATAAACAAATGATGTAGCTTAATTCATAGCCCATTAAATACAAAAAATGAAATAGAATGAAAATGACCTAAGAAAACGATTCTATTCAACTCGAGTTAGTGTCAAGCTAACTCGAGTTATCTTATCAAACTCGTTTCATAATAACTCAATAGAAAAAATCATACAATATATTTTTTTAAAATAATATCAGTCAACATTAACTTTTCAAAATTGTAATTGAAATTATCATACCTAAAGCATTTTATTTGGAAAAACAATGAATTTCAATTCTTGATCAATCATTATACAAAATAATTCAAAACAAAAAATAATAATCTAAAGAATGATGATCAAAATATAATAGAAGATAATTTTTTTTTTTAAGGGTGAGATTAAAAAGAAAAATTAATTTGGCAAAAGGACCAAAAAACTAATCAAAAGAATAAAGATCAAAACTTACATACAAAATAATAAAAAAAATGATTGGAGTGTGAAGATGAAAGAAAAAAATAATTTTAATAAAAGGAAAAAAACATGAATCAAAATAAAATAAAAAAACATTAACAACATTTAAATATTCTTTTATATATATATATTTTTTAAAATTAACTCGATCCACAACCTAACACATAGGTGAAAAATCTAGTATTTCATAAAACACCTTACAAAATATATCACTCACTCCTTGTGAAATAACTCCTTTTTTTTTCTCTCGTACAAGAAAGCCAATGAGATGAAACATTTTTATAAACCCTCTTATTTTTTCAAATAGCTATAATAACCATTTTCATTTATTTTATTTCTTCTTTAAAAAAAAATATTAGGCCCCTGTTCTGTGATTCGGTACCTAACCTTTTCTTAGTTAAAGAATGCAACCATTTTTTTTTTATAACCGGGGTTTCCGGACCAGCTTAAGCGCATCTCGACTATTCCCCGGGTTCACTGAACATCCTGCAAACTTTAGTGAACATGTAAGGCACCGCAGAGGCGACAAAAATATTGTGCAAGGATGGACCCATGAACAAGAGAGGAGGACCCCTCCAGCTCCCACTCCCACTCCCACTGGGAACTCGAACCTGGGTCCTGTTAAGGATGGAGCTCCTCTTCAACCACTGCTGGTGCAACCACACATTTTTACATGATTAAGTGGTTGTCTATAAATGTCATTCAAATTAGTTTTTTAAAATATTTTTTAATTATGAATATATTATAATAATATATTTTTTTAAAGACAAATAGAAAGGAAGCTAATCAAAGTGTACTTGGAGAGGTGTAAGTTTAAGTTCTGGTGCCCATGAAGTTCAATTGTTAAAAATTCCCTTGTGGTTAGAGAGAGAGAGAGAGAGAGAGTTAATATTCCCCTTGATTCAATTAATGTAGGAATTAGGTTGGACATAACAGGGAAGCACGTTTGATGATCAAACAAGTGTACAATATCAGTTGAATTGACCTTTTCTTTTTCTTTTTCTTTTTTCTCCCCACTATCTCTAACCTTCTATTTTAGACTCTTGTATTTTATTTTATTTTATTTTCATTTACGACCTTGTAGTTTTACCTAATTGCTTGGTCTCTATTGGCTTGGGGGGGTTGAACCTTGTGGTCAAACCAAGCCTAAGAGTACAGAAATATCAACTCAGGATATGTCTGCAATGTGTTTGTAGCCTCAGACGCAACCATCTAGGAATCGCAGATTGAGGTGGACTGTTTGAAATTTGTGACTCTTCGGATTTTTGGGATTTTTTTGCAGCATGTCTAGATCAAGGGAGGCACTCATTTTATTGCCTTATGGGAAAGACTCGGTGCAAAAAAAAATAAAAAAAAATCTTAAATCGAAGATCAACATGAAGTTCAAAAGCTAACTGTGGTCGAATATGACAAAAAAATATATATATTATATTTATTTCCGACCTCTGGTCAATTGTTGTTTAGACTTGCAATTACAGCAATAATGTGGTTAATGGGTCTATAAAATTCTCAATGTTTGAAGCTTCCATACAAATACATATATATATATAAATAAAAAGAGTCTGTGAAAGGGTTCTTGCCTAATTAATTAACAGCACAATTGATTGGTCACCTAATCAGAATATCTATAACCTCAAAATATGGCCCAGCTAAAGTAGTTTCCATTTCACTTCAAACAAAGATTTATATCAATTATATCCCTAAAGTTCCATAACTTTTCAATTGAGCTCTTCCATCTAAAATAGGCTATGAAACGACGTTCTTTCATTAAATTCAACGTGCACTCTTAAAAGCATTCTTCTAGCAATAAGGTTCCGATTGAGAAAGATAAAACGAATTGAGGGCTCAATTGATACTCAGAGAATAGTCTGGAGGCTTGCCTTATAGTGTAAAATGTAGGGGCCCACCGTCGTCAAAAGTCCAACCTTTCACGGTTCGTCTTCACACGGAGACAATGGTGCATGTATGCAAGATTTTTCCCCTCTCTCTCTCTTCAAACGAGAACACTACATCAACCGGGTTTCCTTTTCTTTCTCTTGAAACTCTATCAATTTCAATCCTTTTGTTTTCTCAATCCTTTCAACTCTCATTCCCATGGACACCCTTTTCAGTTCTGCTCATTCTTGTCATGTTCATCACCACAAGTTTCCATTTTTGTTTTTGTTCTTGTTTTTTTTGTTTGTTCTGATAGAAAGCTGCTCCGGGTTTGGAACCTACGGGTTTGATATTCATCACCGGTTTTCTGACCCGGTTAAAGGGATGTTTGGTGTTGATGGATTGTTGCCAGTGAAAGATAGTGTTCCATATTTTCAAGTTCTGGTTCATCGTGATAGAGCTATTCATGGCCGTAGATTGGCTACTAGTACTGGTGGTGATAGCAATAATAAAAAAACACCACTTGCTTTCTATAATGGGAACGAGACTTATCGGATTAATAGTTTGGGATTGTAAGTTCCTCTCACTTTTAGTTGGGTTTTTTTCTCCAAGTTTTTGTTGTGATTGGTTGCTAGGAAAGTTGAGAAAAGGAAAGGGAAAAGGTAGCAGAAGGAACAGTTGTGTTTCCTTGTACAGCAACTGCCTGTGTGGTTACATTTTTACCTGTCCTTTTGAGCATCAACTTCTATTAAGAAAAGAAGAAGAAAAAAACCTCGAAGTATTTGCTTTCATTATTTTTCTTTTATATTGAAATTAATTGTAAGGCTCAATTTTATGGGCAACCAAACACGGGACTGAGATTAGTGCGTGTATTTAGATGATATTTATTTTTTGACTAATATATACCGTGTTTGTTCAATTTTTTCAGTTTACATTATGCTAATGTTTCGGTTGGGACACCAAGCATATCATTTCTTGTGGCCCTAGACACTGGAAGTAACCTCTTTTGGTTGCCATGTGATTGTTCCAGTTGTGTGCAAAGCCTAGGATCACCATCAGGAAGGGTAGGTCAATTATTTTGAATTTTCTAGTTGATTCTAGTTCAATTGAGAACTTCAATTGATTTTGACATCAGCACTGTTGAGAATGCTTATGATTTAAGCTGCTGACGCTTGAATTCTCTTTGAAGTTAAGCTGTCAAAATTTTTTGTTGTCGTTGTCTGACTGATGATGAATGCTTGCTCTGAGTATTAGAGAATCCAGTTCTGCATCCTAGATTGCAGATAATTTTTAGCCTCGAGTGACAATTTATCACCATTTGACTTTGGACTCTTCTAACTGGAAAGTTTTCAATTCAAATGAAATCTCGAATCAGCTGTTGTGGTGATTAAATCTACTAATTTGATCATTTTTGTCTATGATACTAGCACCTCCACAATTACCAACTTAATTTTTTTGTTCTAAACAGGTAGAGCTCAACATCTACAGTCCGAACAAATCGTCAACAAGCGAAAAGGTCCCCTGCAACAGCACCTTGTGCTCACAAACACAGCGTAATCGATGTCCTAGTGATCAGAGCAATTGTCCTTATCAAGCCGTATATCTTTCTAATGGCACTTCGACAACTGGGTACCTCGTACAGGACTCATTGCACCTAGTCAGTGATGATAGTCAATCTAAAGCTATTGATGCAAAAATCACTTTTGGGTAGGTAATTTCCACTTAGCCATTGGTTTTAATTGGTGAACCTCAAGTATCAAAGTTCTTTCATGTGGATTTTGGTGATGTGAAAGATCACTTGCATGTGAGAGACCACACTAGATTTCAGACAAGTGCTATCAGAAGGTGTTTGGTGCATTTATTCTCTCTTTTGATGGACTGGAATCATTTTTCATTTCCATAACCTTGCTCCTCATTCTTAATTTTGTATCAAAATCTGTTCCAGCAATTCTTACTTCGAAATGTGCTATGCTTTTGCAGTTGTGGTCAAGTTCAAACGGGTGATTTTCTGACTGGTGGAGCTCCCAATGGCTTATTTGGGCTTGGCATGGCTAATATATCTGTGCCTAGTACTTTAGCACATAATGGGTATACTTCGGGTTCATTTTCCATGTGTTTTGGACCTGATGGGATTGGTAGAATCAGTTTTGGTGATAAAGGAAGCACAGGCCAAGGAGAAACGTCTTTCAATCAAGGGCAACCAAGCAGGTACTCACTTCTTGAATCTTGATGTGAAGACCTTTTCTTTCTAATCTGCCTTCCATGCCTGGTGTACTTAGTTTTTTTTTGAAAACTTGTTACCAGTTCGCTTTACAACATCAGCATCGCTCAAACAATTATCGGTGGACAAGCTGGTGATCTTGTTTATAGTGCAATTTTTGATTCCGGTACCTCATTTACATACCTGAACGATCCAGCTTATACACTTATAGCCGAGACTGTAAGTAGTTTTAGTAGCGAGTCTCGATATTTGCTCGACTTCCTACCATTTGGGTACTTATTGCTTGTGCTATTTTTGCAGTTCAATAACTTGGTAAAGGAAACGCGTCACTCATCTACGGATCTCCCTTTTGATTATTGTTATGATATGAGGTCGTTTATATAGGCACAAACTCTCCTGTTTTCATGTGATTTTTGTTCTGTGATCCCTCAGGCACTGACTTCCACTTTGAATGCAGTGCTAATCAAACTGAGCTGACAATTCCCACGGTGAATCTAGTAATGAGCAGTGGAGACTACTTTAACGTTACTAACCCCATAGTATTAAGTATACTTGCGGTAAGCATGCCTTTATTTGTCTGATATCTTATTCCTGCTTCTTGGAATACAAATTTATTCCTGCAAACTGCAGAATGCTTCAGCTGTATATTGTCTCGGTATAATCAAAAGTGGAGATGTGAACATCATTGGACGTGAGTATCTGACTATCTATAGTTTTCTGTATTTTTGGAAGTTATTTTTCATTACATTTGGTACCCTTTTTTAATTTATTATTTTTTTGGATTTGTTTGGGGGATGTTTCTGGCAAACCATAATTTATCAATCTCATGCTAGACAAATAAGTTTCTCAAAGTTTGAAAGTAGGCTTAGTTTTTGTCTCTTAAGATAGACTTGGCAAGTCCAGACCTGGCATCAATTTCTTGATGTGTGCAGTGAGAAGCTGTTCCTTACATTATCAAAACTTATCTCCTTGCAGAAAATTTCATGGATGGTTATCGCATAGTTTTCGATCGCGAGAGGATGATTTTGGGCTGGAAGCCATCTAACTGTGAGTACTTTTTCGTTTCGGATTGGATCTCTAAAATCAAACACCATTTCCCCTCTTCCTTTCATTACTAGTTCTACCGAATGAGATTTCTTTCTTTCCCCAGGTTACGATGATAAGATGGAAACCAACACTCTGGCTGTGTCCCCAAATACTGCAGTGCCTCCTGCTACCGCAGTTAACCCAACAGCCACATCAACTCAAATACCAGCGGCATCGCCTCCTGGTGGGAGTCATTCACCGCTGTCGAAACCGTTTACTTACACCTTAATGATGACCCTAGTTCTATTCTTTGCTATTGTTTGATTTTTCTTATTCTTATTGTTCACAATAGGATTTGCCCTTTCACAGTATCATTTTCATGCGTACCATAGGCATTCGTTTTCCAGTTATTGTATACACACCAAGATGGAAGCATTGTTGGCTTCCTATTATTTTTGGTTCTTAGTCTCTGATCATAATAACACGAGTTGATGCTGGGGTTGTAATTATATTTTGATTATAAACAGACGATTGATATGATACAGTTACAGAATTACATTGTGGTTATAGCTCACCTTGCACTTCTGTATCGTTCATGTCCTCTCACTCTCAGAACTAGCATTCGACTTGTAGCGAGAAGAAAAATATTAATTGCTCAAAAAGTATTTCATTCAAGCGTGCATGCTAGGAAAACACCCTCTTTTCGTTCTTTTATTCAACTTTGTTGCACTGTATGAATAATCTGTCATCTCTCTTTGAAATGCAATCTCCAAACATTAAATACGATCCTAAATACGCTTCCACAGACATGATAAGGAAACTCTACATGCCAAAAAAAAAGGGGGGGCAAAAGCCTTCCATGAGTTGAAACAATATAAACAGATGAGCAGACTGAATTGCTAATGCCTTCACCTCCCATCTGTTTTTGCACAAAATTTGCGATGAAAAGAAAAATAATTTCAAATTCTCTACTTTTCATTTTTTCAAAACTTTGGCCTTCTTCTTTGCTGATTGAGCCAAGGTTGATGAGAGCTCAGGCTTCTCCATTTCTTTCAACCCTTTACGTTGCAATTTTTTATCCTTGGCGTTGGAGGTCGACTGAACTTGCTTGGACTTCATCTTGATGGATCTCACCATTGAAGATAACTCATGCTTCTCTGTCCTTTCCGCCAAACCATCGGATATCATAGACTCATCTCTGTCCATTGAAAGATCATCAGATAGCAACCGAGCTTTTCCATACTGTTTCTCATTCTCTCCTTCCACCAATTGTTGCCCACCACTCTTCTGTTGTTTCAGTGCCAGCTGCCTTGCATAGACTGCACTCCTGCAACACCAAAAACAGACTCAGTTACAATACAACAGGTGGGATATTAAGGCTTTCCAAATCAGTAGCGGAGGACGACCAGTTTGCAATCAATAATGTAGGGATAATCATTAGCATACTTGGGCACAAGCAAGCAGTTTGATCAGCACACATCAAGATACCATGTCCAGTAGCTTGAAGAAATCAAGTGATACAGAGGAAGTACCTTTTGAACTGTGGATCTGTGGGATCCAATGCAAAGAGAGGTGACGTGAAAAGAGCAGAAAACCGAGGGTCATCCATATTAGAAGTGGGTATTTTGTCCAAATCTGGAACTTCTTTTCCCTTTTTCCCTTTTGCCTTTTTAGGTTTTAAATTATAACCCTTCAGACCTTTTTCACCCCCCTTATCATCAGCAAGTAGTAACTCGAGCTCTGCTTTGCTTGCCTCTGCCTCCCTATCTGTATCCTGAAGTTGCTTTTCGTCTTTGTTTTTCTTGACTTGGGAGTCCTTGTTGTTAAGTTTTTTCAGAGATGGCTCTTCAATAAAGAAGTCATCCGGTTGTTCTATCCCTTCCATACCTTCCTCATCAGTATCACTACTGTCCTCTTCTGAAGAATACTTGGATTGATTTTTTCGAGCCTTCTTTTTCTCTCGCCTTTTCCTGAGATATGCCTCCCAAACAGTTTCTGATTGTTTATCCTTCTTTTCTAGGATACGCTTGCTTATATCCTCTAAGCCAGTATTGAAAGTGACCTCCATATCCTGACCCTCCTCAAGGTCTTCATCTGAACCATCACCAGACTGTATTAAAGCACGGTACTTGTCTCGCTTTTTATGCTTTTTATCTGATTCATCTTCCATGTCATTATCAGCTTCTACATTGTCAGTTTCACTCTCATCAGAAGCTAGAAACTCCTTAAGCTCCAAGTCAGCTAGCTATATGAAAAAAGACACCCTGTCACTATAGAAGAAAAAGAACATACCGATTTAACAACTCAAAAGCTTTTCTATCAAGTTGAACAGAGCATAATATTGATTCCTACTGTTTCTAGAATGCATGTCTTTGATAATTGTTGCTTCTTTCAAATATCGTATGGCAAGGGCTTTCATCAATACTAGGTTAATAAATGAAAATATATGATTTCAGAAGATGATGAACATAAACCAAGAACCACGTGACTTTCAGAAAATGGTAAAATATTGATTTCAGAAGATGATTGAACATAAACCAAGAACCACGTGACTTCAGAAAATGGTAAAATATAAGGAATATATATTTGCAATGCAGTGAATCCAGAGTACTTGCAGGAAATTGGCATTCCTTTGCATTTTTCCTTAGAATTTTTAATTTTAATTGAGTATATTCATTAAAGAAAATAAAAACCAAGCACCATCTCTAGTCAGGCAGAAAAAAAAATGCACTTTCTTTCACTCATTCCAGTCAAATATATGATTATAAAAAATTCACAGGGGAGTATCCAACACCAGTGAAGAGGTAGTAGACTCGGATCAAGCTACCTACCTGGTCAGCATTAAATTTTTGTTTCAAGGTCTTCACACGTTGCGGTTCATCTTCATCCCAAGAAACAGGAATGTTACTGTGCTGCAGTGCTTTAGTATGGAAATCCAGCCCCTCATAGCCCAAAGGCGCCTGAGCAAAAAGTGAAGATCATAAACACTCCTTTCCCTCTGCAAAATGTACTTTTAATTGTGTTTGTGCATAGAATGGTCCCTATAGAAACAAATTTCCTTGCATTGGATGCATATTTGGCCACGTACAACTATGTCCATGTGCATGCAATTATCATGAATACATAAACCCATCATCAATAGAGAATCTCGAAACACATATACCTCTGTGGCAACATCACGGGGTGGGTGTTTAAAATCCATTGAGTCAGGAATAAATCTGAGGTCAAGCACATTGGAAGATCTTTCAAACTCAACTCCATCACAGGATTTGTAAAGATAATCTCCTGTTGCAACTGAATCACATTCCACCACAGCATAGTAATACCTGAGGAGAAAGACGCACACAACAAATCCATAATCAAAGAAGGAAAAACAGGGGTGGCAATAGAATGTACTGAACAGCACGTACACTACGTCTTAATGGAGGCATCAACCACATTTTTGCATGTAAATTGGGTAAAGTACAGATCAGCATGAAGCATCTTTGCATATATATTGGGAAAGTAAATATCAGTCCAATTTATAATTCAAAAGAGAAGCAATTATGAAAATGATATTCTGAAAAGTCACGATTAGCACACAAGATCCCTGCAGATGACATTCAAGACCAATGAACTCGCAGCAGCTTGGTGGTGCTCTTTCATAAGCAAGATGGGTTAGTTCTCAGATTCAAGTCTCACCTTTGTCAAATCTCTAATAAAATCAGAACCACCCATAAAGAATGATATTTAAGAGAAATACAATGTTTCCAATGGAATACATGGCTGACAGGGCATATAAAACTGCCTAGCAGTAAAACAGTTCTGCTATAGCGAGACAAGAGAAGCATAATGCGCTTCATTCTAATAAAATATGTAACAAACTTGGGACGAAGGAAGGTCCAGGGTCTTTCCTTCAATAGACCTGATTAAAACAGAACCTTATAAGCAACATGCTTCAGTACAAAATTCTGTCCACCTTATCCGAACAATTAAACATGAGGTCACTTTATGAATAAAATGTACAAGTCAGTGATTAACCGGTTTTTTATGCTTAGCTGTCTTCCTTTAAACGACCCAGGTTGGAGAAGGATTAGGCTCAACGAGTCGGTTAGCCCGCGCGATGCGCCGGACTTTTTATATACAACAAACTTATTATTTATGTGGTAAGCAAAAAAAATTTTAGTTGATAAATAGAGAATTGTAAATTTTAAATCATGCTATAATTATTTTTTTTATGCACTGAATTAGTTGATTATTGTTATAAGTTTAAATACTCAGATAATAATTCAATTTTGAAATTTAAAAATTATAAGCGATAAAATTTATGAAAGATTAGCGAATTGTAATTTGAGTATTGCAAGACCATAATTGATTAATTGTTTAGTATGTATTAATTGTTTTGATGGTTATTTAATTGGTTGATGTAAATCTGTAATCAATAAAATGAATGAAAGATGATTTTTTGTTGTCTTGAACTGAATGTGTTGATGGTTAAATATTTTTTTAACAGTTACTAAGCATTTAACTGGTTGATAGCAATATTGTAATCGCTGAAATCTATTAAAGATAGATTATTTTTTGTTTGCATTGATCCGGGTTGGTTGTTGACATTATTTTTACTCGGCTTGGAGAATAATTTAGTCACAGTTTGGATTTGAATTGTGTGTTGATTTAATTAACTCATAGATAGCAAAATTGCAATGTTTTGATTATCCGGGTGTGTTTTAATTGGATTGATAATTATATAATCAGTTGGTTGAAAAAATGTAATAGATTATATCGATTAGAGATTTTTGTTTGCTGTAGTCAATTGGGAATTTGTTGGTGGTTGGTTTTGTTGTAATTGTGTGGCCGATCATCTAATTTTTCTTTATTCAGTTGTGTTTACTCGGTTATGGAAATATTTTTTTGTATCCATTTGTATGGTGAATTATTTGATTGTTTGGTGTGATATTTTTTTGTTGTAGTTTATTGATCAATTTGTGAATGTGTTTTAATCGGTTATTTGTAATTGTGTGGCCGATCATCTACTATTACATAACTATATTAAATATATCTTAGAATACTTATATTAATTTTTTTTATATTGAAAAAAATCCTAGGTCATGTTTTTCTTTTTCCCTATATATATTCTTAGGCTAAAGACTAAAAAATATATAAAAAAAAATTAACACCATTACTGTCAAAACAATAGAAATTATTAAATTATTAAGACAAAAAAAAAATATTAACAAAAGAGTTACTAACAAAAATAATTGTTATTATTATTATTATTATTATTATTATTATTATTATTATTATTATTATTGTTGTTGTTATTATTATTATTATTATTATTATTGTTATTATTATTATTATTGTTATTATTATTATTGTTATTATTATTGTTATTATTATTATTATTGAAATAATTGTTATTGTTATTATTATTATTATTATTATTATTATTATTATTATTATTATTTTTTTATTATTTTTATTATTATTATTATTATCATTGTGTTAAGTACACTTATATATACATGGACAAAAGTAGACATTATTCTAAAAATAAAAAAAATCAAATTTGTGAATGTGTTTTAATCGGTTATTTATAATTGTGTGGCCGATCATCTACTATTATATAACTATATTAAATGTATCTCAGAATACTTATATTAATTTTTTTTTATATTAAAAAAAAATCCTAGGTCATGTTTTTCTTTTTCCCTATATATATTCTTAGGCGAAAGACTAAAAATATATATATAAAAAATTAACACCATTACTGTCAAAACAATAAAAATTATTAAATTATGAAGAGAAAAAAATTATTAACAAAAGAGTCACTAACAAAAATAATTGTTATTATTATTATTATTGTTATTATTATTGTTATTATTATTATTATTGGTATTATTATTGCTATTATTATTATTGTTATTATTATTATTATTGTTGTTGTTATTATTATTATTATTATTATTATTGTGTTAAGTGCACTTATATATACATGGACAAAAGTAGACATTATTCTACAAATAACTAAAATTCTCATTATTATTGTGTAAATAGTTAAATCATAAAAATCATTCAATCAAAAGAAAAAAAAAAGAAGCAAAAAACAAAACAAATGAACAAAGAGAAAAAATTAGCAATACTAATAAAAAAGCAATTCAAATAATTAAATTTCCATGAAAAATTATAAAAAAACAAAAGCAAAATATTTGTATAAAAAAACAATAAAAAAAATCAATTGATCAAAAAATAAAAAAAATAAACATTAAAAAAAAAGAATTAATAGAATATATTATTTGAAGGATAAAATTAGCAATATAAATAAAAAAGCAATTCAAATAATTAAATTTCCATGGAAAATTATTAAAAAAAAGCAAAATATTCGTATAAAAAACAATAAAAAAATCAATTGATAAAAAATAACAATACACATTAAAAAAAAGAATTAACAGAATATATATAAAAAAATAACATATATTAAATTAATTCAAATTGAAGGATAAAATTAAAAAAAAAAATTGGAGGACCAAAAATAAATAATGCAAATTGCGGGAGGGACTGAAATAATAAAATCAGAAGAAGAGGGACTGAAATCAAACTTTGTATATATTACCAATTTCAATTGGAGGACCAAATCAAAGAAATCAAAACTTCCGTACCGGAATAATTGAAGGAATAAAAAATAAATACAAAATCAAAAGTATAAGGACTGAAATACAATTTTGGTATATAATCAGTTTTAATTAAAGGTCACAATTGAAAACAATAAAACTTTAATTTGAATAAATCAGTAATAACAACGAAATCACAAATTCAGGGACCAAAATAAACTTTCAACAAACATCAGGGACCGGAGCTGACTTTGCGGGCGGCAGGAAAGAGAAAAGCGACGCCCGTGAGAAAACCGTCCGGAGACGCTTAACCGGACATCTACGACGGGAATACGCCGCGACGGAAGAGAGAGTACAGCCTGGCGCATCTTGTGGGACGGCGGACGTCAATTTTTGACGGCGGAACGACACCGCACGCGCCGCCAACGTGGCGCGTAAGCGGGGAACCTCGCTGGCGCGGGACGGACACGGCCAGCCGTCCGCGCCATAAATATAATAAAATAATGGGACAATTACTGATACGCCCCTGTACCCACCCATAATTACGAAAATACCGTGTGGGAAAGGACGGTCCTGCCCCCGTCTCATGTCAGCAAATTTGTCGTTTTCCGTGCCCATTTTCGTCAGCGAACTGTGCCAAAAAAGCGGGAAAAACCGAGAGAGCCCCTGCAACTGTGCACTATTTTGTCTTTTTCGGGGGCTTTAATCGGTAATGCACTGTTTATACGCGGAAAAAACAAAAAAAAATAGGGTGGACGAACTCGCGCGACGCACGGATCAAAAAGCTCGCGTCCACAGTGATATGTGAGTGTGTGCACAGTGATTTCTACTATTCCTTTCTTCGTTTTGTTTTAGCTATTAGTTAATGTTATTCTTGAAAACTTTTGGCAGGACAAAATGTGTAGAAACAGGAACCAACGATTACCTTAGCCTGCTTTTCTCATAAGCACGCAACTTGTCATAGTCAATCTCATCATTGTCGTCGTCATCGTCATCGCTTTTCTCATTTTCATCATCGAATAAGCCAACAGGCCCACGGACTTCTTCCTCTTTCATTCGTTGAAGTCCAAATTCAGATGGGTAGACACTGACAGACAAAATTTGTCCTCCTTTTGGAAGAAATGAGCGCAGTACAACAAATAAGTCAACAGCCTAGATTTTCAAAGAAAAAAGTCAGTTCAAGGTCAACCACCTAGATTTTCAAAGAAAAAGTCAGTTCAAGGGTACACCATACAAATACCTAGACAACAACAAAGTAAACCATGGAGGGATATAAAGTGGAACTTATGCATAGAGCTCAGTACAATAAGAGAAGGCCCTCGTTACTAATAACATACTTATTCTAGCTAATTCTCAGTCACAATTTAATTTTCACCTTTGAAAACTACTCTTGCATAATTGAAAAAGATAGATAGGGGAGGCTAAATGCCATGGGCAGGATATTTATTACAGCTTGTGAAAGGACAGGAGTCATGCAAAATTATTGGTGCATAGAACTCAAACACGCATAATTGCTTTCAATGACAAATATAATGGCTATTTCCAATTTTAAGTTCTCCATATTTAAAAAGTCCTTTGAACAGGTGTAAGCAAATCTCAGCCTCAAACCTCTCAACAGCAAAGTGACTGCATACATTGAAAAATCATCTTAGATTAAATGACTTGGTTTTATTTTGATTGGGCAATAGAAAATGAGGCAATGATATAATATCTAGCGAAAAAAAAAATAATTTTTCAAAATAAACAAATGATGTAGCTTAATTCATAGCCCATTAAATACAAAGGATGAAATAGAATGAAAATAACCTAAGAAAACGATTCTATTCAACTTGAGTTATTGTCAAGCTAACTCGAGTTATCTTATCAAACTCGTTTCATAATAACTCAATAGAAAAAATCATACAATATATTTTTTAAAAATAATATCAGTCAACATTAACTTTTCAAAACTGTAATTCAAATTATTATACCTAAAGCATTTTATTTGGAAAAACAATGAATTTCAATTCTTGATCAATCATTATACAAAATCATTCAAAACAAAAAATAATAATCTAAAGAATGATGATCAAAATGTAATAGAAGATAAATCTTATATTTTTTTTTGAAGGGTGAGATTAAAAAGAAAAATTAATTTGGCAAAAGGACCAAAAAACTAATCAAAAGAATAAAGATCAAAACTTACATACAAAATAATAAAAAAAAATGATTGGAGGGTGAAGTTGAAAGAAAAAAATAATTTTAATAAAAGGAAAAAAACATGAATCAAATTAAAAAAAAACATTAACAACATTTAAATATTCTTTTATATTTTTTTTAAAAAAATTTAACTCGATCCACAACCTAACACATAGGTGAAAAATCTAGTATTTCATTAAACACCTTACAAAATATATCACTCACTCCTTGTGAAATAAGTCAAATAACTCCTTTTTTTTCTCTCTCGTACAAGAAAGCCAATGAGATGAAACATTTTTATAAACCCTCTTATTTTTTTTCAAATAGCTATAATAACCATTTTGATTTATTTTATTTATTTATTTATTTAAAAAAATGTTAGGCCCCGGTTCTTTGATTCGGTACCTAACGTTTTCTTAGTTAAAGAATACAACCACAAATTTTTACATTGTGATTGAAATTGTTTTTTAAAATATTTTTTAACTATAAATATATTATAATAATATTTTTTTTAAATATTTTAATATTAGTATATAAAAATAATTTTAAAACACTAAATTTTTTAATTAAAATAAAAAATAATTTTTTTAAAAAAATATTTTTGAAACTGTATGCAAAAAAAGGTCTCAGCTTCTCTGAAAACCAATCCTCGTGACGAGAAAAAAAAAAAAAAGACAAATAGAAAGGAAGCTAATCAAAGTGTACTTGGAGAGTTGTAAGTTTAAGTGCTGGTGCCCAAGAAGTTCAATTGTTAAAAATTCCCTTGTGGTTAGAGAGAGAGAGAGAGTTTATATTCCCCTTGATTCAATTAATGTAGGAATTAGGTTGGACATAACAGGGAAGCACGTTTGATGATCAAACAAGTGTACAATATCAGTTGAATTGACCTTTTTTTTTTCTTTTTCTTTTTTCTCCCCACTATCTCTAACCTTCTATTTTAGACTCTTGTATTTTATTTTATTTTATTTTCATTTACGACCTTGTAGTTTACCTAATTGCTTGGTCTCTACTGGCTTGAACCTTGTGGTCAAACCAAGCCTAAGAGTACAGAAATATCAATATAGATATATCTTCAATGTTTTCTAGCCTCAGACGCAACCATCTGGGAATCGAAGATTGAGGCGGACTGTTTGAAATTTGTGACTCTTCGGATTTTGGGATTTTTTTTGCAGCATGTCTAGATCAAGGGAGAAAGACTCGGTGCAAAAAAAAATAAAAAATCTTAAATCGAAGATCAACATGAAGTTCAAAAGCCACTGTGGTCGAATATGACAAAAAAAAATATTATATTTATTTCCGACCTATGGTCAATTGTTGTTTAGACTTGCAATTACAGCAATAATGTGGTTAATGGGTCTCTAAAATTCTCAATGTTTGAAGCTTCCATACAAATATATATATATATATATATATATATATATATATATATATATATATAAAAGTCTGTGAAAGGGTTCTTGCCAAATTAATTAAGGGTGTGTTTGGCATTGCTTTTGCTTTTACGATTGAGGTTGAAAAAAAGCAGTTTAAAAAAAAACGCTTTTACTGCGGTGCAAAATAAGCAGTGAAGTGTTTGGTTAAAACTGTGGTTGAGATGGAGTTTGAAAAAAAAGCAGTTTTAGGTATTTGGTTACCAAACTTTACATATTGCTTTTAACTTGTAAAATTACTTTAAAGGGCATGGACACACACACACACACACACACACACACACACACACACACACACACACACACACACACACACACACACATATATATATATATATATATATATATATATATATATATATATATATATATATATATATATAACTTCTAAAAATGAATTTAAAAATAAATAACAATTTCTATTAATGTGAATACTTCAAGTAAAATGGAAACGTTATTTCATTCTCCCATCAAACTATTTGCAATGCCCTCGCGAACAATATCCATACGTGAATTTCTGCGCGAACTCTGACTAGTTTCACACGCTACAACATCTGGTAATAACTCATCTGGGATATAATCGGGATTACGATCATATTCAACAAAAACAGCATCATCTTGCGATCTCCTTCTAATATAGTTATGTAGTGCCATCGATGCAACAACAATCGCAACCTGTGTTTTATAATCATTTATTATAAATAATTAAAAATTTTAATTAAAAAATAAGAAAGGTTTTCTTACAAGTTTTTATATTGAAAGGTACTTTTTATATATAGTTTTTTTAACAAAACATCTATATATAAAATTAACAATGGCTAGTGTCAATTATATAGAACATAAATAAGAGAATTTACTTATTGTGTGTAAACATAAGAAAGAAATTATATCATTATTTTAGAAATCGCAAGGGTTTGAATTGTTTGTTTGAAGTCAGATTCAATTAAGTTGTAATATAAAATTCATGTGTGAAAAATACATAAATAGTATTCAGAATACTTGATTATTCGACGACTAGAATGATATTCCCTTTATTAATTATTTTCTAGTCCTTGATTATTGTATTATTTTTATTTTTAATTCTTGCACATCAATAGTAATCTGGAGCGGAAAAGGATAATTTATTGAAAAAAAATCCACAATTCAATGCACAAATAATTTCGCTTTCACGTTCAAAATAAGAAGGGTGTGGCTGCAGAGGAGAAGAAGAGAAGGGAGAAGGGAGAAGAGGGGGGATTTGTGCAGACGAGAAAGAGAAGCAGAAGGGAGAAGGGTTTGCCGTGCAAACGAGAAGAGAAGACAGAAGGGTGAAGGTTGTGGCTGGGAGAAGGGTGTGGCGTGCGAGAAGAAGATAAGAAGGCCAGAGAAGGGGCTTTGGGTGCAGAAGAAGATAAGGTTTTGTGCAGATTTTTGGGTGAAGAAGATAAGATTTTTGCAGATTTGCGAGAAGAAGATAAATCGGCCAGAGAAGGGGCTTGGGTGCAGAGAAGATAAGGAAGGGGCCTGGGTGCAGAAGAAGATAAGGTTTTGTGCAGATTTTTGGGTGAAGAAGATAAGATTTTTTCAGATTTGCGAGAATAAGATAAATCGGCCAGAGAAGGGGCTTGGGTGCAGAGAAGATAAGGAAGGGGCTTGGGTGCAGAAGAAGATAAGGTTTTGTGCAGATTTTTAGGTGAAGAAGATAAGATTTTTGCAGATTTGCGAGAAGAAGATAAATCAGCCAGAGAAGGGGCTTGGGTGCAGAGAAGATAAGGAAGGGGCTTGGGTGCAGAAGAAGATAAGGTTTTGTGCAGATTTTTGGGTGAAGAAGATAAGATTTTTGTAGATTTGCGAGAAGAAGACAAATCGGCCAGAGAAGGGGCTTGGGTGCAGAAGAAGATAAGGTTTTGTGCAGATTTTTGGGTGAAGATGATAAGATTTTTGCAGATTTGCGAGAAGAAGACAAATCGGCCAGAGAAGGGGCTTGGGTGCAGAGAAGATAAGGAAGGGGCTTGGGTGCAGAAGAAGATAAGGTTTTGTGCAGATTTTTGGGTGAAGAAGATAAGATTTTTGCAGATTTGCGAGAAGAAGACAAATCGGCCAGAGAAGGGGCTTGGGTGCAGAGAAGATAAGGAAGGGGCTTGGGTGCAGATAATGTTTGCAGATTTCTTTTGGATCGCGAATCTCACAAATCATGATCGATGTTCAAAAAGCATCGAAAAAATGCTTATTTTGAAACGACGTTCAGAAGAAAAAAAAGAGTGGGACCCGTGCATTTGTACCTGTGTTTGGTACAAAACCAAACACCAAAATTGCATCCCGTTTGGCAATCGTGGAACGCACCACATTGCCAAACGGGCACTAACAGCACAATTGATTGGTCACCTAATCAGAATATCTATAACCTCAAAATATGGCCCAGCTAAAGTAGTTTCCATTTCACTTCAAACAAATATTTATATCAATTATATCCCTTAAGTTCCATAACTTCTCAATTAAGCTCTTCCATCTAAAATAGGCTATGAAACGACGTTCTTTCATTAAATTTAACGTTTACTCTTCAAAGTATTCTTCTAGCAATAAGGTTCCGATTGAGAAAGATAAACGAATTGAGGGCTCAATTGATACTCAGAGAATAGTCTGGAGGCTTGCCTTATAGTGTAAAACGAGCGGTATACTCGCGCGATGCGGCGGTTGTTTTTTTATCTATGTAGAAAATTGATTGCTTTTATATGTATTATATTTTATTATTTTAATATTTAGTTAGTATAATTATATTTAAGAATACTGATATGAATTTTTGTCCTTCAAAAAAATCCAAAGTCATTTTTCCTCTTTCTCAATATATTTTTAGGCGATAATATTCAATAAATATTAGACATATTAGAAATAAAAATATTGTAATTTGTTTTTAAAACATAAACTTTATTTTTTTGTGTGCTATAATTATTTATTTCCCGTCTAAAAAGAACAGTCTAATGGAAACGGGAAGTGACTTGTATATTTTTTAATTTGACTTGTAGATAATGGAGGTAAATTTGTCAACATTTTTTTTTGAGATGTTTTTTTTTCCCAGTAATATTAGATCTAAAATATTAAAAATGAAAACATTGGAAATTCTTGTAAAGAAATAAACTTAAATAAAAGAGCATAAAATTAAATTTTGAAGCCAATATTTTTTTTATATAAGATTTATTAATCATATTATTATATTAAATATTTTTAAGAAAACATGATATGAATTTCTGTCCTTCAAAAAATCCTAGGTCATTTTTCCTCTCTCTCAATATATTTTTAGGCGATAATATTCAATAAATATTCAAACATATAATTAGTTTTACATATTTTACTTTGACATAAATATACAAATATATAATTAATTTGACATAATTTCAATAATATATTTAATTTAAAGGATAATCTTAGGCTATTTTGTTCTCTCTTTATATATTCTTAGGCGATAATATTCAAAAAATATTAGAACATATAATTGGTTTCACATATTTTAATTTGACATAAATACACAAATATATAATAAAAAGGTCAAAACACTGCAAATTTATTTCAAGAAATAAACGTAAATAAGAGAGCACAAAATTTACTTTTGAACCCAATTTTGTTTTTATTTTATAGGATTTATTCATCGTATTATTATATTAAATGTATTTAAGAATACTGATATGAATTTATGTTGTTGAAAAAATCCTAGGTCATTTTCCCTCTCCCTTTATATATTTTTAGGCGATAATATTCAATAAATATTTGAACATAATATTAGTTTTACATACTTTAATTTGACATAAATATACAAATATAATAATAATACGTGCGGCTATTTTGGAACAGTGTAATCGAAACGGGAAGTGGCTCGCATATTTTTGGATTGCAGATAACGTAGGTAAATTTGTTTGCCTTTTGTTTTTTTGAGCTGTATTTTTTCCCAGTAATATTAGATTTGCAATATTAAAAATCAAAATACATTTTTTTTTCAAGAAATAAACTTGAACAAAAGAGCACAAAATTAAATTTTGGAGCCAATTTTTTTTATTTTATAAGATTTATTCATCATATTATTATACTACATGTATTTAAGAATACTGATATTAATTTTTTCTCTTAAAAAAATCCGCTGTCATTTTTTTCTCTCTGTATATATTTTTAGACGATAATATTCCATAAATATTCAAACATATAATCAGTTTAACATACTTTAATTTGACATATTTATACAAATATACAATTAATTTTACACACTTTCAATCATATATTATTTTTTATTATTATTATTAGGCGATAATATTGAATAAATATTCAAACAATTAAATAATTATTATTAATTTTTTTAATTATTATTATTATTATTATTATTATTATTATTATTATTATTATTATTAGCATTAGCATTTAAAAAAGATTTGTGAATTTTTATTTAAATATAATAATAATACGTGCGGCTATTTTGGATCAGTATAATCGAAATGGGAAGTGGCTCGCATATTTTTGGATTGCAGATAACGTAGGTAAATTTGTTTGCCTTTTGTTTTTTTGAGCTGTATATTTTCCCAGTAATATTAGATTTGCAATATTAAAAATCAAAATACATTTTTTTTTTCAAGAAATAAACTTGAACAAAAGAGCAAAAAATTAAATTTTGGAGCCAAATTTTTTTTATTTTATAAGATTTATTCATCATATTATATACTACATGTATTTAAGAATACTGATATTAATTTTTTTTCTTCAAAAAATCTGCTGTCTATTTTTTCTCTCTGTATATATTTTTAGACGATAATATTCAATAAATATTCAAATATATAATTAGTTTAACATACTTTAATTTGACATATATATACAAATATATAATTAATTTTACACACTTTCAATCATATATTATTTTTTTATTATTATTAGGCGATAATATTGAATAAATATTCAAACAATTAAATTATTATTATTATTCATTTTTTTAATTATTATTATTATTATTAGCATTTAAAAAAGATTTGTGAATTTTATTTTAAATAAAAATTAATTTTCAAATGATTATCACCAGGAATAAAATTTGAAGACCAAATAAAAAGAAACCCTAACAAAAGAAAAGATAAAAGAAATACTCAAAACCAAATAAAAAAAATACATACATAAACTTGTACAATAATATGGGATAATGCATAAATATATAAATAAATTTCAATAAAACAATTAAAAACATAAAAATAAAAGATATTATTGATTTAAAATGAAGGATTAATTTGACAACAATTCATACTTTTGTACCAAAAATATTAAAAGATTTAAAAGAAAAACAATTCAAAAGAAGAGGGACTGAAATTAAAGTGCAATATATATTGAATTTGAAATGAAGGACAAAATTGAAAACAATAAAACCTGCTGCACTAAAACAATTAAGGGATCTAATAGAAAACCGAAAAATTCAAAGAAGAAGGACTGACATGCAAACTTCCTATATATCAATTTGAATTAAAGGACGAAATTGCAAGCAATTGAAACTTCTATTACAGAAATCAAACAAAAGCCAAGGGACTGAAATGCATCAACAATAAACCTGGGGGACTGAATTGGAATCCGGCGCTGAGGAGAGAGAAAAGAGCACATAAACGTTCAACCGGATATATGAGCCCCTACGTTGATACGTGTAAGGCACGCGCCACTCCATGAGATCCGGGGAAGGGTTGCGAGTCGATTCAACCGGCGACGGAAAAATTTACACCGCCGTATGAAGCCGCACGCGCCGCCTGAATAGATCGCGGGAAATAAACGCGCCGACACGCCCGTACGGATGACTGACAGAGATGACGACGGGGAATAGTGGCGTAGGAGTCAATTACTAAAACGCCCCTGATGCTAATGCCGGGACTTTGTCGTTTCGGGGGCTACATACTTAATAACACATTTTAAAAAATATTAAAAAAGAAAATACGTGCGGCGGACCGGACCGGACCGGTCCGTACGTGGTCAATTACACCTGTGCCCCTCAGCGTAAACCGTGTTTTTGTCTTATTATTGGGGGCAAAATCGGTGAAGCACTGTTCATAATAGGAAAAAAATGGGTGGACGTACACCTGCGACGCACGGAGGACAAAGCTCGCATCCACAGTACGGATGAGTGTAGGTGAACAGTAAACTCACTATTCCTTTCTCCGTTTTGTTTTAGGTATATTGATAATAATAATGTAGGGGCCCACCGTCGTCAAAAGTCCAACCTTTCACGGTTCGTCTTGACACGGAGACAATGGTGCATGTATGCAAGATTTTCCCCCTCTCGCTCTCTTCAAACGAGAACACTACATCAACCGGGTTTCCTTTTCTTTCTCTTGAAACTCTATAAATTTCAATCCTTTTGTTTTCTCAATCCTTTGAACTCTCTTTCCCATGGACACCCTTTTCAGTTCTGCTCATTCTTGTCATGTTCATCACCACAAGTTTCCACTTTTGTTTTTGTTCTTGTTTTTTTTTGTTTGTTCTGATAGAAAGCTGCTCCGGGTTTGGAACCTACGGGTTTGATATTCATCACCGGTTTTCTGACCCGGTTAAAGGGATGTTTGGTGTTGATGGATTGTTGCCAGTGAAAGATAGTGTTCCATATTTTCAAGTTATGGTTCATCGTGATAGAGCTATTCATGGCCGTAGATTGGCTACTAGTACTGGTGGTGATAGCAATAATAAAAAAACACCACTTGCTTTCTATAATGGGAACGAGACTTATCGGATTGATTAGTTTGGGATTGTAAGTTCCCTCTCACTTTTAGTTGGGTTTTTTTCTCCAAGTTTTTGTTGTGTTTGGTTGCTGGGAAAGTTGAGAAAAGGAAAGGGAAAAGGTAGCAGAAGGAACAGTTGTGTTTCCTTGTACAGCAACTGCCTGTGTGGTTACATGTTTACCTGTCCTTTTGAGCATCAACTCCTATTAAGAAAAGAAGAAGATAAAAACCTCGAAGTATTTGCTTTCATTATTTTTCTTTTATATTGAAATTAATTGTAAGGCTCAATTTTATTGGCAACCAAACACGGGATTGAGATTAGTGCGTGTATTTAGATGATAATTATTTTTTGACTAATATATACCGTGTTTGTTCAATTTTTTCAGTTTACATTATGCTAATGTTTCGGTTGGGACACCGAGCATATCATTTCTTGTGGCCCTAGACACTGGAAGTAACCTCTTTTGGTTGCCATGTGATTGTTCCAGTTGTGTGCGAAAACTGGGATCACCACCAGGACCGGTAGGTCAATTATTTTGAATTTAATTGTTGATTCTAGTTCAATTGAGAACTTCAATTGATTTTGACATCAGTACTGTTGAGAATGCTTATGATTTAAGCTGCTGACGCTTGAATTCTCTTTGAAGTTAAGCTGTCAAAATTTTTTGTTGTCGTTGTCTGACTGATGATGAATGCTTGCTCTGAGTATTAGAGAATCCAGTTCTGCATCCTAGATTGCAGATAATTTTTAGCCTCGAGTGACAATTTATCACCATTTTGACTTTGGACTCTTCTAACTGGAAAGTTTTCAATTCAAATGAAATCTCGAATCAGCTGTTGTGGTGATTAAATCTACTAATTTGATCATTTTTGTCTATGATACTAGCACATCCACAATTACCAACTTAATTTTTTTCTTCTAAACAGGTAGAGCTCAACATCTACAGTCCGAACAAATCATCAACAAGCGAAAAGGTCCCCTGCAACAGCACCTTGTGCTCACAAACACAGCGTAATCGATGTCCTAGTGATCAGAGCAATTGTCCTTATCAAGTCGTATATCTTTCTAATGGCACTTCGACAACTGGGTACTTCGTACAGGACTCATTGCACCTAGTCAGTGATGATAGTCAATCTAAAGCTATTGATGCAAAAATCACTTTTGGGTAGGTAATTTCCACTTAGCCATTGGTTTTAATTGGTGAACCTCAAGTATCAAAGTTCTTTCATATGGATTTTGGTGATGTGAAAGATCACTTGCATGTGAGAGACCACACTAGATTTCAGACAAGTGCTATCAGAAGGCGTTTGGTGCATTTATTCTCTCTTTTGATGGACTGGAATCATTTTTCATTTCCATAACCTTGCTCCTCATTCTTAATTTTGTATCAAAATCTGTTCCAGCAATTCTTACTTCGAAATGTGCTATGCTTTTGCAGTTGTGGTCAAGTTCAAACGGGTTCTTTTCTGACTGGTGGAGCTCCCAATGGCTTATTTGGGCTTGGCATGGCTAATATATCTGTGCCTAGTACTTTAGCACATAATGGATATACTTCGGGTTCATTTTCCATGTGTTTTGGACCTGATGGGATTGGTAGAATCAGTTTTGGTGATAAAGGAAGCACAGGCCAAGGAGAAACGTCTTTCAATCAAGGGCAACCAAGCAGGTACTCACTTCTTGAATCTTGATGTGAAGACTTTTTCTTTCTAATTTGCCTTCCATGCCTGGTGTACTTAGTTTTTTTTTTGAAAACTTGTTACCAGTTCGCTTTACAACATCAGCATCGCTCAAACAATTATCGGTGGACAAGCTGGTGATCTTGTTTATAGTGCAATTTTTGATTCCGGTACCTCATTTACATACCTGAACGATCCAGCTTATACATTTATAGCCGAGACTGTAAGTGGTTTTAGTAGCGAGTCTCGATATTTGCTCGACTTCCTACCATTTGGGTACTTATTGCTTGTGCTATTTTTGCAGTTCAATAAGTTGGTAAAGGAAACGCGTCACTCATCTACTGATCTCCCTTTTGATTATTGTTATGATATGAGGTCGTTTATATCGGCACAAACTCTCCTGTTTTCATGTGATTTTGTGTTCTGTGATCCCTCAGGCACTGACTTCCACTTTGAATGCAGTGCTAATCAAACTGAGCTGACATTTCCCACGGTGAATCTAGTAATGAGCAGTGGAGACTACTTTCAACGTTACCAGCCCCATAATATTAATTGAATTTGCGGTAAGCATGCCTTTATTTGTCTGATATCTTATTCCTGCTTCTTGGAATACAAATTTATTCCTGCAAACTGCAGAATGGTTCAGCTGTATATTGTCTCGGTATGATCAAGAGTGGAGATGTGAACATCATTGGACGTGAGTATCTGACTATCTATAGTTTTCCTTATTATCGGAAGTTATTTTTCATTCCATTCATTACCCTTTTTTAATTTATTAATTTTTTGGATTTGTTTGGGGGATGTTTCTGGCGAACCATAATTTATTCAATCTCATGCTAGACAAACAAGTTTCTCAAACAAGTTTCTCAAAGTGTGAAAGTTGGCTTAGTTTTTGTTTTTAAGATAGACTTGGAAACAATACAAAACTTTGAATTAGCAAGTCCAGACCTGGCATCAATTTCTTGATGTGTGCAGTGAGAAACTGTTCCTTACATTATCTAAACTTATCTCCTTGCAGAAAATTTCATGGTTGGTTATCGCATAGTTTTCGATCGCGAGAGGATGATTTTGGGTTGGAAGCCATCTAACTGTGAGTACTTATCCGTTTCAGATTGGATCTCTAAAATCAAACACCATTTCCCTTCTTCCTTTCATTACCAGTTCTACCGAATGAGATTTCTTTCTGTCCCCAGGTTACGATGATAAGATGGAAACCAACACTCTGGCTGTGTCCCCAAATACTGCAGTGCCTCCTGCTACCGCAGTTAACCCAACAGCCACATCAACTCAAATACCAGCGGCATCGCCTCCTGGTGGGAGTCATTCACCGCTGTCGAAACCGTTTACTTACACATTAATGATGACCCTAGTTCTATTCTTTGCTATTGTTTGATTTTTCTTTTTCTTATTGTTCATAATAGGATTTGCCCTTTCACAGTATCATTTTCATGCGTACCATAGGCATTCGTTTTCCAGTTATTGTATACACCAAGATGGAAGCATTGTCGGCTTCCTATTATTTTTGGTTCTTAGTCTCTGATCATAATAACACGAGTTGATGCTGGGGTTGTAATTATATTTTGATTATAAACAGACGATTGATATGATACAATTACAGAATTACATTTTGTTTATAGCTCACCTTTCACTTCTGTATCGTTCATGTCCTCTCACTCTGAGAAGTAGCATTCGACTTGTAGCGAGAAGAAAAATATTAATTGCTCAAAAAGTATTTCATTCAAGCGTGCATGCTAGGAAAACACCCTCTTTTCGTTCTTTTATTCAACTTTGTTGCACTGTATGAATAATCTGTCATCTCTCTTTGAAATGCAATCTACGGATAGTTAGTGCTCTATCGTGAATAGAACTTGCAATCTCCAAACATTAAATACGATCCTAAATACGCTTCCACAGACAGGATAAGGAAACTCTACATGCCAAAAAAAAAGGGGGGGCAAAAGCCTTCCATGAGTTGCAACAATATAAACAGATGAGCAGACTGAATTGCTAATGCCTTCACCTCCCATCTGTTTTTGCACAAAATTTGCGAGAAGAAAAGAAAAATAATTTCAAATTCTCTACTTTTCATTTTTTCAAAACTTTGGCCTTCTTCTTTGCTGATTGAGCCAAGGTTGAGAGCTCAGGCTTCTCCATTTCTTTCAACCCTTTACGTTGCAATTTTTTATCCTTGGTGTTGGAGGTCGACTGAACTTGCTTGGACTTCATCTTGATGGATCTTACCAATGAAGATAACTCGTGCTTCTCTGTCCTTTCCGCCAAACCATCGGATATCATAGACTCATCTCTGTCCATTGAAGGATCATCAGATAGCAACCGAGCTTTTCCGTACTGTTTCTCATTCTCTCCTTCCACCAATTGTTGCCCACCACTCTTCTGTTGTTTCAGTGCCAGCTGCCTTGCATAGACTGCACTCCTGCAACACCAAAAACAGACTTTCAGTTACAATACAACAGGTGGGATATTAAGGCCTTCCAAATCAGTAGCGGAGGACAAACAGTTTGCAATCAATAATGTAGGGATAATCATCAGCATACTTGGGCACAAGCAAGCAGTTTGATCAACACACATCAAGATACCATGTCCAGTAGCTTGAAGAAATCAAGTGATACAGAGGAAGTACCTTTTGAACTGTGGATCTGTGGGATCCAATGCAAAGAGAGGTGACGTGAAAAGAGCAGAAAACCGAGGGTCATCCATATTAGAAGTGGGTATTTTGTCCAAATCTGGAACTTCTTTTCCCTTTTTCCCTTTTCCCTTTTTAGGTTTTAAATTATAACCCTTCAGACCTTTTTCACCCCCCTTATCATCAGCAAGTAGTAACTCGAGCTCTGCTTTGCTTGCCTCTGCCTCCCTATCTGTATCCTGAAGTTGCTTTTCTTCTTTGTTTTTCTTAACTTGGTAGTCCTTGTTGTTAAGTTTTTTCACAGATGGCTCTTCAATAAAAAAGTCATCTGGTTGTTCTATCCCTTCCATACCTTCCTCATCAGTATCACTACTGTCCTCTTCTGAAGAATACTTGGATTGATTTTTTCGAGCCTTCTTTTTCTCACGCCTTTTCCTGAGATATGCCTCCCAAACAGTTTCTGATTGTTTATCCTTCTTTTCTAGGATACGCTTGCTTATATCCTCTAAGCCAGTATTGAAAGTGACCTCCATATCCTGACCCTCCTCAAGGTCTTCATCTGAACCATCACCAGACTGTATTAAAGCACGGTACTTGTCTCGCTTTTTATGCTTTTTATCTGATTCATCTTCCATGTCATTATCAGCTTCATCATTGTCAGTTTCACTCTCATCAGAAGCTAGAAACTCCTTAAGCTCCAAGTCAGCTAGCTATATGAAAAAAGACACCGTGTCACTATAGAAGAAAAACAACATACCGATTTAACAACTCAAAAACTTTTCTATCAAGTTGAACAGAGCATAATATTGATTCCTACTGTTTGTAGAATGCATGTCTTTGATAATTGTTGCTTCTTTCAAATATCGTATGGCAAGGGCTTTCATCAATACTAGGTTAATAAATGAAAATATATGATTTCAGAAGATGATTGAACATAAACCAAGAACCACGTGACTTTCAGAAAATGGTAAAATATTGATTTCAGAAGATGATTGAACATAAACCAAGAACCACGTGACTTTCAGAAAATGGTAAAATATTGATTTCAGAAGATGATTGAACATAAACCAAGAACCACGTGACTTTCAGAAAATGGTAAAATATAAGGAATATATATTTGCAATGCAGTGAATCCAGAGTACTTGCAGGAAATTGGCATTCCTTTGCATTTTTCCTTAGAATTTTTAATTTTAATTGAGTATATTCATTAAAGAAAATAAAAACAAAGCACCATCTCTAGTCAGGCAGAAAAAAAATGCACTTTCTTTCACTCATTCCAGTCAAATATATGATTATAAAAATTCACAGGGAGTATCCAACACCAGTGAAGAGGTAGTAGACTCGGATCAAGCTACCTACCTGGTCAGCATTAAATTTTTGTTTCAAGGTCTTCACACGTTGCGGTTCATCTTCATCCCAAGAAACAGGAATGTTACTGTGCTGCAGTGCTTTAGTATGGAAATCCAGCCCCTCATAGCCCAAAGGCGCCTGAGCAAAAAGTGAAGATCATAAACACTCCTTTCCCTCTGCAAAATGTACTTTTAATTGTGTTTGTGCATAGAATGGTCCCTATAGAAACAAATTTCCTTGCATTGGATGCATATTTGGCCATACAACTTTGTCAATGTACATGCAATTATCATGAATACATAAACCCATCATCAATAGAGAATCTCGAAACACATATACCTCTGTAGCAACATCACGGGGTGGGTGTTTAAAATCCATTGAGTCAGGAATAAATCTGAGGTCAAGCACATTGGAAGATCTTTCAAACTCAACTCCATCACAAGATTTGTAAAGATAATCTCCTGTTGCAACTGAATCACATTCCACCACAGCATAGTAGTACCTGAGGAGAAAGACGCACACAATAAATCCATAATCAAAGAAGGAAAAACAGGGGTGGCAATAGAATGTACTGAACAGTACATACACTACGTCTTAATGGAGGCATCAACCAAATTTTTGCATGTAAATTGGGTAAAGTACAGATCAGCATTAGACATCTTTGCAAATATATCGGGAAAGTAAATATCAGTCCAATTTATAATTCAAAAGAGAAGCAATTATGAAAATGATATTCTGAAAAGTCACGATTAGGACACAAGATCCCTACAGATGACATTCAAGAACAATGAACCCGCAGCAGCTTGGTGGTGCTCTTACATAACTGGCTATTTTTATGCTTAGCTGTCTTCCTTTAAATGACCCAGGTTGGAGAAGGATTAGGCTCAATGTTATTCTTGAAAACTTTTGGCAGGACAAAATGTGTAGAAACAGGAACAAACGATTACCTTAGCCTGCTTTTCTCATAAGCACGCAGCTTGTCATAGTCAATCTCATCATTGTCATCGTCATCCTCATCGCTTTTCTCATTTTCATCATCGAATAAGCCAACAGGGCCACGGACTTCTTCCTCTTTCATTCGTTGAAGTCCAAATTCAGATGGGTAGACACTGACAGACAAAATTTGTCCTCCTTTTGGAAGAAATGAGCGCAGTACAACAAATAAGTCAACCGCCTAGATTTTCAAAGAAAAAAGTCAGTTCAAGGGTACACCATACAAATACCTAGACAACAACAAAGTAAACCATGGAGGGATGTAAAGTGGAACTTATGCATAGAGCTCAGTACAATAAGAGAAGGCCCTCGTTACTAATAACATACTTATTCTAGCTAATTCTCAGTCACAATTTCATTTTCACCTTTGAAAACTACTCTTGCATAATTGAAAAAGATAGATAGGGGAGGCTAAATGCCATGGGCAGGATATTTATTACAGCTTGTGAAAGGACAGAAGTTATGCAAAATTATTGGTGCATAGAACTCAAACACGCATAATTGCTTTCAATGACAAATACAATGGCTATTTCTAATTTTAAGTTCTCCATATTTAAAAAGTCCTTTGAACAGGTGTAAGCAAATCTCAGCCTCAAACCTCTCAACAGCAAAGTGACTGCATACATTGAAAAATCATCCTAGCTCATGATCATTCAAGGATGAACAAATTTTCTTGAATACCCAAATTAGATCCTGACAAACAGGAGGGGGAAAGTGAATGATGTTGCACACATGCACACTTCCATGTTGTACTATACTTTCAGGTGCATTGAATTCTAGAATTTTTATAGCAATACCCTGACATGCCTCCAATCCATATTAACAATAGCAAGCCTCCGCGTTCCTTCTTCGACTACTGGTACATTTTCCACCTGTTGCATCCAGCAATTCAATACATAAAATACAGCCATTAAGTTCACTGTATAACAAGAAATCAAAGCAATAATTGGGCACATTTACTCTTCTATATCTTTGATACTCCATTGGGTATCAAAAAGTCTCAGGACAAACAAAACCTTCAATCATTTGGTTTGTATTTACTGGTGGAAAAATTGCAGTTTTCCAGAAAATCTTTCTTAGTAATAGAAAATTAAAGAAAACATATTTACTAATTAAGAATGAAAATTGTTAGCTTGAAAACACGTTTTTCTAACTCTCAGCTTTTCCAGAAAAATGGAAAACAACACAATGGTTGTTTTATATATTCTCTAATATAAAAATAAGGGTATTGTTTGGTTCACCTCATGTTTTACAGCCATTCCTTTAAATATCTTCAATATAAGCCAAACAAGACCCTTGTTTTCTACTTTGAAAAATTATTATTTAATTCACATGTTTCCTTAATTTTCCATGGAAAGATCTCTTTAGAATTAAATACGAAAACTAGAGATGGAAACCAAAAATCTATTTTCTAAAAGTATACACAACGTTGATTTTCCTCCATTTCTCAACAGCGAAACAATAACAATCAACGTCAAAAAAATTAAAAATATGATAAAATCACATGCAATTCTGTACATTAACAAAGCTACTGATAATTAACAATTTGAGGTCAAAAGTACAAAATAAACCGTCAATACAATTTCTACTCCAGACTCCTACATTCATTTTTACAGCCACCACATTTCTACTCCAGCCTCTTACATTCATTTTTTTACAGCCACCACACGTACCATGCTTTGAAAGTTCTTCATTGACTAAAAAGCCAGGAAACATCAGCACTAAAATGGGTAAGAAAATTGACCCCTTCATACAATGTTCGATTCTACTTTCCTACATCCAATCAACAACTAAGCCATACCACTAGTCAGGAGTTTGCTACTAATCAACAAACACCTATATAGATTAACATACAAAAAGAGTAATAATAAATAAACCTTTACCACAACTTCCCTCTATTCTCTTAACAAAGGAACAATGCTAAGGTTATGAGTGCACTGTTAATTAAAAAAACAAACAAATATCAGCACAAAAAGGAGCACCAACAAAAGAAACCCTTTCACACACATTTCCTTTCTATCTCCCTCCATTTCTTCAACTACTAAACAGCATCATTGTCTAGAAATTTACTATTAGTTAAAAATTCAAACTCCTCAAACTCAATTTCCATTCTAATTATCCCTCAATTCTCTCAAGTACAAAAAACAATAAAAACAATAAACCCCAAACAAGAAAAAAATCAAAACCAACCTCGGTAAAAAAGAAGAAGAAGAAGAAATCATACCTCCACATTCTCCATTTCCTCCTCCTCATCACCACTACTACTACTACTAGTATCCTCCTCTTCACTTCCACCCGCATCATCATCGCTCTCCGTTTCCAAATCCTCTAGTTCATCACTCTTACTCTCTTCCTCCTCATCCTCCTCTTCACTACTCAAAACCTTTTCTTCTCTTTTCCTCTTCTTCGAATCTTCTTCTTCTTCTTCTTCTTCGCTGCTCAGAACCTCCTCTTTTCTCTTCTTCTTCGCATCTTTCTTATCATCTTCTTCTTCGGTTCGGTAGTAATGACGAAGACTAGCATCAGCTTTTTGCTTCCTCGGTCTGCCTCGTTTATCTACCGGAGCAGACGATGTACCAAAATTCTTATCAGTGAACATACGATTGAACCGCGAGTCAATTGTCACTTTCGACTCTCTCTTCGGTACTGTCTGAAACCTCGGGTCTGTGTGTACGGATGCAAACCGTGGATCATCGATCATCTCGTTTTTGCTCGTGTTCTTCTTTTTCGAACCCATGGTACAAGTTTCACGACAGCGGAGAGAGTTCGTACGAGCAAGATAGCGGTGGATTGCAAAACAGCGAACAGAAATTGTAGGGTTTTGTTTCTCTAAAACCCTAACCCCACGGGTTTCTTTAGAGCCCAGTGTTGTGTTTGGGCTAACTATCCAATCCTTGTGGGCTTACGAGGTTGTCTAGACTTTTTTCATGTGGCCTTGTGGTTTAGTCCCACAAAACAAAAAAAGATGGTGACCGTTAAATTTTCACCCTCAATATAAATTTCACAAATATATTAAAATAATTTTTATTTTTTAAAAATTATATTTGAAATCATTATATCAAAATGATAAAAACATCAATTTTTTTTAAATTTAAAAAATAAAAATAATTTTCTTTAAAAAAAAAAACATTTTAAAAACACCATGTCAAACAATTTACTCTAGTATACTTTCGATAGGGGATTGTGATATGCTCAATCCATCCCAATTCTCCATGTCCTCGTCAGGGATCCATCACCTTCATGGGAGTCCATCAAATGATAATACCCTCCAGAGTTGCTCCAACACAGCACATGCAATGATGGGCTTAGCCCAATCTTTACGAAACACAATCTCATTTGATCCCCTCCCTTGATTTTATTTTTCAAACCGCAGTGGTTTGGGAATGTGGTTGTGATTATTTTTTAATTTTTTTTGTTTAAAAATATATTAAAATTATGTTTTTTATTTTTAAAAAATTATTTTTGACATCAGCTCATCAAAATAATCTAAAAACACTAAATTTTATTAATTTAAATTTAAAAATAAAAATAAAATCATTTTTTTTCAAAAGCTCTTTTGAAAAGCTCTCCCAAACACCCATCATTTCAAGCCACTGAATCTCAACCGCATTTTTTTTTACACGAAAAAACTCCACTAGTTAAGAAAAATATTTTATAAATACAGCTAAAAAAATAAAATTCTAACTATCTTAAATTCTCACAAAAAAAGTACATGTTTTTAATTAAATTTAAGATCTACTATGCATATCATTGTCTTCGTATCATACCCTTTGGTAACAACCGAAAAAAATGTTCTATCATATTCTAGAAAAAGAAAAAAAAACGATTGAAATGTGCTATTCAAATTCCACGCTAGTGTTGTGGAAGAAAAAAAAAATCCTCGCTAGGTCGTGTTCATAGACTTGTTTTACAAGTTAGGCGATGGTAAACAGTAGAAATGAAGGGATCACGCGCAAGGAGAGAGCAGACCGCACGTCGTAAAATATGTGCTTGCTTGGAGGACAGTTACGGTTGCTTTTAAAAATGTTTTTTATTTAGAAATATATTAAAATAATATTTTTTATTTTTTAAAAATTATTTTTAACATCAGCACATCAAAATAATTTAAAAACAAAAAAAAAATTAAAAACACAAAAAAAAATTCATTTAAAATAAAAAAAAATCAAATTTTCATGAAACGCCGACTGAAACGCATAGCCAAACAAGCTCTTAATAAAGTAAATCCCAGCAGATATCTAATGGCTGCATGCTAGGCTCTAGCTAAGACCCACCGATTGGAACTATTGAAGCTGAGACTTAAGAACCAAGCTTTGACTCACAAATAACTACTTCGATGGCTTAACCCTAACCACCTCCCGACATTCCTTGTCTGGTTACTGGCCCAGTTGCTAAGGGACAAGATTCTTGATTGGTTTGTTTCACCTACGCCGACGCTCCGATACAAAGATGTCCAATCAAATGGTAGCAGTCATAATATAAAGCTATCGAACGGTGAGAGTGGGTTTTAGACTCTTGGGAACTCGATTCCTGATAGGAAGCCATCAAAGAGATCTGCACAGCTGAGGTTACCTTTGCTGTTTGAGTCATTGAGCGTGTTCTCAATTCTCATTAATAAAGCAAACGAATGATTCAAATTTCATCATTGCTCGGAGCTGTTTAGGGTTTTATTATGAGCACTCGTGAATTATGAGCACTCGTGAAACACCAGTGATTCAGAAAATCCTGCTTATTAATCAGGTCGCTTATATGCTATGTGTGTGTGTGAGAGAGGTGGCCTTGCAGTAAAGACTTGGAAGCTGTTTGGCATGCCGTTTCATCCGCCGTGCCGCAGCTTTTGGTAAAAAAAAATCATTTTAAATGAATATGTTTTGATGTTTTTAAATCATTTTGATGTGATGATATCAAAAATGATTTTTAAAAAATAAAAAAAGATCATTTTAATGTATTTCAGCACGAATAGCACTTTGAAAAAGCTACCGCAACAACTCTCATAAACAGGCTTTTAAGAGGGTATGTTCCACGTTCGAACATCAAGCCTTGAGCAAGGCCATTCTCATGAATTCTCTACTCTACTTGAGCCGGCCGATGCTCTATGACTACTTCGGCGACAGAGACTTGATCTCGATTAGTGGAAAGTTGATTAAAAAAAGCACTACCAGGCCATAAAAAGAAAAAAGAAAAGGAGGAGAAGATATTATTTATTTAGAAGTGGGATTTCTTTGATCCTCATTAATCTTGAATGTGGTGGTTAAAAGGTGATCATTGTAGTAAATTTGAATGACTTTTATCAGTTCAAGCAATTAGCTCTCTTCCCGTGCTGGATATACTCATTGAAGTTTTTTCAATCATCTCGCATCATGCTGTAATACACAATCATCAGCGCCTAAAATTTTCCAAGTAAAGAAGCCTGTAAGAGATCCCATCTCCGAGTTAGGCACGTCCTAACTTTTTTTTTCCAGCAGATACAGAACTCGAATAAATTACAGCAATTGCTATTGATACAGGGAGTGAGAATTGACAAGGGTTGTCTTTTAGTGACAGTACAGTGAGGATGCTTAAATCGCACTACTCCATTATTAGCTTTCTCCTGGACTAATTCCAGGTTTCTGGGCCAGCACCTCACCTCTGACAGCAGCTCTCCTTCTATAGTCTTTCTCAGCTGCAGTATAAAAAACCCCGAGAGCTAGTTTCAATGCAAGAATCAAAGCTGAGAGCTCGGTTATGGAACTTCCTAGCATGAGCATGGCTTTTGTTGCTGCTTTCTGCTTGAGCTCGGTTCTCATATCATCGATATCTTCAGGAGCAAATGCACTGAGCTTGAATTACTACGAGAAAACGTGCCCTGATGTCGACTCCATTGTTACAAAAGCTGTCAACAATGCGATGATGAGAGACAAAACGGTCCCCGCAGCGCTTCTCCGGATGCATTTCCATGACTGTTTCATAAGAGTAGAGATTAACATACCTTATTTTCTCGTCCGAGGTTTCTTATATCATTTTCTTGCTCGTTGGGTGTTCATAACTTGAGTTTTTGCATCTTGTTTCAGGGTTGCGATGCTTCTGTTCTGCTGAATTCGAAGGGGAAGAACACAGCAGAGAAAGATGGCCCGCCCAATGCTTCCCTGCATTCATTTTATGTCATTGACAACGCCAAGAAAGAGGTGGAAGCTTCCTGCCCGGGAGTGGTGTCGTGCGCTGATATCCTGGCTTTAGCTGCACGAGATGCGGTTGTATTTGTAAGATAACTAGACAGGCTAAAACATTCCCTCCTCAAGATCAGGGCTGGAACTTATCTGAACAAAAAGAAAACCTGGTAATTGAAACAGACAAAAAATAATTATGTTACTGATAGTTTTATCCAATTAATATTTTGCAGACCGGAGGTCCAACGTGGGATGTCTCAAAAGGAAGGAAAGACGGGAGAACATCAAAGGCTAGTGAAACAACACAGTTGCCTTCTCCTACCTTCAACATAGCTCAGCTGCAGCAGAGTTTCTCTCAAAGAGGTCTGTCCCTGGATGATCTTGTGGCTCTTTCAGGTAATCAGAAGCCGAACTGCTATAGTTACTGTTTATCCCAATAGTTTTTTAAAAAAAAATTGTTTTTGAAAGTGTCAAAATAATGTTTTTTTTTCCAAAAATGTTTCCAAACATAACCCAAAAGATGACAACGTTGCCAACTGTTCATATGCAGGTGGCCATACTTTAGGGTTTTCCCACTGCTCGTCCTTCCAAAGCAGAATCCGCAATTTCAATGCCACTCATGACATAGACCCGTCCATGCATCCATCGTTTGCTGCCAGCTTAAGGGGTGTTTGTCCAAAAAAGAACAGGGCAAAGAATGCAGGAGCAACCATGGATCCTTCGTCGACAACTTTTGATAATACATACTTCAAATTGATCCTCCAGAAAAAGGGTCTTTTCTCGTCAGACCAATCTCTACTCAGCACTCCAAAGACTGAAGATTTGGTCACCAAGTTTGCTAGCTCCAAAGCCACTTTCAACAAGGCTTTTGTTTCATCCATGATCAAGATGAGTAGCATCACAGGTGGTCAGGAGGTTAGGAAGGATTGCAGGGTGGTAAACTAAGGTTCTGTTAGTTTGGTTCATTACTTCAAGCTGTGAAATGGCAATGGACCAGATGCATGGATATCAAAAAACTAGATATCAAAAGCTATGAAGGCCATCTATCTTATATTGTAATAGATATTTTGAAGCATAATACATCCATAGATATTTTCTTGGTAATTGATATGAATAACTAGATGTTTTCTTGGTGACAATCACACTTTGGCCTCGGTTATTAGCAGGATTGGTCCATCCATCCCACCCGGGCTATAAAGACCAGAAAATCAAAAACTATAGCAGGTTATTCATATCAAATACCAGGACAGATTACGCTGGTTTAAAGAAAAACTTCCAGAGCTGGGATGCCAAAAGGTATTTTCCATGCCCAAGTAACTAGCACTCGAGAACAATCTCTGAACAATAACAAATTAGAAATCCATTGATCTATTGGTCCTACAGTTCTACACATAATAGATCTCCTTGGCACTCATAGAAGAAACCAGAATAGATTATAACTATGCTAATCCACAGTATCAGAAACTTCAATTTACCACAAGTCATCTCATCATGGAAGGGAAGCCTCCCGTGGCAGAAATGAGTAGAAAGTGATCCCAATGCTGCATCACCAGATAGCTATCGAGATCAAAGGAAACTGCACGGGTAATGTCTATTCACTGATTAATACAATCTCTGCCAATTGAATATTGCCACCTAGCCCAGATGCCTTGTAGGGTGGCATGAAAGAAAAAGCATCAATAAGCTTAACGCACTTTAATCCCCATTTGAGCATCAGGAATTCAATAAGATGATGTCCACTGCTCATTTTTACAATAAGAAAACAAATGAAGGTTTCATTAGAAAAATAAACAATTGTATATAAGAAGTGTGAAAACTACAAAGACACGTTACTGTTAGAAGAGAGTGCAAACAACAAATGACATGGTACAACATAAACTCAGATCCAAATGCTGAAGATGATCAATATTTACCTTCTATTATGATAAGTTGTTATAAAGACAGACCCCGGAGAGTTTTGGAGCAGGAATGTCACAGTGGCAAAAAGGTCATCAAAAGCTTAAAACAGAAATGGCAAGAAGTAAGCTCTTTCCGGTGAAAATAAATTTGAGCAGTATACAGGGCAAGGAAGAAGTAAACTAAGGGGAAAAAAACCCATAAAGATCAAAACCATATTAGCAAAAGTAATTTACCACTTGCATCATAGAGTACATCAGCCCCAAGAATGAGTTTTGGCTTCAAAGTAAATATAGACTCATCCCAAACTCCCCATGTCAGTCCCAACACCTACAAAGTAACAGTACATCACTAACTTTCTTGAAAAAAAGGAAGAAAATACCCTCAAGGCTAATAGCAGTCTTCATATGGAGAACAACATTTTTATAGTGATAGCTTACTTTACAATTAAGCTGATTCAAGTCACACACTCTTGCCATGTTGTCCAACACCTGCAGATCCAAACAATAATGCTTATAAACAGTCAATTGAGGCAAGAAAAATCCAACCAAACTAAACTGTATAGCAACCACATCAAAACATAAAGCGCTTTCATTTAGTAATCTAGTAATCTAGTAAAGTTACGCATTCCGAAATATCCATCACGCGTGCATTTCCTGAATAACATCAACTACTAATGGTAAGTGCCGTTTGAGACCAATGGCCGACGTTATCCAGGAAACTACCATCCAGATTGAAACTTAAAGAGCTTCTATCTAAAGATCCAGTAATGCTATTCATCCTAAAAATAATCCACACCGAATGAGTTTCCCGATTAATATCAGCTATTTGAGTTTGGTGTCATATTAGACCCACCAATTGAGTCCCGCCCATCAATGATCGATATTATTCTGGAAACTAATCCGGGATAAAAATTACAGGAAACTACATTAGGGACTACTCAAATAAAACTGTGTCAACGAGTTATCATTATACAGCACCTTGCAACCTATCATATTTATTAATTTTTTAGAAGACCAGCTCAGTATTAACGTTTTTAATTAACACGGAGTACCTCCAATTTATTAGAATCATCAGTCAGAGTAACATCCAATCCCAACTTAGCAGCCACTAATCCGGGCAAACAGGTCCCTGCACCGAGCTAGAAAACTATATTACATCAGATTAAATAAAATAAAATAAAAAAGCCTACATATCACCCAATTATGAAAAAAATAATAGAAAATCGAATTACCTCGAGAACACTCACACCAGAAAACTGCAATCTCTGTTGCCAAACATACTCAGCAAGAATAACACTACATGGCCACACAAACAAGCCATATTCTTCTTTCATATTCTAATTCAGAACAGGAAAAAATAAAAATAAAAACGGAATTCATTCTCTGCATTTTTAGAGCTAGAATTTTGGTTTTTTCTTTCTCTTGAATGGAAAATAGAAATTAGTGCCTCGATTATTGAGATGGTGAATGCCGGTTTGTCAAACTTGTCGCCGAAATCATGCTGAGATACCGTGGTCATGTTCCCGCCCGAAGAAGAGCCGCTGTCAGCGCCGTCTTCCGTATCCATCTCCACCGGTACAAGAGAAAGATATGATTGAATGTGGTTTGCGTACTGGAACGTATGCTGTGATTAAAAATATCACTCTCCCAAAACCGCTGCGTTTAGATCTGTGAATGGGGACAGCGGTAAAAGTAAAAAACAGTGGTCACACGACTCACACCACTCGCAAGTAAAATGAGCCCGTTAGAAATTTGAAATCACAGTACAGTCATTTTTTTTTCCGCTTTCTACATGATTTTTTAGTTGTTTTAAGAATAACACAGTTTGCCTCGGGTTTGTTTGGTCTTGGAAATTTTTTAATTAAATCAAATTCATTTATTTTATTATTCAATATTAAATTAATTTAAGGTACCCTTGAGGTTTTTTCCTTCTTTTTTAGATCTTGGTTTCTTAAAAAATCTTTTTAATTAAATTAATTTATCTCACCCTTTAATATTAAATTTATCAGATACTGAGATTCTTTGTTGAGTTCAAATATGAAATTTAACGATTTACGAGATTGAAAAAATAACTTAATTTTAAAGGTCAACCCAAATGTTTTTTTTTTTTGAAATAATAATAATAATAATAAAAATAATAATAATAATAATAAAAAAAAACAGGCTTGGGGCGCGGTATAATACGGGCATCTACGTGGTCATTCAATGAATGGGGTGGCTATCCCCAGACGATCTTATCTGTAATTTTGGATTCTTAAAAAAGAAAGAAAAAGGGAACATGATAAATGACCGTCCCGCACGTGACACCCAGGCAGTCACGATCTCATCATCATCACCATTCTTCTTTCTTCTCCTCCCTTGCGCTCTCTCAGTCAGGACTAACCACCGGGTGTCATTTCCATGGCTTTTGCTCATTACTTGGTTGCCGTGCCCACCGAACCCTCAATTCTCACAAAAGCTGCACTCTTTAGCACCTCCTCCTCCTCCGCTTCTCCTCCTCTTTCTTTTAATAAAAACCACTCTGATTTAACTTTCTTTTCTACTTCACTGAAAACCAAAGCACGCAAGCTATCTATATTTCCCAGATTTCGTCGCATTGGACAGAAAGGTAAATCCGTAATTTCAAATTTTCATTTTATTACTTTTCAAATAAATTATAGGATGCCCTGATTGATTTGGATTAGCTGTCTTTTCAGTAAAGGCGAAGGCGAAAGAATCGGAAGTGAGTTTAGCAGCCGAGGCGTTTACTAATTTCAAGCACTTGTTATTGCCAATTACTGATACGAATCCTTATCTCTCCGAGGGGACCAGAGAGGTTATCTTTTCTTCCTTTTTCATTGTTTAAGGAAATAACTGTTCATTTTAGACTGTTTGGTTCTGTATTTTAAAAACTCGAGTCTTTTAGCTCAGGGATTTGATGATATTTATTATTTATTAGCAAGCAAAAAGAAAAGAAAAGAAAAGAAAAGGGCTTGATCATAGCATTAAAATGAAGAAAAATTGAGGGGAAATTGTGCATTAATAGTAATGTGAAGTTCAAAAACCCATTATTATGGATGAGTAATGCTAATTGTACATAAAGATTCTTATCCAAAGCGCTTCCTATAAAAATATAGATCTACTGAACGAGTTGATTATTCTACTTCCGAATTGTAACTAAAATTACAAAGACAAGAAAGAAAGAAAAAAAGCTTTCTGTTGCTGAAATTTTAATTCTTGTTTACTTATTTGTCTTAGCTCAATTTTTCCTTTTATGCAAGTAAAAGAAACTGTAGCAAGCAGCTGGTTTGAAGTCTTTTTTATGCTCTAACTTGTAATTATCTGACAGGCTGCTGCAACTGCTGCAGCATTGGCGAAGAAATACGGTGCTGACATTACAGTTGTAGGTAAGCATGCTGACCTTTAATCCTTGCTATTTGTTTTTTCAAGTGTTGGGAACTAAGTAGAAGAGATGGTTTCTCTGTTTTTATTTTTCCCTTGGTTTACAGACTGTTTTCAATGCAAGATTTCATGGAATGTAGAAATTTACATTCTTTGCAGTTATTGATGAGAGGCAGAAAGAGTCGTTTCCTGAGCATGAAACCCAAATGTCTAGCATTCGCTGGCATCTAGCCGAAGGTTTGTATTTGAAACCATGAGTTTTAGAAAGAAAGCAAGATTTTTCTTGTCCTGAAAAATAAAGAAAGAAAGAAAAAAAGGTTATGCATAAACCAATTGTAAAACATGTTTTAGGTCAAGTATGTGCAGATTTTTGTGCATGTGCAAATTAAAGAGACATTTTGATGCACAGGATTTTTCCTAATGATCAGCTTTATGTTAATCTGACCATTGAATTGAACCGAAATTTTGCCAAGAGATTCTAGAGGGTAGAGGCCTTGTTTCCTACTGGGTTAAATTTCCGCAGCAATTTGAAATTGGGAAGGCTTTCCGATGATGCCTAGAAGTTAGTTTATGATTCTTTTTTCTACTTGGTTTAAAAGTCTTTTATTATATTTTTTCAGCTTTGTTTAGGATATTTTTCCAAGAATAAATAGGGTTTAGCTTATATTTTAGGAGACTACCGGAACAAAAAATATTCAGTAATAAAATTTTGAACTAGGGTTTTCATATGATTAGGTATAATTTTGTGTTTGTTGTTTCTTTAGTTGCTTTCTTCTGCGTCACATTTCACACATCAACTGCAAAAGATAAGAATTGGAATTGTAATCTTATCCTCTTCTTCCTGTAGCTTGTGCTCATCTCTGACTAGGAAACATCGTTATCGAGTCTTGTGCTGATCTGCTTCCCCGATTTGTTTAAGTTGCTGATGCATGAACGTGTTTTATTTTATAAAATGATAGGTGGGTTCCAGGAATTCAAGTTGTTGGAGCGACTGGGGGAAGGAAGCAAGCCCACCGCCATCATTGGCGAGGTTGCTGATGACCTAAACCTGGATCTGGTAGTCATCAGCATGGAGGCAATTCATTCCAAGCATGTGGATGCCAACCTGCTTGCCGAGTTCATCCCCTGCCCTGTCTTACTCTTACCTCTGTAAATTTCAGTTTTCTCACGACCTAGCAGTGACAGAAATGCATTGCAAGTGCAAGTTTTCTACTGATAGGCTTCTGATTGGATCCATTCTGTTCATCTTTTTTCTTGTCGAGTATGTTTTTTAGTAGGCTTGTGGTCAAGAACCCGGTCTTGACAGTGCTTGATATATAGGAATATTTTCACTTTCTTTCCAGTTCAAGCTTTAGTTGATCCTAACCGCCACCACGCTAAGTTAGAATTCTTTTCTAATTAATTTTGATATAATAAAAAAAAAAAAGTGTTAATGTTCTGGATGTGTTTTAAAATATTATTATTTTCCTAAATTCATAAATGATCATGTTTATGTTATGGATAATAATATTTCTTCCGTGAAAAAAGATAATCATATTATGGATATGCTTTGATGTATCATAATTTAAAAAATATAATAAAATTATGAAGTGATAAATAAAAAATATATAAATATTAATTAAATATTAAAATAAAAATAAAAATAAAGATAAAGATAGTTGTATATACAAATGTTTTAGATCCGCTCTTTTTTTTATCTTAGATATTTTTTATCAGTTAAATGTTGCTAATAATAAATGTTTTTTATTTCTATAAAAATATATATACCAATATAACTAATTCATATAAAATGTACGAGGTAAAACATTTAAAATTAAATAAACTAATCTCTTTGAAGTATCTTGTAAAAGATACATGAGAATAATTTAAAAGGAGTAGTTGCTGGGATTTAAAGGAATTCTACTGCTGGAATCTGAATAAAGTAGCTGCTGCTAAAATTGAGAGAAATGGTTGGTGGAATTAGAGTAATGAATTCGAGAATAACAAGCTAAACCTTTTGACTAATTTGAGGTGGCCAACCTCCAAGATTTTCTATGATGATCCTCCTTCATGGTTGCTATATATAATAATAATAATAATAATAATTTAAAACTAAAATAGAGAAAAGAAATATTAACTTAGGTGTTAAATTTTGATTTTTTACTAAGATACTGGGTTTGCAGGATGTTCAGTGAGTCCGAAGATTAGTTGTGGTGCGTGTAAGCTGATCTGAAAACCCCGGTTATCAAAAAAAACTTCATTTTTTTTAGTATACTTTTACTCGTTCTTTTAGATGCACACAAGCTGACCCATACATCTATGAAAAATATAATTTTAGTAAATGCATGGTAACTGTTGTTGTACCAACACTCCATCATTACAACCAGCTCTACCTATTCATATGGCAAACAATATTATTGTATGTCTATTAAGCCAACAATTATGTATAGATTGTAATAATAATATTAATATTAATAAATAATGGATGGAAGTTATGTATTTGAGAGGATTTGGTGAATTTATTATCTTGTATTTAATATTGTATCTTTATTATACGTTGACAAAAAATAGTAAATGGTAAGCTTAAGGCTATTTTATGATATATAGAGGGGGGGAAATCTATTTTTCCATGAATATAATTATTAGAAATGTGTAAATTGCATTAAAAATTTCCGTGTTATAAATACATCCTGATGGAAAGGGTGTTATATTCACCTTCGTTTTAGGACTTTACATGTCAATGCAATTGTCTCTTGAGCAGGGCACCCCTGTATCTCAATGTTAAAGCGAATGGCTAACTACTCTCTGTAACTATATTTTAAAAATATTTGTTTATATGTCACAAATAATTCTTAAAAAATAAAAAATTATCATTTTAAAATATATCTAAACAAAAAATATTTTTAAAATCAACCAAAGTAAATGAGTGGGAATAACAGGTTGCAAGTTTTGTGAATTTTAGGTGAATCTTATTCTTACCAAGCCTTGTTTCAAAAAAAGGTGGTGAATAAAAAGAATAGTGAATGACTTGTGGTTACATACAGATCTTGAACACAGAGATGCACTTTGCTTCAGCCATCTTGGCTACTAATCACACACACACACACACAAATGGTATACAAACAACCGGATAATGAATCAGAGTAGAATTAAGAATTACTAAAGAAGCCGATATATGCATCTTGTTGAGCCCCTTAGCCGGAATGTTTGCTGTCAAAAGCCCCCTGAGCTCGGAGCAAGTTTTGACTACCCCTCAGACGGGTAGTTGGCTACCGGAGGAACCCGAAGCTCGGAACGATCTCAAAGCTTTAACAGCTCCTGCCCTTAGTATGTATTTGTGATACACCGCAGCTGCCAGTGCGCCAAGAAAAGGCCCGACCCAGAAAATCCACTGTCCACCACAATGATTACAGAGATCAGACAACCATGCATCCTAAATATGCTACTTTCCAGTACTACTCACGCATGCATGCACTTGATAGAATGTTTTAGCAGAGGATTGTGTGAGACTGCAAAACTGCGTCACATCCTAAAATGGAATAACAACTGCTAACATGAACTAACGAAGTCAGAGAAGAACGCACCAGGTCATCCATGGCTTCTGTAGTGCTACGATAAATCAAATTAGTACCAAGGCTCCTAGCAGGATTGATACCAGTTCCAGTGATGGGAATTGTAGCTAAATGCACCACAAACACAGCTAAACCAATAGGCAAGGGGGACAAAACCTGAACACGTACCAAAACATGAAGAAAAAAAAACTCATAATTCTGCTTAACACCAGTGATCCATTAGTCGTTAGAATAGCTAGCACCATGTACTTACAGGGAGGTGGGAGTCGCGAGCGTTCCGTTTAGGATCGGTGGAGGAGAAGACAGTATACACGAGGACAAAAGTGCCAATGTACTCAGCTACTAATCCAGCACCATTGGTATAGTTACGTGTAACTACGTTAACAACACCTTCCGAGCTCTGCTGTTCATCAGAATTCGTGAAGCAGATCACAAACAACACGCCAAATAGAGCTCCAAGGCATTGCGCCACCATGTAGGCGGCTGCTCGAATCAGCGACATCCTCCTTGTTAGGAGCATGCCAAATGTCACCGCAGGGTTAAGATGGCCACCTGTGGTTCGAATAAAAGATGAATTAAGCTCAATTTCCTGAAACATGAAATTTATCGGAGTGAAAGAAAAGTGAGTGTATAATACCAGAAATTCCAGAAGTGCAGTGGACAAGCACAAAAAACACGCCACCGTTGGCCAAAGCAATGCCAAGATAGCCAATTCGACTACATTTGTCAGTATAATTAGGCTCCTTGTAATTAACAACGGTGGACACGGCGAGAAAAAGGAAGAAAAGGGTGCCAATAAACTCTGCAATTGTGGCTCTGTAGAATGACCACCGCTTCAGCTCTGCCGTGTCTAACAGAGGAGCTGGTGGCGGTTCATGGTAATAATCCCTTCCATGTTGATGCTCTATGTTTCTCTCTTCACTCATTTTTCTTCTTTTCTTTTCCCTTTGCCAAGCTATCTTTCTTCTCCTCTTTTCCTTTCTATACCACCACTTTATATATCACTTGGAATATTGCAAGGGAGGGATGAAGAATGAAGTGCTTATCTTCAAGATCCTTTTTTTGTTTCTGTTGTATTTGAATTCGTCCCGGATACCATTTTTGACTTTTGAGGAGACCGTGTGGTTTTGGTCAAAAACTGCATGACTCTGACCTAAAAAATATTGCAGTTAATTATGGGGTGCGCGGCGGCTAATGAAAAGATCGCTGCGATAAGGAGTCATAATGGCCACGTTGGCTTTGATGTGATTGTGGTAACTGGTAAGAAATTGCATGCTTTTGACATCGTCCACGCGCGTCTTCTGCGAGCCCGTTTATAATATAATATTTTTTAAATTATTTTAGAATATTAATATTCAAAATAAATTTTATATAATTCTAAAAAAACATTCTCTATGTTTTTATTTAATATCCGCATTTTTAAAAACCTCTTGCTATTAAAAATGGAATAAAATTGATGTACTAATAATTAATTAATTATTATTATTTATCTAAGAATATGATGTGAGAAACCATGGTGTAATACATTGCTAAGCTATCAGGTTAACAAGAAATGAAAAGAGAGAAATGGAGAGCAGAAGAGAGGAGAGACAGAGGATTAGAAGAGAGAAATGTGAGAAGCCATGTTGTAATGCACGGCTCCAGACCTCAGTATAAACTACTCAAAAAATCCACTGTTCACAAGTACATAAGAATATAGTCAAGTTTAGAGTTAGCAAATTTTATATTATATGTGCTAGTTTGTGTCTTGGCAAATGACAACTACTCAAAACACATAATTGGATCATCAAGCAAGATTGCTTAGGATGCTATCTTCTTTTATAAAAAAAAAATCTGCTGGTTTCAGCTGCTTGTAAGCACAGTAGCGAGGAAAGTGATTATTTTATGATAAATGCTCGCTAACGAATAAGAAGAGTGTTATAGGTGTTTGTTTGGAAAATATTTTTGAAAAAAATTAAAAAAATATTATTTTTATTTTGGGGTAGCTATTTATTTTGCCAAAACCATTACTTTGAGAATCACACCAACTAAATGTACAAGTTGGAGAAAAGTGCCAAAAAAACATTGGCTTGATCGTAGTGAGTGCCGGATGGTATCTTCACTGTCCATTGTATACACCAAGCATAGCTCCAAGGGATTGTTGTAGGCCACTGCTCGAACCAGCTAGCGAACCTTCCTTGCTACGAATAGCCCGAATGTTACCGCAGGGTTAATGTGGCTTCAAGAAAAGGACGAATCCCATTTCTTCCCATTGATAATTTTTTGTATTTGTTCATTAATTTTGAATGCAAATTGAGTGCATATCATGTATAAGTACAAGATTTCTCTTCGATATTTAAGGGTATATATAGATTTCCTCGAGATATAAGGCTGTTTTTTTTGTTTTGTTTTGTTTTTGAAAGTGGTTACATGAAAAGTGAACTAATTTTTTTGTTTGGTGATATTATGGAAAATAAGTTGAAAAATAATTTCTAGTGTTTTGCTATGTCATGGAAAATAAGTTGAAAATTAACTTATTAATGTTTTTTTAAAATTTTATTAAAAACATAAGAACTAGGTTTGACAAATTAAAAAAATAAAGAAGAATGAAATAAAAAAACGAATCTAATTTCATAAAATATTTTAAATTAAATAAATAAATAATAAAATCAAATCAGATAGATAAAAATGTCAATTAAAAAAAGAATAGAAGAAAAGCAAATAATAATCAAAAGAATGATGATCAAAGTTGATATAAAAAGCAATTTTTAAGGAACAAAATTGAAATAAAGTCAACACAAAATATATAACAATCAAAAGATTTGAAGAATAAATTTGATATAATTAATAAATAACAAGATATTTTTGAATTCTTCATAGCTCTTAGAAAGTGTTTTCTACTCAAAAAAAAAAAAACACTTCCTATAAATCAAACTATTTATTTTGTACGGTGAGTGTTTTTTCAGTGACTAATATTTTTAATAGTAAACAAAGAAAGAAAAGTAATTTTCAAGAAATCACTTTCCAACAGGACATAAACAATATTTTACAAGAGCAAGGAATTCCCTTTTTACTAATGAAGTAAAAATCATAAATAAATATTAATTAAGTAAATATCATGTGTAAGTACAAGATTTCAAAGGTATTTAAGAATTTAGATTTCCTTGAGATATAAATGAGCAAGCAATTCCCTTTTGAGTGGAGAATTGGTCAAATGGTTCAATACAATGTTATTATTTTGATGAATCAAATCACAAATTTGAATATTTTATGTTATTTCTTGGAAGTGTATTTATAAGTTAGAAGTTCTCTCTTAAAAATATTTTAAATATTTTATTTTGAAAAAAATAAGAATATCATTTGACATGTTATTTATATTATTAAATAAACCAGTAATTAGATATTCTATGGGTTTGAATTAATTTTTTCAAAAAAAATTTAATCCGTTTCTTAAGGTTGTCTTCTTAATTAGTTTCTCTTCCTACTTCTGGTTGTGGTGGTGGTTCAGTTGTCATCGATGGCGGTTTATTATTGCTGACGATGACCGTCCTGATGTTGGTTTGTTGTTCGTTCACAAACACGTTGTGGCTAAGGGGAGCTAATCGGAGGTGGCAGGTGACGGAGAGGCTGGTGGTAGGGACGGGTCTGGTGGAGAAAAGTGTTTGAGTTTTTTTTGGTCCCTTCAAAATTTTCTCAAAATTTCATATCCACCCCCTCTTTTTGTGTGTGGGACTGGGTAGTCGTATTTATAGATAAAAAAAAATTCTTGTTTCTTTATTTTCTTGTTCTTCAACTTCGGTCAATTAATATAGATGTTTTTTTTTTGTTTTCAAAATAAAATAACATCAACATCACATTTAAAAAGAACAATCAATGATTTTGAAAATGATATATTAAAAACTAAACAAGTTAAATAAGTTAAATGATTTTGAAAATGACTTTATTTTTAATTTTTAAACTGATAAAATCATTATGCATTTTTCATTTATGTGTTGAAACATTTGTTCAATCACTTTATATAAAACCAATCTTAGTTTTTATATTCATAAATCAGTCCAGCGTTTACATGCCAAAAATTGCCCCGCACAGGTTGGGTGAACACTGCTAGGTTAAAAAATTCTAGGCAATTATAGATTGATCTGCCTCTCTCTAACCAATTTGTTGGAGTTGTTTGTGCTATCATTGACATGGATGGAAACAAGAGCATCGTCGTTTGAATATTTGGTGCAAAAAGACCAAACCAACTTATAAAATGCGCACATGAAAAGATACATTCTCTCCTCTAAAAAGTGTTTTTTTTATTTATTTTAAAAACATTATTTTTGAAACCAATTTAAAAATATCAAAATTAAATAAATTAAATAATAAATAATAAATAATTTTAAAACATAATACTAAAAAAAAAACTGGTCGGCCCCTCTTTGGGAACCAACCCTTGGGACCTTAGCTACCTAACTATCTTGATGACACACAAACTTCCATTAGTGCAGTAAATGGCATTTATTTAGCCATGTAACTTTCTTCTGCCAGTTTACCACCGTCCTAGCTCCTGCTGGTTAATAATAATAATAAAAAAACAAATGGGCCAATCATATATATATATATGTGTGTGTGTGTGTGTGTATGTGTGTGTGTGTTTATAACAAATAAATTAGTTGTTTTACAATCATTATTGTACTTCTAACATATAAAATGATAGATCAGTGCCTGTAAATTCTCAGGTGTTCGTCCCTTATGAACAAATGAGAATTTGTCTTATGAACACGAGATTAACCGACTCACTTAGAATAATCAAATGGTTGATCAATTTAGTTTAAAATCTAATTTTAACATTTTTAGGCTTGGCGAATCTTGAACCAGTTAAATTTATATCAATTCTATAATGCTCGCAATATGAAATGTGTAAGTTCACTTTAATTTATATTATCTAGTCTTTCATTTGTTTTGTATCATGAGCTTGTTAATTGATCCTTCATCTAATTCCCTATGCTTATTGATGATATTTATATAAACTTTGCTTAAACTTATTTTCAACTAAGATTATTATTAGTTCATTTTCATTTTAATTTTTATAATCAAATATATTGAGTATTAATAAGTGACCCAGAGATCAACAAACCTTCCGAGACGACGTGTGTGGCTTAATTACGAGTTGTTTCACGATAATTGATGTTCTTCCTTTTATATATTTTCCTTGGTTTTCATGTATGCCCTTGCAACATTTCATAGCAACCTTTTAATTTTATTTTTCATTAGGATTTGATCCCTATTTTTTAATTTATTTTTTTAAAAGTTTTGATTAATTTATAGATTTTTTTTTCTTCAAATGGACCCTCTATCTTCTTTTTTTCATTTTAAATTCAGCCCCCATTGATTTTATTGGTATTTACTTTATTATGTATAGTTTTTAAAATCTTGTTTTATAATTTCATCCTCCTTCATTATATTTTTATTTTAGATTTGGACCTCGTTAATTTTATTGCTCTTTTTTAAAATCTTGACAAGTTTTTAAGATTATTTTTATTTTATCTTTCAATATTAGATCGAGCTTCTTGATTGATCTTAATTCTAAGATTTAATGGATTTTAAATTCAAGAGATTGACTAAGGCAAATCCTAACATATTAGCATCTCAATATTTATTTTTTCAAAAAGTGTTATTCATTGTGTTATCATTTTAATATTTTAAAAATTATTTGCCCATTATATATCAACCTTTAATTTCATAGTATTTTTTTTTTATAAAAGTCTTATAAAATTATTGACCTTCAGCATAAACATAAAAACATAAAAGGGTAGAAAAAACTAGTCATGGACTGGTTTGTCTAGTAAGAAAACAACTGCTCTAAGACCAATAATAATAATAATGAAAAACATTCTTTTCCATGTTGTCCATTGTCATGACACACGTGTTAAGTATCGCCAAAAGCAACAACCCTGTTAAGAAGTTATTCCAAGTGTGTTTTTTTATGCAATGAAAATGTGCAATATAATAAAAAAGAAGTTATTGCTCGTTATTTATTTAATTATTTATAGGAAATAATAAGAGCGAAACAATTTGAAATCATATTTTACACCAATAAGTATCCATCTATTCTAAAAAACAAGAAGAAATATTCCATATATTTTTTTTTAAAAAAATATCTCTCCCTCAAAATAAAAATAAAAAGTATCTATCATTATCTTTATATATATATATATATATATATAAATCAAACTAAATGCATAAGACTCATTAAAGAAATGCATTAGCAAGTATAAATATTTTTAAAAGACAATAAATGCATGATCGAGCCTGAAAATGAATTTAGTACCCGTTTGAAAGTGTAGTTGAACTTATTTTTTAAAGTATTTTTTATTAAGAAATACATCAAATGATTTTTTTAAAAAAAAATTATTTTTGACATCATCATATGAAAATGATCTAAAAACATAAAAACTTTAATTTAATATAAAAAATAAAAATATTTTTTATTTTAAAAACACTTTTGAAACACAATGTCAAACAGATCTTTAATCTCATTGACAACAAATGCATAATCAAGACAGTAAATACAATGTCTATTTAGAAATGTGGTTGCAGTTACTTTTGAAAATGATTTTCATTCTGAAATGTATTAAAATGATATTTTTTATTTTATTTTATTTTAAATTATTTTTGATATTAGCACATGAAAATAATATAAAAACATCCAAAAAATATTAATTTAAAAAAAAATTAAATATTTTTAAGAACACTTTTAAAATGCAGAGTCAAATAAAATGTTAGTTGTAATTCGCTTAATAAAAGCTTTTATATTTTTAATAGATCGAGAGATGTAATTACATATGCAGATACGCTTAGTTATACCGAAAGCATGACATGATCTAAATCATCTCTGGTCAGTTCTTTATAGTTAAACAAGAGAATCCACGATCTCATTTTATTTTACGTTCTTTGTAGTTAAGCAAGAGAATCCACGATCTAATTTTGATTTTACGTATTTTACCCCTACATCAACAGCGCATCAATCACCGCTAAAACCAGGGCTATTTACGGAAAAGCACTCACCAATGAGATCACCTCATAGAATCCCCCAGAGCTAAGCAACCACCCAGACAAACCAACAATGACACATTACAATTCAGTCCCTCGGTATTTATCAATATTCTACTCTTATTCTTTTTTCTTTTAATTTAAAGCACAATTTGGAATATATTTATTTTATTGCCTTGAAATTAAATACCATCTTGATTGTTTATTAGAAAATCTATTTACATACACACTACTGCATTCTTCAACAAGTTCACTTTCAAGACTCTAAATTTTTTATTTTTTAATTAAATAATTAATAGAGATAATATATCTCTAGATTTTATATTATATATTTTTCTTGAATATTTTTTGTCTTTCAAACACTCATAAATCCTTTAAAAACAAATATTCCATACATTATTAAAAATAAATAAAAAATAATCAGACCTGTCGTAATTAGCTAATATTATCTGTTAGTCGGCTGCTTCATTGTGAAGAATGTGTTTGCGAGTTTGTGAGAAAATGGGGTTTATATCGGAAAGTATTCAAAAAAGAGATCAGAATGAATCAATATATAATTATGAGGACTTAAAGTATAATTTGGACACCTACAAGTTACAACAACAAGTTTGACAGAAGGAATCAAAATATATTTATATATATTTTTTATAAACAAAACAGCAATAAAATAAAAAGAGAGTTAAAAAGAAACAGAGGGGGAGAGCGAGAGCGAGAGAGAGCCACCACGCTCGCTCACTTCGATCTTTCTAATTCCGATTTCTCACGATCTTCAATCTTAAAAAAAAAATTTAAAAATTCTCACACTTTCTCACATTATCAGAATAATCGAAACCCTAATTTCTCTCCACATATCAAAATTTTGATCGATCCAATTCCTTTTTTGCCCTTTTCAATCGATCAACTAGAAAAGTTTGATCACTAACATCAACAGACAAGCCCTAACCGTTTGGTTTTTTAGTAATTTAATTTATGGCAGCCATAACTAATTCTAACCCAAACAGCATCGCCGCCGCCGATCACTCTCCAAGGCACACAATCGCCGCCGCCGATCACTCTCCAGGTCACACGATCGCCGCCGATAACATCAGTAGCAGCAGTAATCAGGTGAGCAGTCCACAATCACGACGGGCATCCGGGAAAGCAGCTTTCTCCACCATGGGCACGAATCGTGCGCGGTGCTGAATCGGAATTCTCTTCTACTGCTTCAACGGGGGCTGAGCAAGCGGATGCGGTTTTAGTGGCGGAGGAAGAGAGTGTGGATAGTGAGAATAATGTGAGTAAGAGACCGGTGTGGAACAAGCCATTGACAGTTAGTAATGGTCCTGTGGAGATTGGGAATGTTATGGGGGCTGATTCTTGGCCTGCTTTATCTGAGTCAGCTGCTAGGGCTTCTTCTTCGACAAAATCATCATCTGATTCTTTGAAAGGCTTATTATCCGATGGATCTTCACCTTCTATCTCTGTTTCACAGGTTCAAATAGAAATTAATTTCATTTCATTTGGTTAAGTAAATGTAATATCTGTTAATTTAATGAATTATAATCTCCCAGTAGTTGATTGACTTTTTATATTGATTTTCTTTGTTTTGGTTGCCTGGTGGAAAATTTTGTTTTATTTAGTTGAGATTAGTGTGTGAAGTCTTAGAAAGAAAAATAATGTTAAGGTGCTGTTTTTGCTATTTATTTGCCTATATTAATTGAAGTACATTGAAAATGTATTATCTGGGGCATTTTCTTGAATCGTCGGCGTGGATTGCGAGATTTACATTTTTTTTCTTAAATTATTTAGGAGCTTTCTACTCAGATTAGCTTAGTGTATTAAGTGTTAGAAACAAAATTGGTGTAGAATGGGAGTCGACGAATTTCTCTCTTTCATATGAGTTGTCTAGACCAAAACATGAAAACTTCGCCTTTTTTATGATCTTGGTTACTTCAGGAGAGCATGAGGGAAAAAACTTTATTATCGGATTTATTGCTTAAAGTTTTGTTATGGTTAGTAACACCTCATAGCCTCATAGTTAGAAGAAAAAAAAAGACATCTAAGTGAGGTTCAATTGATTTATCATTGTCGATCTCAATTTTGCAGGTTCAGGGAAATGTAAGTCAAATGTGATTAGTTGGACTGATTGGATTATCTGTCTACTTCGCAAAGCTTAGTGTATATTATTTGAAAGAAATTTTTTCAGAGAAATAGAAAACTAAAGAAAACACTTTTATTAAGTGAAAACAAAAAAATGTTCTCCTCTAAACGCATGTTTTTCAGTTTGTTCACTTTTTTCAGAAAATTGGAAAACACTATAATGGATGTTTTCCAAATTCTCTGCCATATCAATAAGGGGTCTTGTTTGGTTCATCTAATGTTTTATGGTCATTCTTTGTATTATTTTCATTTTTTTTCTAAAAAAGGCCCTTGTTTACTATTTTGGATTATTTTTTTTACCTAATAAACATGTTTGCTTAATTTTCAATGGAAAAATCCTTTTTAATAATAAATAATAAACTACAAATGGAAACAAGTAAACTTTTTTTTTTAAAAGTAATCACAAAAATATTTGTCTTAATTTTACTGCATTGTTGAATTTATAGATACCAAAACAAGAGTAGCAGCAGCAACTGAGCATTGATCCAAAACTAATTGGGGGGGACACCAAACCAACAAACTTGTTCTCTTCTCAATCAAATTGGGGTTGTTAAAAACTTGATATGAATGACTGGGTTTTTGATGTTTATAACTAGAAACATAAAAGGCAAACTCATGGTTCTCTTTGAACTCAGCTATGAAATAGAGCATTTTTGTGCTTAATATATACCCAGTTCAGTTATTTGGCTCATTCACGAGTGCATGTTTTAATATGTGCTATTCGTTTATTGTAGGGAATTGGAACTGCATCCTCATCTTCACAGAAACAAGTTGCCAATAGTGCAAACGCTAATTCAACCCCAAACCTTATAGTACCAGTGCACCAAAGGTCAATGAAGCGCAATGGCGCTAACACAACTTCTAATGTTGGTGCTCCTCAGTCACCAGGATCACAGGGTGTGGCAGGTGAAGGAAATTTAAATAACTCTTCTTCTGGGGACCATGGACAAAGGAATTCTCATTCCCGTAGCTTTAATGATCATCCACAACAACAACGCAATTCATTCAGGAACCGTAATGTTGGGCCACATTCTCGAGGAGATGGTTCACATCATCATAGTTATGGTGGCAGGAGAAATGATCAAGATCGATCAAATCAAGATTGGAATGCTCATCGAAATTTTAATAGGGATGGCAGCCACGTGCAGCCATCACAAGGAGTTTCCCCAAGGCTTATGAGGCATCAACCACCACCTCCTGCTGCTACTACTTTTGTTGCACCCCCACCAGTCCGGCCTTTCGGCCCCATGGGGTTCCCTGGTAAACCATATCTGTTTTGAGTTCTGTTATGGCTTACACATGTGTCTGCTCTAATCTCTTGATCTATTTCCAGATATGCGATCACCGTTGTATTATGTTGCCCCACATCCAGATTCTATGAGAGGTGTGCCTATTATTGCGACTCCAATACCGCCTCATGCTGTTTTTTTCCCTTCCGAACCCCAGTTGCATAATAAGATATTGCATCAGATAGATTATTATTTCAGGTACTTCTTGTTTTGCTTTTGTAGATGTGTTCCTGCAGTTTATTTGTGTCAGTACAATGGATTTTATTGGGAAGTTGACAACAATTGATCCTCATAAACGTTTGTTGCAGTAATGAAAATTTAGTTAAAGATACATACTTGCGGAAGAACATGGATGATCATGGCTGGGTGTCTATTAAACTGATAGCAAGCTTCAACAAAGTGAGTTGCTTTGGGTAATCGTGATATTGGTTCATTTTCATGATGATTTCTCTCTCTCTTGTTTATATGCGTTCTACAACCACTTCCTAATCATATAAATGTGCCCTGCATTTTGTTTCCTTTGGATATCCTGGTTTCTTTTGTGACAGTTGATAGTGGTGGTTTTTACTGCCAGCATTTCAGACTAGAACTCCAATACATTTCACTAGATCATGATTGTTAAGGTCTTGTCTTCTTACTAATGTTGAAGTATCTGATTAAATCAGCTAAAGGTTGAAGTTGTTAGAAACTTTTTTTATTCTATTGAAGTACTTTTTTGGGTGTAATTTTCATGCCATTTTTTAGTATCATTGCTCCTTTTCTGATATTTATAGATATAGTTAGTAATTTTGACTCTTTAGGAGTCTGAATTATATTCTTTTTAGTGTCATGGTAATTTAAATACTGAGTTCCCACTCTGATTTATATCTTCTGTTTCTTCTCCGTTGAAAGGTTGATAAGAACTAGTAGATTATCTATTTTGTTGCTGATGAATTACCTTTGGTTGATAACCACTTCCTAATTATTTAAATATGCCCTGCATTTTGTTTTCTCTTTGGATATCCTGGTTTCTGTTGTGACAGTTAATAGTGGTGTAAGGTTTTTACTGCCAGCTTTTCAGCTAGGAATCCAATACATTTCAGTAGAGCATGCATGTCAAGGTCATGTCTTCTTACCAACAATGAAGTATCTGATTGAATAGGTTGAAGTTGTTTCTAGAAACTTTTTTTTTCTATTGATGTACTCTTTTTTGTGTAAATTTCACGCAATGTTTTAGAGTATCAATGTGCTTGTCTCTGACATTTATAATTTGGGTTAGTAGATTTGACTCTTTAGGAGTCTGAATTATATTCTTTTTAGTGTCATGGTAATTTCAATTCTGAGTTCCCACTCTGATATATATCTTCTGTCTCATTTCTCTTTCTGTGTTGAAAGATTGATAACTGGTAGATCATCTACTTTGTTGCTGACGAAGTGGTTTTCCCTAATATTATTCTGTTACCTATTCTCTTCCATGAGTCAATATTCTCTAAGATTCATGTTCAATCTCTTACATGCTGCATGGTTGGTCCTTTTTTTCCTTGCTGATTTTATAATGCTATGATTCAAGTATCGATTTTGTGGGCCCTGAATTACCATTAGCTGAAAATTCAAACGTAGGTATAATTATATCTGTGGATTATAGGAATGCCAAAGTAAATTCCACTAAAACTTTAACTGGGATTGATTAGCGGTGACTCAGGACAGCTTCTGAAATTTCTATCCTACTAGTTTAAATTGAAGAAGGGTTTGAGTTTGTAAATTGAAATTAGGATATAGATATATGGGGGTTTGTTTGCTGAAAGTCATAGGTTTACTGACATTCGTAGATTTTCTAGGAGTAACACCTACGAGAAAGATGTCAGCATCATAGTTTTTAGAAGTCAGGCCCATGATAGATCGCAAACATATAGGTGGAATTTTTTTTTCATATACTCCGATTCTCAACGATCACATTACCTTTGAGTAGAGGTCCTTCCTATTTAAACCAATGTATAATTAAGGGCTAATGAGACACTCAAACAAAAAATAAAAGCCTGAATGTAGAAAATTCGAGCAATTGTGGAAATTGCATAATTACCCTTGTATGCAAAAATACATCAATTTACAACAATTTTTCTTTTCTTGTCAACTGGAAAACAAGTTTTATATCCATCCACTTGTAAGAGCATTGGTGTATGGACAATAATGGAAAATTCTGTCAAGCGGATGAAACTATGTAGTTATGATTTTTCTTTTCCTCAAAATCTTTTTTTTTTCTATTGCTTTTTCTGTGAGAGGGCCTCAGTTCTTGATTCTTTTTGCATCATGGGAGGGTTTGGGAAGAGTCAAATATACAGTGCTTCTCCATGACCTCTAGGTTACAACTGAACAATATAACTGTTGCGTGGAAGCCCAAACTTATTCTTCTAAATCTACCTAGTTTAGTAAATTGCACTTAATTTATACTGTATATCATTATATATGCTCTTCATTGTTTGTCTATTGTCTTGAGCTATGTTATATTGAAGATTAATTTATGGATGAGGTGATAGAATTGTTTTTTTTATGAGTCACAACTTTGTATTTTTTATGAGTCACAACTTTGTATTTTTTTACGAGTCAATTTACATTCTACATCATTTTGACCTTGGTTTGTGTACATTGCTTCATGTAATATATAATTTCTTTATAGGCATTTTTATATTTTCCTATATTACACAAGCCATGCGATATAATTTTTTAAAAAGTTTTCCATTATTTTACACTTGCTTCTTCTGTGTCTGAGTTTCTGCATTATCAGAATATAATTTTTTATACCCATAATTTCTGGTTGAAGTAATTATTTGCTGCTTAGATTCATGCCTAGTTAGAACCATTTATCATTGCTACATGTCGTTCTGTTTTCATTGGGGTATTGACAATATAAATTTAATCTTTAGGTGGTAATCGTTATGCTTACCAGACATAATGGCATTCTGTTTCCTGATTTTTTTTTCCCTGCATGATGGCACTCTCTCAGATCTGGACACATAAATTGTGAAATAAACTTGAATGATTATCCCATGCCATGTGGTGATTGCTGTCATGAGCTTCTGATCTGTTGGGATTTAGGCCAGGCTACATACTTTGTTTCTTTTGTCATTCCTGCATGTTGTTTTTTAAATTAATTTGAGGGATTCTGATATTTCCGTTGATGTATCAAGCTTGTCAGCATGTGAACTTTTTGGTTGTTTGCTATCTTTTTTATGCTTGTGTATATATCTTTACCACACTGATTCTGAGTTTCCCCCCTTTTAAGACAATGAAACCCACTAATGATTTATTGATGGCTGTACAGGTCATGGTGTCATGATTTTGCCACTGTATTTTCATATGCTATTAACTTAAAAACAAAATCTTCTTGTGGCCTATGGTTCAGGTTTCACTTTTGACTGACAATATCCAACTTATACTGGATGCTGTAAGAAATTCAAGTGTCATCGAACTACAGGTGCCTTTTCTGTACATTGATATCTGCTGTTGTTGAAATTTTCAAGTTACAAAATAATGGTTTTGTGATTTCCCATCCTAACTAGTTTCGATTCTGAACCCTCTCACATTTTGGGGCACGTGATATAGACACTCGGATGTACATGCCAAGTTTATAATCTAATAATGTGATCCATGTCTTGACTTCACTAATTCTATTTTCCTGTTCTCGAATTTTAGGGTGAGAAGGTGAGGAAGCGAAATGATTGGATGAGGTGGATCATGACAACTCCTATTCAGTCTCCTAATGTTTCCAGCCCTCAGTCTGGTGAGAAGTCCGGCCATGACATGCTGGCAGCCAATGTCCAAGGCATCTCTCTGGAGGAGATGACTGCTGGCCACAGCAATGTGAGGAGTCAAGCAGATGTTCGTACTGAAGCTTTTCTTGGTAGATCATTGTCTGGGGATTTTAATAGCCAGTCACAGCTGTGTAGCAGCAAGGGAATTGATGAAAACAGATTTTATGGAGATTTCGATCTCCCCACTTCATCAACAAAATCAAGCAAGTAAAATGTGTACTACACATTTTACAAAATACTGTAGGAAAGTGGGGACTGAGAATTTTGTTTAAACTGGTGGATGTCTTGGATTTTGTTGAAGGTAGTGGGTCTTGCCTCGGCACAGTGAAACATTGTTTCCTGTCCGGCAATAGGAAGTGAATTAGTTGGGGGGAAGGGGGGAGACTTTTTAAAGATAACAATAACTTGAAGGGAGGGGGGAAAGAAAAAGAAAAAAAAAAGAGAACCTTTATGACCCTGAGCTAGTAGCATGAGTTTGGTGGGATGCATGTATGTTCTTTATGGGAGTGTTCCTTTTTATCCCATAAATATTTGTGGTGGCATGACGTTGCTGTTCTTAAGAGGTTGGTTTTACTTCCCCTTACTGCCCCTCAGCTACTTTTTTTAAAATCTTTGGGGTCAGATTGCCTACAAATTTCAGGAGGAAACATGATTTTTTGACTGGTGGCACAAAGTATATGCTCTATCTGTGTCTGCATATTGTAAGGGGAGAGTGAAGGGTGCCTTTTGCAGGATGCTAAGCTCATGCTACGTCTACTATTGCTCTATTTTTGGTCACCGGATGTCCTTTATGTTTTTTATTCTGGTCGCATATTATTATAATTAGAGTTGACATTTATATGTATACCGTTTTCTTCAAACCTTTTGAAGATTTCACCGCATAAAGTGGTCCTCTTGAGTGAGAGCCAGCGTTGGATTGGACCGTTGTTGGCATTGCATGTTCATTTAAGACTGAGATTGTGGAATCTGAGATGTTCTGATTAAACCAGTTTTTATTATTTATTGGTTTGCTGAGTGAGATAATAAAATACCTGGCAGAATCGTGGGTGTATCTATCAGCTTGATCATATATGCTGTGTTATCTATTAGGTTGAAACTTAGATTCTTTTTGGCCGTGCCAGAAAACCCCCATGGACGACTGAAATATAATCAAAATGAGTTTGAATCTTGGTAGTCCCTGTGGTGTTGTCTTGGTATTTTGTTCAGCACACCCATGATATTTGTGACTGGCATCATGCCTATGGAGGGAGATTTGGTATGATTTTGAGAGAGCAGAAAGTACTCTTTGTGTCATGTTTGTGGTGGCAGGTCTGCATCCTTCGCTGCTGATGTGCTGCTAATAGACAAATCATTCTAGATACTGTTTTAGAAGTCTTCAGCAGCTTATATGGGTGACCACGTCTTGCAATTGGGAAATCTTATTATGATTTGTTAGCGTGGATATCTGTGTGGAACCATGGCCTATCTTTTGGCCACTGTATCGGAACGACACACCGGGGAGAATATTTGACTGGTAAACAAATCGACGATGATGAGTTATGCTTCCCTTAATTTCTGGCTTCAACTCCAGGGACCAGTTAGTTGGATTCCAGCGTCTCCCCTTAAAATTAGAAAACCATTGGACTTGTTGCCATCATGTTTCGAACCTCGTATCTACCCTCCCGTTCACCTATGTACATTTCTGTATTTCATGTTTATTTGATAAATTAGAATTTAACTGATGCAATTAGGTATGATTGACATCATTTAGATAGGAATTAGATCAATTAGGATTTGCGTTGATTTTTACAATCAATTGCCAAAATTAGGGCTTTTGATTCAATTATAACAGATTAGCTATGAATTGATGCAATTAGGTTGATTTCATGCAATTGAGCATGAAAATAACATCAAATAGATTGAAATTAGCTTATTGTTGGATTTTTGGATTAATTGTCATAATCAAGTATCTAGTAGTTTTACTTTGTGATAAATCAGCTACAAATCGATATAAATTAAGCATGTAAATAACTTCAATTATTGTGAAGTTAGATCCATTGGGTTTTGTGTTGAAGTTAGAATCAATTGTTGTAATTTGATATCTTGTTGTAATTGTGATAAATTAGCTACGAATTGATACAATTATGATTGATTGGGTACAAATTGGTGCAATTATGATTGATTCTATACAATTTTATTTAAATTATATCTAATTGAAGAAAATAGGTTTTCTTGATATAGATAATGTCTTTTAACATTATCATGTTATGTCATTATGGTGGTCCTATTACTCTCTTATTTGAACAACAATACTACTTACAATGGTGAAAACAATGTGTTGTTGAATGTTTTCTAGGCATGTCACTAACAAAAAATTAAACAATTTATATATCAAGAAATTGGGTGAAAATATATTGATGTTAAAGTTAATAATACAAGATAAACAAGTTATATTTTTGTAATCGACCTAAATAAATTAGATATTTTTTTATTACATAGCATGATCTGACTTTTATATTATTCTCAACAACTACTTGAACAAGTTTTTTTAAGTAAAAAAACATCATATTTTGTTGGCCCATCTAGGATAGTAAATAGTGAATTAAGCTTGTCATTAAAGAGGTTATCAAAGTATGTCTAAGAATGCATAAGTTAAGCAATGTAGGCATAGTATTAGGGTTAGGATTTAGGGTTTTGATTAAGGTTGGTAGGGTTAGTTTTTATAGTTTAAGATTAGAGGTTAGTCAGGTCTAGGGTTTGGATTATGATTAGGGTTAATATTTAAGGCTTGAATTAAGGTTAGTTAGGTTAGAGGATAGTTAGGGTTTGAGGCTAGTTAGAGTTAGAGTTATGGTTTGGAGTTAAGGGAAGAATAAGCCATGATAGTCAAGGTATTATAAAACTCTTGCCTCTTGTATTTCTTTTAAAGGGAAGAATAGGCCATTGTACCCTATTATTTCTAAGATTTGAGTCTAGCAGTGTCTTACATCAAGCAGGGTGGTAGTGTCACCCTCGTGTGGCAAAAACCATTTGCACTATTGCAAATTTGAGTTGAAATATTTTGCGTGGATTTGGTTGGCTCAGCTGAAAATAGGCATAGTACATGAAAAAGAGCTGGCAGAAATGAAAAATGGTTAATATTATATGGAAAATGATCAGAGAGTGTTTGACGTTATGTTTCAGATTCAATTTTGTAATTTTTTTTTATTTCTAGATTATTTTAATATATTAAAAAAAAAACACCCACTCAGTTTCTTAGATCTCTGAAGAGGACTCGTTGCTGCAGTGCCAGTCCTTGACTAGCTTGCCCATCAGTACTATTTGACAGGACCCAGCAATTACACTATGTTTTTGTCCTGTAAAGCACTAGCAACGTGCTAACCTAGGGTTATTATTGCTTTATTGCTCATACCCGATGGATTATAGCCTTGAAATGGTCAAGCATCGTCAAAGAGATTGAGAAATCATCAGAATCTGATAAACATTACTCATCCTCCTCTGGAAAAGCTCCAATATAGATGCCCGATGGGTCTTTATCGTATTAAACAATGGATATTACCCTTAAAACGTGCCATCCTTGGTTCTCTGCAACACTTGTCTTTCTTTCTTCCACAAAATACCAGCTCCTAGAGATACAAACTGCGATGAAACATCCAAAAGTTCATCGCATGAAGAACACAGATTTACCAGGAAAGAGTGGTAATTTGTATCTGAGCATGGCTGTTTGAGATTCGTGCGTGCGGATTATTCCCCAGCTACGGAAGAGGTGTAGGCGGAGCAGAGCTCAGGGGAAGGTTTGGGGCTGTGCAAGCAGCAGGTGAAAACACAGCAATGGAGTGGTGGGGCATGCATGGAGGTAGTGGACTTTACAGTAAAAGATGGTCTAATTTCTGTAACACAGAGGTGACAGGTGTCTACTTGAGGACTAGACCTGGAGTGGGTCGCTCTGAATCTTTCTTTTCATCATCTTCCCCATGGCTTCAGCCTTTAGCTAGTAGCTCACCTTCATAACTCGAAGGTTTTAGCTCTGGTTTCTCCTAAGACCCGCCGGTTCTTGTAAGCCACCAGCAAAATTAGGTTTTCCTACCGGGCTACACCCTGTAAATATGAGTAGAGTCTTGTAGAGAAAGTATGCATGCAGTAAATTGAACAGAAACAGGTGTCAGCTATTAAGTTTTTCATTAACGAAAAAAATAAGTTACTAATAGCCAGATGGTAGCTCGGCCGCGGTCGGATGGATTAAAAAAATAACAAAAAAAGTACATGTTCTGTCAGCTAAAAATAATTTTTATTGTATATTAAAGGTTTTAAACACCCATTCAATAAATGAAATTAAAGATTTAAGAGGCTGATAAATATTTAAAAAAATATGAAAAATCAAGTTGGGAAGTACAGATTTATTAAATGAATTTCGATTAAAATGAATTTTAAGACATTGTTTGAATGAGGAAAAAAAGAAGTGTTCGAAGATGATGTTGTTTTCCTTGTTTTTTTGAAAAAAAATTAAAATGACATAGCTTTGAATTGAAATGAGTTAGCCTAGGTAACCCATTAAATTCATAGCATGAGTCGTGGACTTACATGAGTTTAATATATAAAACTTATCTTTACAGCATTAAAAATAGATATTTTCAAGAAAAAAATAAAAATATTAAAAAAATACTTCATGTAAAAATGAGGTTAGCGCTTGGGTGGGTCAGCACACTTCGCCAAAGAAATGTAAAAGGCATCTAGAAGCTTATTTTCTAACCACTTGAGAGTTAATAAAAAAAAATAGTCTAGTTTTTTAAGCAAAAAAACTTTTTTCAACATAGTTTCATCTAAAATCACCCTTACCTCAAAAAGAGGCATGGAAAACAAAATATTTGCCAACCTTATCTACTTTTTTTTGTAAGATAAAAGATAAGAAAATCTAAATAGAAATTACTCTCATCAAATAGAATTCGTTGACATGAATAACAACTTACTTTGTTGCTAGAATTTAGCCAACAACAAAGTCTCTCTTCTTCCCTCTTTCTCCACGATTATCAAATATAATTAGTTATTTTTTACAATTGTATTTTGTAATGTGATTATAATTAATGGAGTGAGTCAATTTAATTATATAACGATTTTCAATGACTGCAAGTCCGGTTTTTCCTGTAATATATTTTAGTCTTTTATTGGGAGAAAAGAAGAAGGTGGTTTGGTTCATAGGTTTTACATAAAACCTATATGCGGGTGGACCGGATAGAAGGAAAGGGCGGTGACCCAAACCTATATGCGGGTGGACCGGATAGAAGGAAAGTGCGGTGACCCAAACCTATATCTAGGGTCTATTTACGCAAGAGATGGGACCAGGGACTGAAGTTTGAAGATGTTTGGAAAGAAAGGGCTACGTAGAGGTAGTTGTGTGACATTTATTGGTCTAATATTCCTCATTTTTTAGCTGTAATTCATTACGGGAAACTCCCATATATATATAACAACTACATGAATAAAAAAACACATGCTTACATGAAGCACCGGGAGTTTTTCTTTGTCACACGTAATATGTAGCTTTTATCTGCCCAATAGATTTCAAATTCGAGTTAAAACATGTATTTTTTATAAAAATTTAAAAAATTAGAGTTTTACTCGCTTATCTGTATCTACAAAGTACGCTTTCAAGATATGAAAATTTGCTCGCATGAAGAAAAAAAAACACTAAAGTTTTTTTTCCTTCTAAACTAACACGGTGAAGAAGAAAATGCCCCAAACTATCACAAGATAAGATAGTAACAACACGAAGGTCGCACATGCACGTACGATCTGCCAGCAATATTTTCATGTGTGTGGGTGTGTCTAGAATGAGTGATACACGCCCTAGCAGGGCTAGGTTTTTTTGCTGGTGGTGACACACACCATGAAAGTTTTATTTTCTTGTGCTGGCGGATGACTTACGTGCACAGGCAGGGTGGAATTTTTGTTGTCGGTTTATGGGTAATGCATGCCAGCAGCCAAGCACGTCCAGAAACTCAAAAAATAATTATAAAAATGGAAAAAAAGGATTAAATGAAAAAATGACAGTTTCTCATTCCAAGAACAGTGTTGATCGATCATTGCCGCATGGATAAACCAGACTTGGAAAAAGAAAAACAAGTGTTGATATCTCATAGATATCTGGTAGAAGAGGGAATCTTCCTGCAAAACTGACACCGATGTAATATTTTGAGGCGGCAAAATCAAGCTCCTTCTTCTTCTTCTTCCTCCCGGATGATCGTACGGACCCTACTCTCTCCCGAGATTGTATAAAATATTTGCATGAATCACACGGTCAAATCCAGCACTGTTCTGCTTTACTAACTAGCTGTCTCTCTACTTTAGGAAGTGTTTGTGCTGATGGTGGATGTTTTTTGAAACGTAATTTGTTTTATCAAAATATGTATGCTAAAAATAATATTTTTAATATAATAGTAAATATTTTGAAAAAGGCAATTCAATTACAGACACTAACTTATTTTTTCTTGATATTAGTTCAAGCTACTGAAAATGAATGGTCAGGGTATAAGAAATTATTTCAAAATTTGATTTTCTCTCTCTGTTTTTTTATTTAAATTTACTGGTTTTAAAAAATAACATAGATTCATGAATTGGATTGTGTTGATGAAAACAGTGCAATTTATTAAATCTTGTTGCTATAATAACATTACAAATCATTAAACTATATTATTTTCAATAAAGCAACCTTTTTTTTAAAAAAAAACATATAGTTACGTTGTTCCAAAGTCAAACAACATATTTTACATATTTCCGAGGTGAGGATGTTTCCACTAGGGTAACCTTAAAAATTAAAACATATATATGCATTCTTTCCAACATAACACAAGCTTTATTTTTTATATATATATATATATTAAAAACTAAATAATATTGAAAATAAATTCAGTGACTTTGATACTTGGAGGCTCTTCGGGAGTATGATAGCTTACACAAAGATTTTAAAAGGGTTAAACATGTTTTAAGTACAAACCAAGCAATTAAAATTCAATGAACAGTAACCCGTGAGCTTTTATTTTTGGTTTTTTTATATGATTTTTAATAAAAATAAAACACGACTATTTTGGTAAAACAATTGCTAAACTATTTATAGAGTTTTAAACACTGTCGATAGTCAATTGAATATTTTTAGGGTTTTTTTCAAGATTTAGCAATAACTTTTCTATAGTTAAAGATTTTCCAAATTTTGGTTAAATTGAGTAAAAAATAACTTATATTGTAACTAATTAACAATATTTAACAAAAACAAATGCACTAGCAATGCATTTCGATATCTCAACTTGAGAAACAATTGCAATATACATGTTACAAAACCCACTAAGTTCTAGATGAGAAGAGTGCTAGATGCCAAAAATGCACGAGACAAATAGTTTTCGAGTCAGTAATAAAAGTCCCCAGGAGGGGGAAATTGATTGAAAAAATTCATATTGATTTTGATTTGGAGTTGTCTATAGAGAAGAATATTGTGAAAAAAAACAAAGAGAGAACTAGTCCCAGATGAGAAAGCGTGCAAAAGTAGTCAAATGAGCAGGGTTTTTTATATTTTATATATGAAGATAATTTAATCATTTTATCTTATTTAAAAAAATAATAATTGAGAAGGTGAAATGTTATTTTTATAAAAGTGAATACAAAATAAAAATATAATAAAATAATAAAAGAGTTATTGTAACAAGCCTTTTTAATAATACTAATTAACAACTAGTCAAAAGCATGCCTTTGTCTCCTCATGATTTGTTTTGCAATAACCCTTTAGAGCTACTTAAGAGTGAGGGTCAGCTAGCTTTTTATCAAATTTTATTCAGTATTCCTATACACGATGTAATAAATATGAACAATTAATTGAAATTAAAATGAAAATTGTGGGTATTAATACATGTTTGTCGGCATCCAATGTTGGGTGCCGTTTTAACTTTTTGCGTGAACATTTCAGTTGCTATCTAGCTAAGCTAGGCTTCCAAATGTTGTCACCAACAAATTGCGAAGGCACCACCAGCTATAACGATAAGACAAAGAGTCTCCGAAAAGTCTCATCATCAATATCTTCAAAATCATCCTCCACTTCCTCATCTCCTTCAATATTTCCACCTTCCAATAATCTTCTCTGCCAAGCCCAACAAAAGGCCGAAACCATGGAAGAAGTGTGGAAGGACATAAGTCTTGCCTCTCTTCATGACCACACTCCAACCGATCAAGAACTTTCAATGACCTCGAGACTTCACAGCATTTCTCATCGCCATCACCATAATACCAGCCCTAACTTCATCCTTCAAGATTTTCTTGCTAGACCTTTCAACAAAGACCCACCAACGAGAATGGTCTCTATTATTCGAGACAGCACTCCTTTTGGCTCTCCACTGCCACCTCCTGCTACTGTTCTGAGTTTGAACTCCGGCCCTGGCTTTGATTTTCTTGACAACTCCGATCATCCCCAGAGGCCTAGCTCGCAATTACAGAGCAGCCCGATTTCAAACATCTCCTCATTTACTAGTCCTTTCGAGGGTTTAGATTCATCCCCCGGCTTGCCTTCTTTTTGTAAGAAAAGAAGTCAAGAATCTGATGGTAGCTCTGGTGATCGCAGACACAAAAGAATGATCAAGAATCGAGAATCTGCAGCTCGTTCTAGAGCTAGAAAACAGGAATCTCCCTTTCTTCTTAAAGATTGTTGTGTGTGTACCGGTGCTAATTTCCTGTTTTGTTTCTGACGAGACATGTTTTTGCTCTTGTGCTTTATGTTTGTTTTTCTTACAGGCTTACACAAACGAATTGGAGAATGAAGTTGAACAGCTATTGAAAGAAAATGCAAGACTCAAGAGACAGCAAGAAGAGGTAACTAAAGTTGAATTTTTGGATGAGATATTTCTTGACTTTAGCATTTTATACACTTCCATCCTATTACCATTAGCTGTTAATTTAGTCAATGGAGTATGGAGTAGCGCGTAGTCCATACACATTCATGGTAGTAAGTGTACACTGCAATTCTATTACCATTAGCTGTTTGATTCAGTCAAATGTAGTATGGAGCAGCAGTGCAGAGTCCATACATTCATATATGGCAAGTGTCTGCATTGTTTCCGATAGAATTGATGTAAATGTCTGTGTTTTTGGGCAGCTATATTTGGCCGCAGCAGCTCAGCTACCCAAAAAGCACACCCTACAAAGAACATCGACGGCCCCATTTTGAGAAGTGGTTTTTATTTTTATCTTGCGCTTCCTTACCCTAATGTCACAGTACTAACTTCCTTTTGGGGCAAGAGGTGGGAAGAAGTATTGATGTTTTTGTAAGAAAGGGTGTGGCTCTAGCAAACACTGTTGTTTTAGGAAAGAACAAGTGTCTAGCAGGTAACCGCTGTTGTTTCTGGCATTCCGAACAGGCAGGAGCGTAATTTGGTGGGTCTTAGTTTGGCTTTGTATTTTCTTGTCCTGCAAAGATTGGGCTGAGAGGGTATATTTGGGAAACAATATTGTTATGTTGAACTCATCCCTCTACGAGTTGTACAGTGTAAAATGATGGGACATTTTGTTCTGAAACGAAGCGATTAGCCTATCAATTTCGAACATCTCTGTACTGCTCTATCTCTATCATGCTTCCATCTGTACAGCATGCACCTTCGTCTCTTTCCTTATCATTAATAGTCTCTCTCTCTCTCTCTCTTCCATCGCAAAAGCTACTGTAAGCATAGCTATTAGTTATTAGACCGGTATTGTAGGTTTATCTAGTACCACGTCATTTCAAAACCAGGCCGGGACTGGGTTTTTTTCAAGCTAGTTTGGAAATCACTCGGTTAAACTTGGATGATCCAGTGAATCAACCTCTAATAACCCTGTTATCAATTAAACTTGAGTGAGATTTAGTTGAATCTATCAATGGTGAAAACACACGTTCTCATGCAAGGACATTCTTGTTCTAGCCATTCTTTTCTTCCTGCTTCCATCTTCCATTAATTGCATATAACAGTATATATCTACATCCATCCTCTACAATGAGGGTTTTTTAGCTGTAATTTCTGGTGTTTTTTTTTCCATTTTTTGGAGAACATTGTTCCTCACTAAATGACAGCTTCCTAGTTTAGCTTTGCTAGTATTTCTCGTTCTAGGGATTACTAAACATTCTCTAAATGAGTAATACCATTGAGTATAAATAATTTCATATAGATTAATTATCCCCTCCCATTCCTCTTCCTTCTCCCTCAAGCTTACAAGTGAAGAAGACGATGATTCACTCGATATAGAAAGCATTAATCCTCGTTCCCATATCAACAAGTGAAAAGGCTTGTTTTGTTTCTCCAAATGTTTCTCATGTAAGGTAAAATGGTTAAGGTTCGGACCTTAAATTTTGTATTCAAGTGTTTTTTCTTTTGTGATAATTCGAGATTAGATTTAATTTCTGAATATGAGATTAGTTGGAAAAAAACATCACATCTTTCTTATTTATATCTTTTTTTATTAAATCCAGAGGCTTTAATGAGATTTTATATTTGAAGCATTTTGAGTGCAAATAAATGAATTTCAAATGGAATTTAATCTCTATAAATAGTGCAAAAATAAATTAAATGTTAACCCTTATAATTTACTACACTGAAGAAGAGAAGTTATTGTTAAAACTAGATTCTCTAAAATATTCATCTATTTATTTATTTATTTATTTATTTTTAGAGACATTTGAAGTAATAAAATGAAAGTGAAGAGACTAGTATAAAAAACAAAATAAATTAAATTATATCTCTTCCAAACATGTGCATTGTTATTGAATTCATTTACAATAGAAAACCCGTTATCAATCATTTCTCTTATGATAATTCATATGGAGGATTCATGAAGTGAAAATCAGATATTAATATATATTTTTTATTTTAAAAAAATATATATAAGTGGTGAAACGACCAACAGATAAATCTCTCCAAGGCCGATGAACTGAATTTTCAAAATTCAGCCACCCCTTTTTGCTTCTTTTTTTCTCCTGTATATTCAGCTGGTCTTTCTATATGTTAATATTAAAAAAAAAGTTATTAAAATAAAAAAAGTATCGATGGTCTGCACCCTGATGCGAGTGGGGACTTGAAATCGGAGACAACCTAATTTATTTTGAGAAACAAAAACAGCAAATGAAGACAAGGGGATACTTGAAACGTAGTAGCTTTGGTGTGGGTGGGTCCAACTCATCAGAGATAACCTGACCAGCTTCATTTATTTTCAGAAACCAAGTTTACAAATGATGACAAAGTGCTGGCATGATTTTTGTCCGAAGAAATTGATTGGTTTTTGTTTATGAGAGTGGGCCCGCTGAAGTAGTTTGGTCTTCGGGGTGGTCTCTGTATTTATATGTAAGTGGTGATGACGCAGAAGATCATGACACGTCAGAGCCCTCCTCCCTTCATTGGCTGCAACATGTCCCACATCCACAGCGAGCTTTTCAATTTTCTTCCGTTCCTTCTAGAATAACCTGCATGGCGTTTCCTCCAAAATAACCACTGCATCTCTTTTCAATTTTAAAATTTGAATAAACCGAAATCAATTTTATTTTATTTGGAATCTCGATCCATTTCATGAATTTTATCCAAATTTCAGTTAAAACGTTCCATTTTAATTTTTGCTGTTTTGTTTCAACCACAAAACTTGAAAATCAAAACATACTGTTTCAATTAAAAAAGAAAATTAGCCACAACAATATTGACAGCCTTATTGATTTACAATGGATCCTAACATGTTATTTAGCTAAACCAGTCATCCACTGACCTAATTCATTTAATGTTTTTTTAATGTTTTTTTTTGTCTTTTACCTTGTATTTAGTTTGTCTAGAAACTCTAATGGATCAGGATGGACCCATCATTATTCATCAAAAATAACATAATTATTATTTTGTCCTTTCAAAAAAAATCAATAGTCTTATTATTGAGGGTGATTCAGTCAAATCATTTTTTTTTAATTTTTAATCACAATGAAATGACTAAATTACTCTTTAAAGTAAAAAATTTAAAACTAGAAACAAGAAGTTTTTTAAACTTTTCAAAGCTCGGTAAAAAAACTAAATTATCTTTTAATGCAAAAACATGGGTTGTTAGTTTGAAAAATTAATCAATGTTTAGTGGATTTGCCTAAGTTTGCTTGTTTTTATTTCATCCTTTTTAATGCTTATGTTTTTTTAGTTTAACCTTTTAGTGTTTATTTATTTCTTAAACCTCATATCTAATTCTTTTGTAAATCCTTAATTTAGTTCTAGATTTAATTCAGACCAATATTAATTAAGACTCAATAAAAGCCCAACTAGGAAAAAAATAAGAGAAGGAAAAAAAGACAGGGATTGTCTAACTAGGTTAACTCATTATGGTTGTATCTATTACCCAAGTTGTAAATTTCACATATTAACTCAAGTCTATACAATATGCTGTCATTATTTATTTTACTCATGTTTTTGTTTCTTTTATGTATATCTCAACTAAAAGGACTTTGAATTTTAAAGTCGGATGTTAAATTTGATGTTAATAATTTGAACTCCAAACTTTATTCCTATAATCCCAAACTTGTAACAATGTCTCACAAATATGAATTTTAATTTTTATTGTTTTTTATGAAAAAGAAAATTTAAACTTGTAGGATAATAAAATAACTTGCATGTTTTCGATGCAAAAGATTAATAGGTTAGAATCATAGAGCATACACTTATTGGATGATTTTTCAATCGACCACAAACATGCACCGGAACTCTTTAACAAAAGTACATGACCTGATATATATATATATATATAATGTTTTTTTTGGTAATGGGAATTACAAGTCTGTTAAATTATAATGGAATAATTATCAAATATAAATTATCAACCTCTAACCTATTTTGCCTACGTGTTACATGTTTATTGATTATTGTTATTGATAACAGGTCTTGAAGATCTTAAAAACGTAGTTCAATTGCAAAGCAATTATTCTTAATGATTTTTTTTATTGAGTTGTTCTTTTTCTACCAAACATTTTTTTTAACTACAAAAGTTCATTGTAACTTCTAGTAACTACTCATTCAACTTATTCCATTCATTGCTGGAAAGCATGGCCTTGTGCTGGAATTTTTTTTGCCTAAGATATAATCTGTATTTTATTCCAACTCTGGATTGAATTCAATAGAAAATTTATGTACCAATTAAAAGCATTTTTAGTCCAGGAGTTTGGAAATAGTCTTAGTTCCAAGAAATTATAATTTGTTGTTTTTTGTTGCTTCTTTACATTGACAAATACATCTTACTATATATTCCATGACATATATCTTTATTTAACCATTACACAATATCGAGTCTAGAAATTTGAAATTGTTAGGATATGAATATATTATATAAATGTGGTCTAAATAGAGTTTTTATAGGTTGGCCCATGGATTTGTTGGATAATTGGTTCGTATACTTATTCCATTATCCATGGGATATACTTTGAATCCACTCTGCTTTGAGATCCACTTATTTCTAAGTCATTTGAGATTAGTCTTTCACTTATATCCCTCGGTCGTAAATTGTCATAATTAGTAAAATTTATCTTTAAAGTACTTTTAACTTTCTCTATTACTAGAGGTCTTTCTAGGTTCAAACAAAGAATTGTTATTTACTAATTATGACAATTTACCTTTCTATCTTTTCTTATACTATAACCTCACTCGTATCCATTTTATTTAGGATTAATTTTTCTAAATTTTAGTTGTTTTCCTCCTTTCCATTTAAGTTATTTTTTTACTTCAATTGGCACTTGTTTGAAAATCTTATTCATCATTTTCATCGTAATATGATTGAAGTAATAAATTAATAAATTAATTCATTTTTACTTTTCTTATTTTGGCATCGAATTTTGAATTAACATCCTTTATTGCTTTGATCATTCCTTTATAAGATTGCTTATTTAAGTTTTGCAATTTCTTATTTCATGCTCTAAATTTCTCTCTCCATTTTATCTCTCTTACATTAGACTACATTATGGCACGAGCTCATTTCTCATTCATTGCCATAATCTTATTCTAATGATCTTCAATCATTTTCATCTTTAATATGTGTTTTCCTTTAATGTTTTCATAAAAAAAACTATATCTCTCATCAAGTATCTCGTTAGCTTCTTTCACCTTTTATTAAAAGTATATGTATCTCTTTTCTACTTATATTAATCTAGGTTCTTCCTTCTTTTTCTTCTTTTATTTCTACTCAATGTAGAATTTACTCTCTACTCCTACTTTTTATGAAATCGACTTTCTATTCCCTTTTTCAATAGGAATTTCTACCATTCCTTTCCCCCCCCTATGTTTTATGATAGTTTTGATCTTTTTAGTGTCATAGTTTAAAAAAAACAAATATGACACCCCTATTATGATCGTCAGTTATGCCTACCTCAGTTAAGACTTTGAATTTCAAAGCTAAATGTTAAATTGATGTTAATGATCTAAAATCCAAACATTATTCCTATAATTTTAGATTTACTCTAGACTTGCAACGATGTCTCAAATATAAATATAAATTTTTATGTTCATTTTATATGTAGAAAGCAAATTTAAACTTGTGATGTAATCAAATAATTTGAGTGTTTTAAATGCAAAAGATAACTTACCAGCTTAGGAACAAAGAACTTACATTATTTAAATGATTCTTCAATTGATTACAAACATAAGAGCATGAGTTGATATATATTTTTAGTGTTTTTTAGTTTTTTGGTAATGAGAATTGTTAGCCTTATAGATTATAATAAAAACTACAAGCCTATTGATTATCGCCTACAAATTATTAGCTTACAAGCTATTTCTCTAGAGTTTATATACCTAGTGATTATCACTTGTGAGATTACAAAGCTATTGATAAACAACTATTAAAAATCCTAAGAACTTAGTTAAATTACAAAGCAATTGTTTTATTGATTTTTATTGAGTTATTACTCCTCTTTTTCTTTTGTCTTGCATCATTCTTTAAATAGAAAAGTTCAAGTTAATTTTTAGTACCTATCTACTCACCCTTTTACATTTCTTATTTTAAAAATTTTGTATCATGTAAACTCCTTATACTTTCCTTTCATCACTCACACTTTTGTCATTTGTCCAAACTACTAATGCCCACATTTTTAGTCTATTACTATGTGTTTGAGGTGACATGTTATTTATACAAGTTTAGAATTTATTAAATTTGGTCGGCTATTAAATTTGACATGTCCTTGCTAGTCTAGATTTCATAACTCTTTGATCAAGTTAGTGTATGACAACTTCCTAAAATATTTTTGCGATTTAATCCTTCAACATTCTATTGTGTAACATTCAAGTTAGTGCTAAGTAGAGGTTAAAACGACAACATGTAATTTATTTTTTAATCAGATCACTATTTGAGCAAGATAACCAATTCGCTCTTGAATCGCAAGGTCAAACAAGTCACTATAATTTTTTTATATTTGTTAATACATGTAGCGGTTCTGGTTAAATGTTTTATCCTCATTTCAAATATTTTATTGCAAGTAGAAAAAAAAACAGCATTCACACAATTTTTTATACAATAATTGATTTTTTTAATCAATTTGTAGCAAAGCGATTTAATATTTCCCCCCCTTGTGGAAGGCAACTCTTGCAGCTCCGTTAGCACTAAGTTGCAGCCATCAACATGAAACAGCTCCGTCGTCGTCCAGTGGCCAGTTTTCCGGCTTTCACCCAACTTAGGAGACCCGGATAGGATCCCAGCAACTGAGTTTTTTTTTTTTTTTTTTTAATTGCAAGGTGTCAAAATGAGCAGAAACTTGAAACTCAAAAACCAGCTACATGGAAAGAAGAAAACCATATTACCATCTCTTCAGTAAACTGTTCTTCTCTCTTATGAGACCTCTCTTCTTCCCCCACGGATAATCGGCAAATCGGACAAGTTCTTCGACACACATTATTAAACCATCCTTCTATGCATACCTTATGAAACTGGTGCGAGCAAGGTAAAGCACTCGTGTCCTCATCTGCCTTCAATCGCGACAAGCAAACACAGCAGTATTCACCTTCAGCTTCTACGATTTCTGATGAACTCGATCCGACAGGAGATTCGAGCACGCCTTGCTTGGCGTTGCCCGACTCGTCCAATGTGATTCTCTTACAAGCTGTTGCCGCATCTTTAATTCTCGGATGCCCTCTTAGGCCCATGAAGCTGTAGACGAAGGAGACGAATTTTCTGAAAACCATTGTGGTTTTGATGGAGGATTAGCATTCTTGTCAGATGTTTAAGATGGTTTATAAGTGGTTGAATGAAAGTAAGCGCATATTGGATGGTCATATTTGCTGTCTAATTATTTGAGTGATTTGTAAGAATTGTTAGCTTCAAAAGAGCAGAATTTGAGTTTGCAACAAAAAAGAGGTTGCACCTAAACATGAGTGTTACTCTTGACCTGTCACTTGAAATTGGCAAATTACTATTACCTTCGTGTTACTAAGGTTATATGCAACATGTGTTCTGCAATTTAAATCAGCTGCATAATCATGAATTATTCTCCTTCGGATCCATATTATTTCTAATCCCAGACCATATTTTAAGGTGTTCGAATTCATAACTACATCATGTTTTAAATTTGATAAAACGCTGGCTCAGTGTAACAGTTAGCGAGAACAAAGAAAATATGCGATATCACACTACTGATTGATAATTTTTTTTAATAAGAAGAATAAGCTGAGAGGGTCATTTTGCTGCGTTCTAAAGCATTAACGTAGATATTTTAACTCCTTGATGCCACCCAAACATAACTTTCCTTCTTTTAGCGTGAAGAAAATATCCAAGCTTCATCTCATGGCAGTCAAATTTATTACGCGAGCTACCAAAAAGCTAAAAGTACACTGAAATCTGCCCAAAATAGTTGCAATAACTAAGAGCAAAGAGTTGAGAGTTCAACAACGTTTTATAAACATCGAAACCAGAAAAACCTTCCGAATTGTAATATAAACTTCGAAAGAACTACAACCAGAAACACATTTATTTATCATGCACATAAACTGACCCCTATATTCGATTCATATTCAGCATTTCACCGTGATCGAGCCAGCCTTCAAGACCCAGACTAGGAACTGAATCCCCCCAGGTTACAATTGGGTGAAAAATTACGACGAGGTTGAGGCCATCCTAGACCAGGACGCCGATAAGGAGGAATACCAAACCCTGGCAGACGGTCATAATCACCACCTATAGTTGAAGGAAACCCAAATGGATTAGGGTCCCTCCTGATAGGGACATGAAAGGGAAGAAATTGACGAGACTCTCGCCATGCATTGACATCCCTCTTCCTCTTCTTATTCTCCCAATATGAAGCAAACCTCGCCTTCCAATTGACAGTTCCACGTGCTTCTGTCCCATCTCCAAACTCCTCCACAAATTTCTGCTTCCATAAATCATTGTTCGAAGACAAGTACCGCATTTCTGAAGAAACACGTCCCATTTTTGCAATATCAATAGCAGGTAACAACTCTAAAATCTTGAGCTTCAGCTCTGTTGGGAGGCGCATCAAGCATGAAGGAAGAACCAGACCAGTCCTCTCACAGATATCTATCAACAATGGCAAAGCAAGGCCATCCTTTACAATTTTCCAGAACTCAAAAATTTCATTTTCAGAATACACAATGGATGACCTATCACTTCCATTCATCCCATCATTCTTATCATTTCCCCACACAAAATCTATAGTTGGCGCAAATTTATTTATATCCAGACATGCACGATATAGCCCTGATCCACCCTTGGCCAAACTCCCATAGACATTAACAAAATGGCCTAAACTTTGGAGCTTCAAAACAATTGTTTCAGCAATAACTTTACCATCCAGAAGTTCAGGAAGAGTGTAACAAAGTGACACTGCCAAATTCCTAGATGAATTCTCTTTCGGAAGGTGAAATCCATCAACTCGCATCCCAGATATAGAATCAAACCCAACAAAACCAGATTCTATAAAAACAGCGTGAACTGCAATAACCAAGAGCTTGTAGTTGCTACCATCATCACCCAATTCTTTCCTCAATAGCCTCCTCAAGAAATATGGTTCAGAGAACCTCTTATTGCCCACATCTACAGATCCAGGATCAACATCCATAGCTTCTACACTGGTCAATTCTTGGGTTTCTAAGGTTTCTCCACTCTGGGTTTCTAAGGTTTCTCCACTCTGGGTTTTCAAACCCAGAGCTCCATGCCCTCCAGTAACTGCACCATCCATATCTGATTCTGCAATCTCATGCCTCTGTCCTAGCAAGTGCATATGTGGAGAAATTTCAGATTTGGTTTCTCGAGAGCTGGTATTATTAGCCTGAACACCAGCATGCCCTTGTACGAGCAAATCTTGATTCTCAGGCATATGCAAACCCGAGCATTTAGACTCTTGAAAACTCATCAATTGATCTGACATAGGCTCTTGTACATTACCTCGATGACCTTGAACCTGTTCTTGTATAGAGGAACTAGAATCTAAACATAGGGGTTGGCCAGAGGATGAGAAATCTTGGGGATTGACAGAGAAATAGATAAGGTCACCAGACGTAATACCAAGTGATTGCAAAGAATCCTCAGGCACTGAGGTATTGAGCTCATCCTTTCTATTAAGAGACAAATAAAGAGACGAGCCAGCAGAAAATATTGATCGAGAAAGGGTCTCTTTTAGCTGTTGCAAAGTACAAGAATTCGGCACTTGAATTTTCACAGTTTCTTTAGATTGCACAGACCTCAATCTCAGCTTCATAGCTAAAACCGGCTAATCAATGCAGAATAATGCTGGGGTTGGACTATTGGATCTGAAAAACGAAACAACAACAATCGTCACAGCAGCAGAGATCACAAAATATCAGGGGGGGGGGGAAAGAAACCGACTTTCTCTCTAACTTAAAGACAACCTAGTAATCAATCACACGTTATTTGTTGCTGCAGATGAATAAACAACAGGATCAAAATTTTGGGTCATCAACAGTTTCAATTATCTTGCCATCTGTAGGAACCAAACAAGGGATTCATTCTTTTACCTATGACAACACAAATCATAAACCAAAGCACACACGCATAACTTACGGAAAAAGAGACACCAATAGAATCAATGATAAGCGAATTTGTTTCTTTGCAATACCTAGACCACCACCACCACCAAATAATAGACAAAGTTAAGGACTATTGAAGAAAAGAGTGAAGAGAAACCTTGAGGGTTGTTCGGAGGGTGGGCAGACCAGAATTTCTTAGACAGTTTTGATGGTTCTGCTGCTTTCTTCTTTCCCAATCAATCCTTGGAAGAGAAGATTCAAGAAATCGAGCCCTTATATGGGCGCACCATGGGTCGGGCCCAACCACTCTTTCAAAAAAAAATTCTATGTTACACACACATATATGTAAATAATTTTTATTATTTTTTAAAATAATAATAAAGATGCGGTTAACTTTTTTTCTACCATTAAAAAACCTTTAACTGCAAAAAAAAGAGTCGATATTTATATTTAATAAAAATATATATATATTCTAATAAATTATAATGATTATGTTATTTTTTTTAAAAAAAAGTCAGAGAATTAAGATAAAAATATATATTAAGTTTATATTACGAGAATATCTTCACTTATTTTTTTAGAGCATAAATAATTTAAATTCTATTGAAATAAAATTATAATATAATTCCCTTTTTCTTATTAACATATATATGTAACTTTTTTTTTTATCATGGATTCTTAATTTGATAAAAAAAAAAGAATTAGAATAAATTAGATATTTTTCTCATTTGATATTAAAGAATTATTATATAAATTATGCATGTTGTTATTAGCTTGAAAAAATTTTTAAAAAAAAAGTCAGACACATGTACCGGTTTATAGGCTCAAATGAATCTTTTCTTTGGGTCAGGCTCTACACTGACCCATTTAATTTATTTAATTTTAATTATAAAAAATTGTTTAACATGATAATTCACATATCCTTTAAGTTGGCATGGTTTAAAACATGGAATTCAATTTTGAAAGAAAAAAAAGTGTAGACAACATATCATTTGTCAACCCATATATTGATCGCAAGTGGTGGTTGGAAAATTAGGCTAAGGTAGTTTTGTGTTGAATTATTATATTTTTAATCTATAAAAATAAACACCTATAAAACATCTTAGAAACCTATATTAATTAATCTCTTAGCTCAAAACACCAAAAAATAAATTTAAGAACATAAAATCAGATAGGAAAAAAAATCATCACTTGAGTCCCATCTAATTTTTTAGGAAAAATGAAGGCCAGAAACCACCACTAACAAACTAGTCTCGTCGAACTGGACTATTTGACACTAGGATTTTCATTTTGTTTCCTTGAATTATAACAATTAATCTCTCTCTCTCTCTCTCTCTCTCTCTACCATTATTCTTTTATCAAGTTTCTCTCTTTTCTTTATAACTTAGAGACTAAAAATGGAACAAAATGAACATGTATACAAAAATAAGAATTGTTGTTTATTTAGGGTTAGCTATGTTTTTATTTTATGGTGTACAATTCAATCTCATTTCTTTTAATTTTGTATTTTTACCAAAATCACTTACCTGATTTTTATCTAATTAGACAATAAAAGAATGTGATTGAAAGAAAAAAGTTTTGAAATGAAAACAAAAATCTGATGTCTCACTGCTCATATAAACATCTAAGGCCTTGTTTGTTTCAAGGAAAGTGAATTCCCGGAATTCACTTTTCTTGCTTTCCAGTGTTTGTTTGCTGGAAACAACTTTCCTGGAAAGTTGTTTCCAGCAAACAAACACAGGAAAGTTGTTTCCTGTGTTTACCAAACACCGGAAACAACTTTCCAGGAAAGTTGTTTCTAGCCAAGGAAAACCTAAGGCTTGACAAAAGGAAAGTGTATTCCTCTTTTAAGCACCGGAGTACACTTTCCGCGAGCTAGCTAGTAAAGTTTGGTTTTTGTATGGTTGACTTAATAAATTGTTGGACCGGTAATAGTTATTGTTTTTTTTTAAAAAAAAATAGAAACATGTTAAAGTATTATTTTTTATTAAAAAAAATAATAATTCTGATATTAACAATTAAAAAACACAAAAACTAATAATTTAAATCTTAAAAATTCTATTTTTTTTTAATCACCCTAAATTAAAATTTTGCATTGAGATTTTGATTTAAAATTAAAAAAAACTTATTTTAAGTTTTTAAAATTGGAAAAAATATATATTAATAATAAGTTTTACTTAAAAAATATTTCACAAGCTTATTTCTCTATAATATGATATGACATATATTGTTATATTTTATAAAATAAGCTATGTATGAATATAGGATATAATAAAAAAATTCATCATTATACTTTTTAGATTTCATTTTTTTATTTTAAGTGATTAAATATTTTATATATATTAGATAATCTTGAAAAAAAATTAATTTATTAATAAATTATTTTCCAATTCCTTTTCCATAACACAAACAAACACTGGAAAGTGTTTTCCAGTTCATTTTCCATAACACTGTCAAACATCGGAATTCACTTTTCAGGAATTCACTTTCCAGGAAACCACCTTCCAGGAATTCACTTTCCAGGAACCCACCTTCCAGGAATTCACTTTTCAGGAAACCACTTTCCAGGAATTCACTTTACAGGATTCACTTTCCAGGAAACCACTTTCCAGCAAACAAACGGGGCCTAAGCACCATCACATTTTCTAGTTATTTTACATATGTAAGGTGCTAAATTTTTATTTTTGTACGTTGTTAAACTTGGTCGATTCATTGTTCGGTTTGAAGTGTAGATCATATGTTAGTTAGATTTTGTCAACTGCAAAGCATGATAAGGTTTTGTTCTTAGTCTCAATGGATGGTTAAGATATGTTTTTCAACATGAAGATCAAGATCTCATCAACCTATAAAACTTAAACCCTAAAACCTTTCTATTTCCCTAATAAAAAACTCACAAAACCCTAACTTAAGAATCCTTGAAAAGGGGGGCTGCTAGAATGGAAAAAAGAAGCCAAATGAAGAAGTTCATTATTCTCTCTCAGCACTTTTTACCATCATTGTGAACTAATAACATAATTTTCACTCATCACCACTCTAAGTTAGTCAACAAGTTTTCTTGGGAAATGAGGATTATAAGCATTAAACAACAAATTTGCTATAGGAAGATTGAGAATCTACAGCAATAACTTTATTTTTATTTCTCTCATGTTGTTTTTATTATTTGATTTTCAGCATGAGTAAATAATTTTCTTTTAATATGTACAAAAAAAAATCATTATTTTGTAAATGCTTTCATTCTATTCTCATATTTGTATTTAATAATATTATGACAAAGTTTGGTAAGTCTTGTTGATTTTAAAATTTAAAGAAATGGAATGATTAACATGTTTGTCTATTATGTTGTTTAGTAATACTAAGATTTCATGCTTTCTTTGGTTTTTATTCTTAGACAATGGGTTGAAGTTAGTTTAAATGTTAAGTCTTGGTTGTAGTAAGATAAGATGTGATGATTTTGGTCTATTCCTCTTGCACAAGTAGTCTATATTTTTGTAAGTTATAAGCCTTTATTGTGGGGTTGTTAACTTTATGTAATAGGAACTTTGGGCTTCTCATATTTGGGTCACATAAAATAAGTGTTGGGCCTTTTGTTTTTGGCTTTTTCTGAGGACATGTTTGACCTCATATAAATTTCGCTATGAAAAATAAATATTCTTTTGTTTGTAAAGAAAAATTCTCTCCAAAAAACAATACCCAACATTACTTGACCTGTAAAAACAATTTTGTGCCTTCTTCTTACCAATTACAGAGCAGGATAAAGTTTTGTGTCCTCTCTTTACCAATTATAGAGGACAAGGTTTTGTACTTAGTTTCAATGAATTATTAGGATTTATTCTTAAACATCAAGTATCGAGATGTCATCAACCTATAATACCCAGAACCTTTTTATTTTATCATATCTAAAAAACTCACAAAATCCTAACATAAGCAGCTTAGAGGTTGGACTGAAAAAAAAAACAAAGGAAAAAACTCATTATTCTTTTCTAGTATTTTTAGTATCGTGAACACAACCTTGCCAATTATGACTCCTATTAAAGCATCGTCTAGCAAGTAACACCTCTAACCTGCAAATAAGATAACAACTTATGGCATCCTCTGTATTAGTATTATGAACTAACAATATAATTGTCACTCATCACCACTCCAAGCTAGCCAAGTTTTTGTGAGAGATGAGGATTATAAGCATTCAAAGAATAAGTTTACCATAGGGATATTAAGAGCCTGAAGCTATAACTTTACGTTTGTTTCTCTCATGCTATTTTTTATTATTTGATCTTTAGCATAAGTAAATGTTTTCCTTTTAGTGTGTACAAAAAGCAAAACTCCTCATTTTGTTAATGCTTTTGTTTTATTTGTATATTTGTGTTTAATAATCTCATAACAAATGGTCTTATTGATTTTAAAATTTTAAAAAATGGATAATTAGCATGCATGTGTAATTATGTTGTTTTAAAAGACTAAGTTTACATGCTTTATTTGGTTTTTATGTTTAGAAAATGGGCTAAAGTTAGTTTAAATGTTAAGTCTTGGTTGTATTGAGATAAAAGGTGATGATTTTGGGCTATTCTTCTTAAATAATTGTTCCACGTCTATACATGAATTTTGGGAATATCTTAAGAATAATAGCAATGACACTAATAATTATCTAAATAATAATGATTTTGATGAATATCTTAAGAATAATAAAGAAGATGAAAATGATCGAGTTAGTTTTAGTTTACACGAGTTGATTGGCCCGCTTCGCTGGGCATTTTTATCTATGTAGAAAATTAATTGATTTTATAAATGTTGTAT